>JAFMSR010000033.1:15000-349498 GCA_022818135.1 Saxidomus purpurata
AATAAGGATACAGTGTTGATCAATGTTTTTATGGCCCCCAAAGATGGGCATATTAAAATCGCACCGTCCGTACGTCTGTCTGTCCGTCCGTCTGTGCGGCTTTCCATTCTTTTCGTGTCCAGGCTATAACTGTGTCATGCATAGAATGATTTTAACATAACCTGGAACAAGAGCTCAGCACATCAATGCGACGTGTCGCCTGCAAGGCCCGCGTCCCTTCCCCCAAAGGTCAAGGTCACACTTTGATTTTAAAGGTAATGGAATCCTGTATATATGCACACATTTGTGTCCGGCTGTAACTATGTCATGCATTGAAGGATTTTAAAATAACTTGGCACAAATGTTCAGCACATCAAGACAATCTGTCGCGTGCTACATCAAAGGTCAAGTCACACTTAGGAGTTTAAAGGTCATGAAGTCCTGTATACATGGTAAACACGTCACGCATAAAAGGATTTTAAAATTACATGGCAAATTGTTGAGCACATGGAGATGACATGTCACGTGCAAGCCCCGCGTCCTTACCTTGAAGGTCAATGTCACACTTAGAGGTCAGACATTTTAGAATCCTGTATATATGCACATGTTCATGTCCGGATTGTAACGTTTTTTTACATTGAACTATTTTAAAATGAATTTGAACAAATGTTCAGCACATGGAGATAAATGTAGTTTGCAAGTTCCGGGGTTCACACCTTGAAGGTCAAGTTGGGAGACACCTCTTTGGGGCATTCGTCACTTATGAGGGACAGCTCTTGTTCTTCTTTAAACATCATTTTTCATACAACCAACAATACTCAGTAAGCATCCTTCATAAGTTTAAACGTTCTCATTTATAGGGGGTGACGTTGGGACGACATAATAACACATTTTGCTTATACATTTATTTCTTGTGACTGAAACATATTTATACCCTTGTCTGTTGTTAAAGAATCTGTAATATGGAATTTACATAATGAATTGAGCTTATTTACCCGAAAGCAGAATGCTAATGCTTTGATGCTAATGCTTTGGGTTGTCGTCCTTGCCTTTGTCTTTTTATCGGACCAAAGCAATGTCAAATTACAGGACGGTTTCATTGAAACTTGGTAGAAATCTTTGTGCACATGACGAATGAAAGAAGTCGAATATAACAATATAATATAGCTAGTGACATTAGTCTTTTTTCATATAGTCTAATCTCATAAAACCTTTCGCGCTTCAGTTTAAAATATCGCTTTCCTGGTTATTACAGAAACAGACAATTATAGACAGCCGTTCAAGAATCCCCTTTGAAATAATCTACAAAATTGTGAAATATAATAAGTCGCCCCATAAGAGGTATAAGGTGCTACAATGTATCTGCATTTTACATACTGTTGAGAAAATTGATTTAAAAGGTTTGAGAAATCAGGGCAGTAAGTTACAGACAAATATTTTTGCATATATCAGTTTTATCTTTAAGACTTTCATATCAAACACTTTGCATTTCAGAAAAATCTATAGTTCAATAGTATTGATCAAAATCACAAATAGCTCCTTTTGCCGTAAACAGTTTTTCAATAAGGATTTGGAGATTAAGGTGTTATCTGACATATAGTCCTGTCTATTCTATTGGAAAATATACCAAGAAATTGGAGAAAATGGTGCTATTTGACATAATAAAGCCTTTTACTTTTACAAAACGAGGAGAATTACACTGTTTTACTATTCTACATCTGTTACACAATGTGCACTTTTTCATTTGAAGAATAGTCTGAAATGTTGTCTTTACTCTTTTTACTGACTAGTAAATTCATACAGTATCCGTGTATATCTTCTGGTAATATTCCCTTTGAACACAGATTTACTGGGTCTGCTTTCTTCTGTGTAGATATAGGGAGCCTGGGTTCTTAAGGTAACACAGTCACATTCAGGTCATGGCTTTGGTCGACGATGCGGTATGCTGATCAATATTGATTTGCATGAAATCATCAGCATTGAATGTGCAGTTGACCAATAAAGTTGGTTGTACTCGGATCCATTGCACATGCAGCCAGTTCACTTTGCCTGTGTTGATTGTTTGGAAATTAAGGCTTTGTTTTGTAAAGAATGATTTGAAATTAACAACATGATTGTTGACAATTGATATGAAAAGTTATATTGAGGATGTTAATATGCTCATGTTATAACTCTTACAGCAAACCCATTATCACTTTGTTTAAAAAATGAATGTCATAGTTGAAACTTAGAAAGAAATTTATTCTTTTAAATAACTGCATAATAACTGTGAGTTCATAGTTAGATTGAGCGATGTTTTATATACTCAAGTCAGTACTCTAACAGTAAACCCATTATCTCATCTTTTTAAACAAAATGAAAAACTTAGATGATACAGTAGAAACATAAGAGAAAGTATTGGCTTCTTTTACAGTTACCTTTCCCAATCAAATTAAATTATAAAATCAGTTACTCGAGCAAATACTTTCACTATAAACAAATGATCATTTACAGTTATTATATCAAAAGATTTAGATAATCATCAATTAATTTTCTGTTATGAAAAAAACATAAAAAGAAATTTTATACTTTTCAATTCCTGCAAAATAAATGTATCTTTGACTTAGATTGAGCAATGAATCCTCTTGACTGTATTTATTTCTTTGTAAATTAAAAATGCAACTGAATGCTTCTTCTAACTAAGAGGTATATTATCATCCGAAGAGCTGCTCGTATCACAAGCTGTTGATTTCTTTTCATATCCTATTAGGTAATCTTTTGCTTCTGTAAATGAAAAAAAAGGATTCAGAAAAAACACCATTATTTCACTGCCTTTATGATTTCTTAGATTGGTATGTCATCGTTCTCTTAGTTTTAGTTTTTTAAATCTAAGAATTACAAACTGCAAGTAAATACTGTTTTATTAAAAATTAAGCACTACCTTACATCCCACTGTCATTTACAATTCTGGCATTTAGTTCCTCATCACTCCAATCTATACTGTGATCAGTATCCTGCAAACGACACGTAAGGCATCAAATAATAAATTGATCATGTTATGTATTGAGTAATTTATATATTAATGCATTATTCATACGGTTTATAAAATGTTGTGCATTATAATTGCTATCATACTTTTAATAGTTTATTTCAGTATGAAATAATCATCATTCATTTTTGTAATGAATAAACTACGACTTACCTCTGCTACATTAATCATGCTTGTTACCAAAACAATGGCCTGGAATTTTATACTTAATTGTCCTCACCCAATCAGCATGTGATAGAAACAATGCAGAGTTGATAATATCGCTTCGACGTAAAAGGAGCTATAAACCAAATAGTCATTATTTCGCTGTATTTGTTCACATCATAAGAAAGTGTTTAAAAGGAGCATCTGACAGATGACACCTTTTACCCCAAACCTGTATGCAGATAACACCATATACCACTAACGTATTTTTGTTTATGTAGATAGACCTTTTCTGTTAATATGATAACAGTACAAGTTTGATATTTCAAGAAAACAAGGACATGATAAAATGCTACTCGTATATGCAAAAACCCATTTTCGACATATTTGTTAGATAACTGGAAGGTTGTTTTTAGACAAAAACATGTATGTTCCCCCCGTACAACCACTTCATGTTATCGGAAGTTTGAAAAGTAATATTTAAAGGATATTATGGAGATAAGCGCGGCGCAAACTTTATGATGCACAGACAGACGGACGGACAGCCAGACAAAATAAAACCTCAGGTGCACAATTTCACATACTGATAAACATTCCAGTAATCTTTCATGACATTAACCAAAATATTTTGGCGATGCGCGACACAAAATTTGTGACGGACAGACAGACAACAGAAATAAAACGCCAGGTGTACGACTTTATTTGCTGATATACATTCCTGTACATTTCCATAGCTCTAGCGCAAAAACGTTTTGGGATACATGTGACACAACTTTTCTTTAAATCAATTATGGTTCCGCACACAAAACCCCTGGTACACAGCTTTACATGCTGATTAAAACTCCAACTTTGTTTCATGACTGTTCCTTAAATACTTTTTGAGTTACACAAGTTGCGACACAAGTTGAAAGTCGCCAATTTGCACGAAGTATATGGCCATAACTCCACCAACAGTAAAAGAGTCCGCACGAAAGACCCCATGTGCACAACTTCTGTTAAGTTTTATGTCTGTAGCTCAAATACTTTTTCAGTTTTCAGTTATGCGCGACACAAGTTGAAACGTCCAAAAAACCTGTTAAATTGTTTATAATTTCAATAAAATCGCCTAAAAGAAACACAGTTTTACTCATGGTAGATAAAATGAATTGATAAAAGCCATGCTTTGCGTTTACGTAGAGACTTAGATTGGAGTTTAACTATCTTAACAGTAATCAGAGAATTACTTATTGTATCCATTAAGACTAGCATTGTTTGGCCTATCTCTAGAAAAGATAAAAAATATTCTAGCCAAATTTGGCAGGAGTGTCGTTGTTTTTTATATACAGTTGATATACAGTAATTGATAATGTGAAACCTAACATTTAAGGAAATGTTTTATCAGTACAATGCTAGAAATGCAATTCTTACATGCTCGTGTATTTGTAACTTATATGTCCACTGAGCAGAATGTACATTTGTATTGCATAATTATATGATATACACAAATTACAACTGAACATATGTCACTGTAATAAGATATTAATTATCATTTTACGAAACAGAATCATTGATAATACTTGTTTATCGATATGAATATGTCATGTTGTAATATGAAGCAAGGATAAATTAGGTCAATTCAGATATTCATTATGAAAGTGATCTGCTTATCATTGCTTTCGAACAATATGTTATATTTATATATGCTCGTCAAAGTAAACACAGGGTTCGGCATTAACACAACTTTGTTGAAATTCATATTCCTGACTGTCATTGGCCATTGTATATGGATCCGTTAAAAAGCAGAAATAAAAGGAAATCAATATGAATAAGATTTGATAAAATAAAATAAAATATCAACCCAAAACACAATGAATAAAGGCAACCATTCCAGATTGTTTCTCCTTCAGATAAGAACAGAGCTGGGATAAGTAGCGTTGTCGCCATTAAAAGTAATCTATTATAATTCTCTGACATACGTCTGATTTCAGAGAGTGAAAGATGAGCAGCGGGAAGATATATCAAGTCAACCTCGAAGAATTAAT
Source organism: Saxidomus purpurata (assembly GCA_022818135.1). Taxonomy (NCBI): domain Eukaryota; kingdom Metazoa; phylum Mollusca; class Bivalvia; order Venerida; family Veneridae; genus Saxidomus; species Saxidomus purpurata. Next base: position 20,173 of record JAFMSR010000033.1, read on the forward strand.
TGAGGATTATACGTGGCGCTGTTTTAAAAGAGACCAAGGATTTATCAAAAGACCTTTCCTCAGACGTAGTAAATACCTGTTTGATATAAGGTGGGGATACATCGATTTTAAACATGTTACAAATCCAGAAGAAAAGACAGCAAATGAAAACCAAACAGCTGCAGGTCAGAGTACTTCAGATGCCGTGTCTGACGATCAGCAGGAGTCAGCTGTGGACGCAGCAATGAGAGGAGTGACACCACAAGTTGCCGAAGCAAAGAAAAAGGACGTTGAACTTTATGTTTCTGACTACGAAAACAAAACAAGTAAACTACAAAAGTATACATTTTCTGCTACACGCCAAACAACAGCAATGACAAAGGTAGAAATGCAAGAAAATTATACACTTGGAGCCACAACTAATCTTGAGGTAAATTTTGCAGAAATAGTAAAAATTGGAGCTGAATTAAGTGCGTCATTTTCGGTAACAGAAACGAAAGCGGAAGAATTTTCAAAAACTCTTACTTGGGATATCAACACCGAAATTTCAGTTCCTAAATGGAATAAAGCGAAGGCGTCTTTCTATGTTTATGAAGTGCCATCAAAATCCAACTTTGTTGTGAAAACGACAATAAGGCTGCCTTCAGGACAACTTCCGGTGACAATCAGAAAGGTCAAGGACGGAAAGGAAGTTCACACGGAGTGGATTTATGACCTTGGCGTTCTTTTTGATGAAGACTATAAGAGCAGAAGTAGTGTCGAGGTTGTTCCTCAGGAAGCTGTTATGGAAAATGGGGATAGACAAATGGAGAATCAGATTGTATTAACAACACGTGGTGTGTGTAGGAATGTGTCATTCAAGAACCAACACGTGAAAGTAGAGTGCCATAAGTTGCCTGGTTTCCCTCATGCTGATTCAGGTAACGACGACGAGAGCAACCAGAGTACAGAGGATCAAGACGGGGCAGATGGGGGCGATACAGAATGAAATATAAACTGATGGGATATAGGCCTAACTGTAACACAGCTGTTAAACGCGATATATCAACAATCTAGAGTTCATTTTTGTTAGATATTTTACTGAAAAGTCACAATGTATTCCTGAAGTTCAGTTTATACCATACTATATCCTAGAATCTTCTCCGAATTTTGCTATCATCAGATTAGAATTGTGATAGAGTTAAGCTTTGAAATTGTTGACAGATAGAAACTTTCCTTCATTGATTGATGTACCTGTACAAGACAGCTTTACTCGTCCTTGTTAAGGCACATATTGCTTTGCTCACACACTATATATTGTAATTATATCATTTTTTCGTGTTGTGATAAGAGTTTTACATACGGTTAAACATATACATGTATATACAGAATATATATTTTTGTGAGATGCTGAAACATGCTGTAGCTGTTTAATTAGTTAGCAAATACAGGCAAGCAAAAAAAAAAAAACTACTTAGATTTTTATGCTTATCTGTGAAGCCGAATTAGACTGTCGTGCAGTTGAGACCTTTAGCATTTCTACCGAGAAATCTATCAAAGTTACTTTGCGACGTCAATTAAGTTTTGTGTATTTGTTTTCCTTGACTTTAGATCACTGTTTTCATTTAGACACAATCTCGTAAACAAAACGCATTTTGGTTTTCTGCAATGACAGAAAAAGTGGTATCGGCCTAATAACGACCACTTTTTCACAGCAGCTGTGACATATTGAGTGCTGCCAAACCCACTAGATCTAGCACCGGCAAAACGGAATTCGGTTTTAAAAATTTTATTGCCTTGAAACCGTATACAGCAAGTTACTTTACTTTGAATGAAACTAATGTAGAAGTGTCGATATGATTTCCCGGAGAGCACGAACGAAAATGCGCCTGAATGTCCTGAACATATCATATGCTTACCCGCACATGGGTTGGGCTGTAGTTGGGACTTGTAGGGTTTTAGACAGTTGCTTTTTCCGACGGATTGGAATTCGACGTGTATATTGGTGAATGGGAGAGGAATAAGACTTTATATAGTGTAATTGCATAATCCTAGGGGCATTATACAAAACAAACACTTGGCCCTGACATTAGGCTAAATATTTCCACTAGGTCGAGTGCTAGTATTAGACAAAGCTGTAGTGAAATTTATTCTTAATCCCCCTAAATAGCCGAAAAACACATACGTCAACGCAGGAGTTAAAATTAGTTAAAAGGGAGATCAATGTTGGATATCTAGTTTATTTATGCATTCGAGTTACTCACCCATACTTGATAAATCGGCCACTAGTCATTAAATTTTGTCCCTTTATCTACGGTTTACACATTGAGTGCAAAACGGATTAAGTACACATTGTTTGGGCAAACTGACCTATTTATAGTCAAACAAGGAAAGAAAATGTAATGCGTAACGTACCAAATTAATATAATACTACTATAAATCATGTACTATGGAGGTGGGAGTCGATGGATAAGGTTCACAATAATAGACATGACCAGAGCACTAGCAATCGCACTCGTAAACGTAAACGCACAGCCTACACCTGCCAAATTTCGGGGTGATCTCTAAAGATTCTAGTATCACATGCAATCTTGGTTACGTTCTTTATTAAAAAAGCTTCATCACTATATAATTACCATTCACCATTATCCTAACAATAATCATCACCATCATGGACGATAGAACTAATACAAAATTGAACATTAACACTATCATTATAATCACCATGAAGAGATTCATTCTTGCAGTTAAATGCATCAATAATCAGTTTCATCACAACCGTCGTTTTCATGCTAGTCATTGTTTTATCAACATCAGTTGCGCCATCTTAAAAATAAAACAAGTTACGCCGCCAAAACCAGGTTTTCATTGGTGCCTGTAGAAAAGCTAGAATTAGAAAATAAATCAACTAGTGACCTTGACCAAAAAAACATAGCCAGACATACCCCCAGATCTATATAATATTTTTAAGATGAAAAACAAAAATCCATTTTTAACAACAGTGACCTTGAATCCCCTAAGAATACCCCCGACTAATCAATTTCCATGATGATAAGGAAATAACGTTCGCTTTCAAGAAGAATATCATTACCTCAAAAACATAAAATGTACAGATCAAGAACACATTTTATCTTGTACTATCCCGAATATTTATATCTGGAAGAAAACCTAATACATGTACCAAAACAGACTTCCGGTTTAACTAGTAGAAGAGTTTTTGTGAGCTTTACAACATGGCTGAATTAAGCGAAATGGACTGTGCTGCTGCAATAACATTCAAACTGTATTCATGTTATATTTATTTTAGATCAATATGTATTGCATGCATGGGCACATTATATATTACATACACCTTTGATGCCTACCGTACAGGGAGTACACTCTCAGAAGCCTTGGTTAGGATAGTTGGTGAATATTGTTCGTATTTGCATTTTGCTGGGGGTGGGCTACCATAAACCTATTGGAAATTTATAAAATGAGAATAATGTCATCTACACTCTGATCGTTTCCCGTATTTCAAACAATTTACCACGAAACTTTTCGGTACCAACCACAAATAATATGTCATCCTTTGTGGCCTTTATGAGTGCCCGCGCGTATAAGGAAGTGTCCTGTACCTTCCATTAAATATCAGCCTCGAAACCAGCTATTCAAGGTCGTGACCTAGTCGTCAAAAATGTAAACAATCGGCTGCTAGACGTCTTGCTGGTGAAAGATCGATGTTTGCTACAAATTTGAATGGAAGAAGTAGGTTTACTTATTGCATTATCTTCGTTATATATTTTTATGATAGTTCCTTCAAGAGCTATACGAAGCTTTTTTTATCACTGACAGCAACTTGACATTTCTGAAGTTGGCTCACGAAGTATGACACCAGAAAACAAAACATAGCTCAAGCGTTGTGTAAATACTTGAGGTTACTTGACGATATATATATTTTTACAACAATTTAGAATTTAAAAACACTTAATTACAATTACAATTTACAATTTACAAGTTACAATTTTATAACAATGACCTTGGACTAGCTACCTACACATCAAATTTTATTTGAAATTAGTCACTAACTAAAGTTATTGAGCGGAAACCAAATGTTTGACGACCGCCCGCCCGACATACGACATCGCAATTCTTATAACCAGATTTTAAAGAAAAAACCTGGTTAATCATAACCATCATCATCATCATCATCATCATCATCATCATCATCATCATCAGCACCATCATCATCATCACACTTTTAACATTCATCATCATAACAATTATCACCAACATCATCCTCAACAGTACCAGTTTAACATCATGACAAAAATTTGAGGTCAAGAACTTCCATTTCCAGATGAATGTGTTTTGCTCGGTGACAGAATATACCCTAACCAACATCTGCTAATGACTCCAAAAATACATACGTCCCCAAATGAACAAAGGATGTGCAAATAATTTAACAAACGCATTATTAACAGCAGAGTGATTGTTGAACATACAAATACACGGTCTGGAGACCCCCACGTGATAAATTAATTGACCACATTTGCAGTGGTATGATTGTCCGTCGTAAAGAACTAAATGTGACATAATAATAATAAATGGTTTGTATTATTGTTCTAAATTGAGATTACCGCTCAATATATTGTTCAAATACAGAGTAAGTTTACATTTACATGTACGTTTACAGTAACGCTGGTCAGGTCTAGTAATAGGTTACATGTATGTATCTTTCAAAACATGTGTCGAGCAGCAACACGTATAAAAGAAAAAACCGCAGTTAAAAGTAAATTTATGGGGGGGGGGGGGGGGGGGGGGGGGGGGTTTTTTTTTTTTTTTTTTTTTTTTTTTTTTGAAATAATATCTGTTTCTGTGGAGTGTGCGTTATATATCCATATCAATCAATCCATCCATCAATCCATCCATCCATCAATCCATCCATTTTTGAATATTGCACAAGTTTGTTCAAATAAGACATCAAGAGGGCAATGTTTTATAAGGCTCCCTTATAAAACTCGCTTCACCTAAGAGATATTAGTATGTAGCATTGCCAGTGGACCTACCAAGTTAAAATGCCTCTGTGGTCACGTTGGTCCTGCTGGGGTCACTTGTTTTACATATACTTACATACGGGAACCTTAAAAAATTTTCACCAAAACCAAGAGGCCAACAACTTGAATCGGTATGCAGTATTGTCTAATGGACGTGGTACTAAGTTAGTTAAACCAGCGCTTCTAAAATCAGCGCCGTCTGTATGTAAAGTTATAAGAAAAACTTAGCTCCGTAGTGACCAGCTATTCCATTAGCAACAATACTGCCTCGACTACTGACTTTATGACAATGATTGCTTTAGAACCAGTGACAAGTAACAAGTAACTTCCTTAGGTAAGTGCACTGGTCTTAGGTGGGCATATAGAGCCATCCTTGCCCTCTTGTCTTATTTGTGGCATATCAAAAATGGATGGATTGATGGATGGATTGATGAATAAGATGTAGGTAGGTAATTAGGTAGGTAGGCAGGTAGGCAGGCAGTCAGGCAGGTAGGTAAATAGGTAGGTAAATAGATAGATAGATTAATTGTTGAACTTAGCAATACTTGTTAAAGAAACCACTTATGGGATTGATATAATTGCACATACTTTAGTAACCATTTACGGGAGTTATTTGAAACTTAGCCTTAGTTTTCAGGGGTATCAAAATTTAAGTTTCCATAGATAACTATTGACTATTGTTTTGATGATTACAGTTTACTAGTCTACACTTAGATTGAATACAAAATTTTGTTTTGCTTTTTACTGAGAAAAAAGTTTTGTTTTATTGGCAAACACTGAGAATAGTCGAGCATGCTGTCTTGCGGATAGCTCTCGTTACCATTAAAGATTCGTATAAAAGCTTGTGATCTGATTAATACTAGAACAGGTTTCAAAGAGTTTCTTTTACTGGTATTACATAAATCTTCTGTTACTATGGTGATTTATTTGTGCTATACACGGCAGCATTAATCCATGTTTTACATGCATATTTGTTTTCTTTAAGATTGTTAAATTAAGCATATCGCCCCATTAGTGCAATAAGGTGCCAAGTAGCATTTTTATGTATTCGAGAAAATTGCATTTAAAGGTTCTACTTGCTAGTACTTATCAGAAAATGAATATATTGCAATAAAATCTTACATGGTTGTAGATATTGTGTAGTTCTATGTTCCCAAGAAGTGGAACAAGGCTAACCTAATTAATTATGCATGTTTAATTAATTTTGTGTTATGGTACCTTTTAGCATTAAACAGTTTCTCGAGATAAACATGGAAAAAGGTACCATAATTTATGACATAATTATGGTACCTTTTTGCTCCAAGCATTTTTCTTATGTTATGAATGTAAGAAAGTGCCTTTTGGTACCTTTCAGCCCTAAAGTAATTCAAATACAAAGGCCCCATATGATACTATAGTACATTTTATCCGTCACAAATTATAAGGTGTATAATTATCAAGCAGATATTCCGTGTTTTAAGAAGTTTACAAATAGCTGCATTACTAATGAAGGTTTAATGTCAAAATTAATTTTTGAATTCATTAGTTAAGAATATTCGAAAATGGTTTATTGAATACATAATCGTTTCTTGAATGTTGAATTATACACGAAAAAGAAAACGAATAAATTTTACATCCACTTTGTTTTGTGCTGAAATAAGTTAATACAATTTGACGAATTGGGACATATTTCAGCCGTCGTTCATACAGTGTACTTGCACTGGTAATTGTTTTGACAGCATGATTATGTGTGTTCACTCAATGTCCGCGTCATCGTCTTCTGACTCAATCGGAACATAATCCTTTGCTTTGTGTTTGTGGGCAATGATTCGTAATAGGCCTTGTACTCTTCTGGAATAATTTCCTTGTTTCACAAATTGATCAGGTCATTTTTCTTTTTCAATGATATGGGCAGTTTGGACTGATAACACATGCTCAAGTCTGAGTTATTATGTGACCATTTGTTAGATTTTCGCTGTTTCCTTGTTGCTGGTGCTTGAACTTGAATTTCAACGCATTCCTCACTGTTAAACGTGTAATTCACGAAAACTGACCGTGGACTGACTTTCTTATTTGGATCCACTTTATTTTCAGCCAATCTACCCGATGCCCCATAGTGGAGATCTTTAGATTTGAGCAATCATTTTTCACGAAATCTTTAAAGTCAAAAACGTGATTGAACTTCATTGGTATCGCAAGATATGGGTTGCCTTTTCTAGCCATGGCAATAACCGTACATCATTGTGATGTACATAAACTGCTGTGATTTTCTTGCCGCCCTCAATGGTGGCATGCACCTAGTCGCATTCCATCTGCGAATGGCCAGAGACAAGAAATTTGTGACTGATCTTCTCTAAAATTGGCATCTGCGACACGGCATACAGATGAGACGCAGTCACAAACTGATTTTTGTTCTTGCCTCCGCATTCGTCTGAGAAATTAACTATTTCTTTGACACCTGTTGTTTGGCATGCTGATATGGTGTTTTGAAAAGACATGTGGATATTTCACAGGACACTCTTTTACACTGTGTTTCATCCCACACATGGCAGAATACTTGTTTGTCACGTGAAGAATAGATTGTAGGTTATGACAGCAGAACTTCCTCGAATAGTACAACTCGGAAACAAGTGAACACGGATTTGTTAACACAGCTTGTAAATCAAACGTTGCCTCGTATACACTGTAATCTTTTTGTGCTCTTTGTTTGTCTTCTGCCTTTTCTTCACGTGCCACCATTTTATCATTTTGATGTTGTTCGTACTACACTTTAAAGCTATCAGTTAAATTCCCCCCCCCCTTCTTTTCGCCGCCCGTACAGGGTGCAAAGTGAACACTGGTCCTTTTTTGGATTAAAGAATAATAAATTGTAATATTCACAGAAAATTTGTCTATATGTATGTTCTTTCACGGGAATTTGTCTATTATTTTTGCATTTGTCACAATACAATGACCACATTTGTTTTATATTTAGTTCAAACGGCAAACATTGCTTTTTCTGTGTTTCCGGTGTATTGTGACTCCATTTTAGGGAACGATTCAATATGTTCTTTTACATAGTTAATTCTCTCTTCATCAATCTTATTTGCTGATGTGCTTTTCCCTCTTATATCCTTTCCACCATATGCCCCATGTTTCCTTTGCGATGTGCTGTATTCAATAGTTTTTCTCTTAACATCTAATGTTTTAGTAAGAATTTCTACAGACGCGTTCCATTTTCTCATGGTAAGTGAAACTGTTGAGAAAAAGATTTTTCCCCTTTCCTCATCGGGGTAACCTTTGGTCCATTTTACAGATGTATTGCCTCTGGCGTTCATAGCTATCCAAGTTGTAATAAAATGCAAATATGTTTTGTCTTCTTCTCTAAATTTGTCAGTACATTTAAAACGGCATGTTCCACAATTATGTACCTGCACTCGTTTTTCACCCATAACTTTTCCCGATACACTTATTTCCTTTCCTTGCGTTTTCAATGTTTTACACATGTTTCTTTTCCACTGTTCGGTATTTCGTTTGTTCCATGTTCCAGTGTTCTTAAGCTTTTCTACTTCAGAAGTGAATTCATCTTTTTGATATGCAGCATTGTCTTTTATGTACAAAACATAATGTAATTCTCAGAGTTGTCTTTCATTAAGTCGCACACATTTGTCCGCATGCTATTTGTACCTTCTTTGATATTACCACTAATCTTAATAGCAGTAAAACACAATTACCGTCTCCATATATTGTAACTCTCCGAAGTTCATTGCTGGCTAATAATGTATTCAGTCTTCACGCTTCACCATTTCTTTTATTCTTTCCATTCGTTTGCTTATTAGCATCACCTTTTGTACATCAGTAGTCCGTAATTTCTTTCGCTGCAATTGCATTGTGTTGATCTTGTCACTTATCTGCCTTGCAGTGGATGCAAAAGTTTTTTTTGGTGTAACCAATCTGACATTGATATTTGTTGGTTTCCTTTTCCATCCCTTTTCTCTGGTGATAACTTTCGAGGTTTTTATGACGCGCGTTTTTTCTTTAATTTATACTAATTTATTATTCTCGATTGCAAAACAAATTCTTACAACTTATATTAATCGCTCTCGAGACTCATTCCAGATGGAATCAACCTCGAAGAGAGAGAGGCAATGTGGATTTAATTGTGCCTTGACTTAGGACACTACCGATACGGCAATGGTAAGGATCGAACCCGGGGCCCTTCAATCCTGAGGCGAACGCGCTACCATTGCGCCACGGCGGCTCCACTGCGCCACGGCGGCTTTACCGTTTGTTTTTTCTTTCGATGATACAGATTCGGAATCGCTGGAACCATAATTAGAATCACAGCTATCTTTAATTAGTTTCCGCTTCACGGGCTTTTTCGTTCTTAAAAAGGCAAGAGGTATGTTATCATCAGTGTATGTAGTGTCATTGGAGGGTACGCACGTTTTTTCGTGTTATAACATCTGCAGAATCCCGAGGGATGGTTGGTGCCCGAGCCCGTTAGGGCAGGGCACCAATATATCACGAGGGTTTCTGCAAGTGTTATAACACGAAAAAAACGTTCGTTAACGCTATTCTAGCATAAATAACATGAAAAATCATAAAACTAAAAATGAAAAGCTCTTACTGGTACGACGTTCAATAATGCGCGAGACAACGTCCGTGTTGTTTACGTCATATTTATGACGTCACCAGCGGTTTTTAAGCCCGGCACTGTTGACGCCGTACATGATGCAAGACTTGGGAGACAGGTCCATTGTTTACAATAGCCCTGTACTGCGCATAAATGAAACCGGGTTATAACGGCGCGTGAATCTCCCCGTTAACACACGTTTTTTTCTCCTGTTAAAACACCGGCAAAATGGGCAAAAACAGCACATTTTATGCTAGAATGGAGGGTTGACATGCACTACTGATCCCATCTTGTGTGATATCGTCGACTCTTTCTTGGGTGCTGTTTGACCCATCTCGTTCTGAATTAGCGCCTTTTTGTTTGTCATTTGCACTGTATTGTAGATTATTCTCTTCGTTTTGAGTGATATCTATGAAACTGAATGGTATAGCCCGGCACATCTCGTCATCCGACCACTCCATCTCCTGCATTTGAATCAATTGATTACACTAACATTTACATCTTTAGAGTAGTATGTAATAATACATGAACAACAGGCTGTCTGTCTATATTATTAGTAAGAAAACAATGTCAAACACAATTGATAATAATTATTTAACTGGTATAAATTGTATTAGGTTTCATTAATGATAAACTTTCATTTTGAAATTGAAAGATTTCATTAAGTTTAAAATGATAAGTAGGTGGTACTTACGGTTTATATGTGTTCCATGGATGAAAGTTATAGTAGTTTTAATAATACTATTACGAGTATATCAGTGTTTTATACAGCCATTTAATTTATTTTCTAACCAATCTGAATGAAAGTGTTACATTCCAGCAACTATCTAGAATAACTTACTGAGATTTTCTGTGTTTAATCAACAAATTAATACCTGCAGAGATAAAACACTCATAATATTACATTCTTAAGATAATAAACAAAACAAGTGGTGAACTACTGAACCTTATCAGCACTCTTGAAGCAGCTGGGATGTGTATCCTATACATGCAATATTTATCAAAGGTACCATGTGAGCAATTTAAATCAAGGTACATGTTTTAACTTCAGAACAAAAAGGTACCGTTTGTCATAAGGCACTTTCGAGCAAACAAAGATACAAAATATTATTCAGTGGTACCTTTTTGCACTAAGATTTTTATGGTTAATCACTTGGTACTTTTGGGTTTCTGATAATTCGGGTATAATTTATGAGTATGTAATTTATATTTTCATATCACATGTAGATGTCATGTAACTCGATATGCCAAAAAGTCATTTCTTTTGCAAAAATGTTAGTTGTCATCTTTTTGCACTAAGGGGGCGATATGTAATCGTCAATTTGATGCTATTCCTGTTTCGGATGTAGTAGTCTCCTTGTTGAGTGTGTAAGCGTAGACAGTTCAGTGTATTTATGAAAAACCCCTGTCTAGTGTTTGTTAAATTCAGGGAAATGAAGCTGTTAAAAGGCACACTAGAATTTAACTGTTTTAGTTGCATCAGTTGCAAAAGATTAACAAAAAATTAAACAAATTTGTAAGCAACATTATATTAAGTAACTGGAAGAAGTTTTTTTTATACCAGTACACTTATTGACTTCACCGTTTAAGACAATACTTTGAAAGTTGGAATAATTGTGTAGCATCATGACAAGCATCTGTAGGCAAAAGTAGATAGCTTTGCCAAACACATCTTTATTCTGAGATAACTCTTGAGTTAATATCTTGCTACTTACTGCCTTTGTTTACACTTTGAAAATGACGGTGGGGGGGGGGGGGGTGTGATCTTAATATCTATCAAAAGTTATTCTTCATAATACAGTACTATAGCGATTTGCTTTGTAAACTAAATAGAAAAGGTATCAATTAACCAGGTTATTGACGAAATATTGTAAGTACATGTACTTAATACTTGTAACTATTGTATCATATTTAAATAATATTTTCCACAAGATAGTAAATTCCCAAGAAAATAAATAAATATGCGCCATATAAAGTCAGAAACATAAATAAAAATAATATACAAACTTGTGGCTATGAAATATCTTGACCTCGGCGTTATTGTGTTGTATTTTTAATTCACTTGAAGTAAGAATAGAGAGTACTGTGGACCTACTTGTTCTTGCAAAATTGAACCATTTGAATGTTTGAACATTTTGGAACAAATCTTTTTTTGGAGATCAGCGAAATGGGAACGATCACTTATCCAACATTAATTTTGTTTTTATTAAAATCTTTTGAGAGTATGCTTGCTTATGTAATATCTTCCAATATTTTTTGCACAGGTTTAAAGTCTTAGGATCACATTGACTACTTATATAGAAAAAAAAATTACTGATAGGAAAATGTTAGAACCATATTCTATTCACTCTAAAACAATGGTGGCATATGCCTTTCTTTCGTATTCAAGTCGTGAATTCATGAAAAAGAGTTGCAAGAAAACCATTCTTATTTTTTGCAATATCATTTAAAACAAATACTGCACATTATTTCAAACATGCGCATGATTAAAAATCATTCAAATCCAATTTAAAGGTTATTTAAGCTGGTAAGACATCTTTCTTTGTAAAATAAGAGCTACAATTAAGTGTGATCCTGGAACTTTAAGATATCTGTGATAAAAGTGACTGTAAAAGCTGTTTTGTTTACATGGCATGTTTTAGTACACATGTAAAAGCAAGCGTGAATAAAAGCACACATTTTGTTGCCGTTCACACGGCATGTCAAAGCACGAATGTTTCAATATTTTTTCACTGGTATTCCCAACTCAGTCCTGTCATTATCACCGACTGACAAAATGGAGTACGAAGAAATGATTGCACCTTTGCCTTTTAGCCTTTCGCAAACATTTAAAACATAGAAGGCGAACTTGGTATGTAGAACTAAATTAGAGTTAAACTCGTTATTAGTAATTGGCTAAATTATGGAATAAATTTTCTTGATTTGGTCTGGATTAAGATTCATTTCTTTTTCGCCGCGGTATTTTTATAACATTTTTACATTATAATCTTTGTTGACTGCTTATTGTCTTCACGAGTCCAATGACTCATATGGATAAGAAGACAGTCAAGTAGAAAATATTTGATGCACGGTCAACTACCGAGAAATAGAGCATTTCTATATGTAAGTGCTTTACATGTTTGCTTGCATATTACGCTGTTGGAATGACATGTAATCGCACATGTGCTCAAAACACGCTTGCCGTGTAAACACCACTTGAAAAAATCTGTCTTGTTAAATTAAAAGCATGATATCAGTACGAAACTTAATTATTGTGAACGGAAACAGCTTACAATAGTGTGAAGATCTTGTTGTAACTGACACATGTTTACAATTACACTTAGTAGCAGTCGAAAGTAGTTCTGGATATCTTGCGTCAGCCGAGCTACCATTGCAAGCAGCAGTAATATTTGACCAACATGAATATATATAGGAACTTACAGGAGTTGTCATTTTGATAGTATTTATTCTAACTGTCAACAAACAAGTTTAAGAAAAAAGTTCATATCAACTGACAAAGAATGTTACATTTCATGTTATGATTTTTTTCTTGGCCTTTTTTCCGCCGATGACATACCATAATACCACATGTCCGCCGCTAACCAATCACTGCAGATATGGTCAATATTATAATGAGCTGCCGGGCGCACTATTTGTTTAATATTCATTTTATGAAAGACGATTTCATTTATTGCTGGAAACCAAAAAATCTTAAGTCATTTAAAATATAGAAATATTAAAGATAAAAAAGAAGTTATACACTAAAAGTATACATAAATATAATAGGAATAGTTTTAAAAGGGCGTTTCTTTAAAACAAGGTAAGTGATTTCATTTTGTTTTTCGGAAAAGTCGGACATAATTTCATACAGAAAAGGGAAACTTCATAAGAATATTTATATATTTTGTTTATTATAATATGCAAAATATTCACACAAACAACACAGAAATGGACAGGTTAATGTAAAATAACGGATATAGACAAGTACATGCACTTAATGTTCAAGTAGCGGAAATAAGCCGTTTCCACCATCTTTATTCTATTTTGATTCTTTGACTGTAATTACAAACTTTAAGCTTTTTACCATTTCATTTTCTTGATAAATGATAATATAAAAGCGAACAATATTCAATTGGATCCAAAAGCTTACACAGGAATATTTAAAAACATCTTAATTTTTACTTAAATATTATCTAAGCGAATATTAATGACCTTTAAAACTCTAAAATAACATAATAAATCCAGCTTAATAACACAAAATGCTTTAATTCTTAAATAGTTCACAGACATAAACGGACCTATTGTATGTCTCCTGACAGAAATGTCACATATGGATGGCAATTTACATTTTTATTGATAAAAGTATGTACCAAATGTGTGACATTTAAGTTACAACATAAATTCATGTTTTTAGTATAAATTAGACTTCATGTATTTAGGTTTAAATGTCAAAGAAAGCAAGAGAAAAGTTACATCTTCGTGATTAAATTATGCTTTGCCTAGCAAATGTAACAACTTTCACTCTTATTCCTGTTTTTGTGGCGATTCAACACCAATATTATCAAATAGAGTTGTTGATAACTTTGTGATAAATGTGAAATATACCAGTATTTAGCAATATGTTTATATGTGTGTAAAGTATGTAGGCGATTACCCAGAGGATATGGATTTTGTATTTCTTGACAGGCTAGTAGCCATTAATCGATTGTCTCTGTTGTAAATGGCCTGCTAATAACCCTTCGCTTACAGGACAAATGCTCGCCTGTGCTTGCTGTCCACTAGCACATTTTCTCCCAAATTCTGATTTAATCTGCATTAGAAAAACGAATTTAATCCTTATTTTGTTTTGGGGGGGGGGGGGTTTTGGGGGTTGGGGGGTTTGGGAAGGGGGGGGGGGGGGGGGGGGGGGGGGGGTTGTGGGGGGGGGGGGGGGGGGGGGGGGGGGGTTTTTGGGGGGGGGGGGGGGGGGGGGGGGGGGGGGGGGGGGGGGGGGGTTTTTTTTTTTTTTTTGGTTTTTTTTTTTGGGGGGGGGGGGGGGGGGGGGGGGGGGGGGGGGGGGGGGGGGGGGAGGAAGGGGGGGGGGGGGGGTTGGTGGGGGGGTTTGGGGGGGGGGGGGGGGGTTTTTTTTTTTTTTTTTTTTTTTTTTTTTTGGGGGGGGGGGGGGGGGGGGGGGGGGGGGGGGTTTTTTTTTTTTGTGGGGGGGAATATTTTTTTTTAAAAAAAAAATAAAGGTTGGGGGTTGGGAAAAAAAAAGGGGGGGGGGGGGGGGGGATAAATTTTAATAAAAAAAAAAACTATTGAGCCATAAATATTGAAGAAGACACATTAAATTTGATTATTTTTCAAGATGGAGGACAGTTGGACGCTGGGAGTTTTCAATTTCGGCAATATTGTCCATCGATGCTAAAATCTCGCATAAAATCTCGCCCTCCGCGACCAAAAGGTTGAACTTGTATAGGAAGATACGAGAGTCCATGTGTATATAGGTCCGTGAAATATGCTACTCGAAATATTGACCGTTGATTACTGGTCGATAAAGTATAATTACTCTACACTCACAACTAACATTAGTTTAGATGTAACAACATGTTATGTTGATAGGTATGAACTATTTACCTACTATAAAATTAATATAAAACATGTATGAAGACTGAAAACGCAAGGGCATTTTATTGACCTTTTTCATGCGGTGTTATCCAATTAAAAGCGCTTTACAGAGTACATGTTCCAATTAAAAAATATTAAACATTCTACTTTTCATTTCATTGGCGGTTGAAATGTTATCAACGTCCTGTCAGAAAGCGAGCTTAAGGATACACCAGGGGATCCATATATCATTTGTGGTCATTTTTTTGGTTTTAACATAATCTTAATGCCTTTACTATTTTCTATCATCACGATAAAAACTAATTTTCTAAGTCATTTAGAAATATGTGTTTTATCTGCATTATTCTAGTGTAGCAGTAAATAAGTGCTCTGTTTGATTTAACATCTGCCTGGGAAGGTCATTAATTTTCTCAAGGGGATACATTGTAAGGGAAAGTTTCCAATTGAATTAGTTCCAGGTAATAACAATGATTTGACCTGTCTTAGTGAGGTCAGTTGGAAACTTGCAGGACTTATCAACATAATAAATAGTTATTAGTAACTTATACCTGCTATAAAAGATAACTGAATTTATGAAAATGTTATGTGAGTGTTTCCAATTAGAACTTTGAATCTCTCACAAGCATGTTTAGTGTAATTTGCTAGATCAAGCTAATTAATATCCCATTGGTAACTTTCACTCTGCCCTTTCAAACATGTAGAATTCGAATGTCAGATATTGGCCCGTACATACGTAGAATCATAGTATATCACACTCTCTACTAATTGATCTGGCACTGGCACCAGAAGATAACTTTAAATATGAAACAACTCTAAATGTATTATTATGTGATCACGATAAAAACATCCAAAAACAGCCAGCAAGTATTATCTAAAGGGGGGCATTGATTGAAGCATACACATAGCTTGATATTAATATTTTCTATTAACATGTCATTGACAAACATTCTGTTCAATCTTTTTATCAGCTATTAATTTATGCCTGCACAGTGTGCACTTTAGTAGCCAGTACCACCTGGTATTACGTGTACATGTATGTATCTCTGAAGGTGTTTTTTCAGCAAGTATTGTCATATTGTAGCGAAACAAACATTAAATTTTGACAATTTTCAACATTATTGATTTATTAGTTATATTGCTAGATTTTTTTAAAGTTCTTATAAAATATTAAATATTTAATGTACAAAGCTTTATATTGTATCATTAAAACGTTTGGTACTTATCCCATTACAGACATTTTCTCTTTTAGCTGTACTTCTAAATCCATGCTGATGTAATTTATTGCCACGATAATGGTAATGCCCCTCACAGAATAACCTCTACAACATAATGGCCATTTTATAGCTTGCCAGGTGATTGACTTTATTGCTACATTTAATACTTATTAAGCTATTCAAACTGAGGTGTACAGCATTGGTAGATTACCAAGATTTTTTGTTAAAATCTCATTAATATTCATAGAAATTAACTCAGTTTTAACAAAATGTAGTACTATAAGATCTTTAGCTTGGTCAGTGTTAAGGAGAGGGCAGTACTTTTATATTTTATGGGTGTAAATGGGAGGTTTCATTCAGATTCCATTTTTCTTCATTTTCCAGAAGTGCTATCACAGATTTGAAGACAATGTTCTAATTGATTCAAATCCATCAATTCTGAATCAAATTGCACGAAACTTGACAGGGGGACTGTTTGATGTATGAACTTAAAAAGGGTATCTCAGAATTTTGATAAAACGATTCCATTCAAACTTTATGACCCTTTTGGTGTAGGTGGTACATAATATGCCAGTACAAAACTTTGATTTTACTATAACTTTTTCCCTAGGGGAAATAAATTAAATCCAAGATACCCTTTTGTAAATCATACCGTGTAGATACCTGGCAGGAAAATTTGACCACCAAGGTTGAATAATGGAAGAGTTGAATCACATTTTAGAAAAACACAAAATCTGCATTTGCGTAAATATACAAAATAATAATAAAAAAGCCGTTACATAGTTGAAAAGGAAATTTTACCCCCTGGTGTATCCTTAATACGGCTGTACCGACAGAAAAGCGTAACAAATCTATTCCCCATACCGTATTTAAGAAAAGATCAGACCACTCACTTATACAACTTTTATTATGCTCAACTGAATTTAACTTCTAGCACTGTGAGTTATTAAAAGTTTAAAAGACATTTGAAATATTTACGGACAACATGTTTGGCACTCTTTCACAAACGAATTTCAGAAATGTTACAATAGTCTGTTGCATTGAACTTAGTTGAGGGCGAAATATGTTGTGTATGCATGTTCTTTTGTATATTGCAAACTTTGCAATGATTATAGTAACAGCCGACATTTTCATCACGTCTGATGCGGAAGTGTTTAGTTACCAACTCTTGGTTTAATATACACGACGATATTGTAATTATGCTATGCATTGAAGGATTTTGAAATAATTTGGCACAAATGTTTAGCACATCAAGACAATCTATAGCGTGCAAGAATATCGACCCTACCTTTAAGGTCAAGTCACACTTATAGTGTTAAGCTCATGGAACCCTGTATACGTGGTACCCTATCATGCAGGAAAGGATTTTTAAAGTACATGGCAAAACTGTTAAGCACCTGAAGATGACATTTCACGTGCAAGCCTCGCGTCCTTACCTTGAAGGTCAATGTCACACTTAGAGGTCAGACATTTTAGAATCATGTATAATTATATGTACATGTAAATATCCGGATTTTAACGTAGTTATACATTGAATTATTTTTAAATGAATTTGAACAAATGTTAAGCACATGGATATCAAGTGTCGTGTTCATATTACGGGGTTTACACCTTGAGGGTCAAGGCCTCAGACTGTGAGACACCTCTTTAATTGATACTAATTTATGTTAGCTCAGTTGTAAAGAAAGCCACTCTCGTGTCACCTTCCTGGAAGAACCAGTACTGGTATCATATGAGGAAGTACGGTCGTGACCCTGGCGGGGCCCGAACCCGCAACCTCCGGGATGAGCGGCAGACACCCTAGCCTCTACACCACCGCTTCTCTTTGGGGACATTAGTCACTTATAAGGGACAGCTCTTGTTCTTCTTTAAACAGTGTTCTTCATACCACACAGCCCAAACAACCAACAATACCCAGTAAGCATGCTCTACATGCCCTGCAACTTTTCTAATCGTTCTCATTATTAGGTCGTAATGTTGGAACGACGTATGAACACATTTTTTCTTATACATTTGTTTCTTGTGACAGAAACATGTTTATATCCTTGTCTGATTTTAGGGGATATGTAACATGGAATTAACATTTATGAATTGAGCTTATTTACCCGAAAGCAGAATGCTAATGCTTTGGGTTGTCGTCCTTTCCTTTGTCTTTTCATCGGACCAAAGCAATTTAAAATTACAGGACATAATGTGGACATAAAGAATGAAAGAAATCAGATATTACAATATAACATAGCTAGTGACATTAGTCTTTCATTATAGGTTTGTAACGATGCAGTTTTGTATGAAAATCTTTCGGACTATAATTTGAATAGCCAAACCTCATAAAATTCTTCACGCTTCAGTTTTAAATATGGCGTTACTGGTTATTGCAGAAACACAGCAATTATAGATAGCCCCCTTAGGAAGAATCTACAATGAAAGGTGTGAAATATAATTAAAGTAACTCGAAGGTTGATTTTAAACAAAAACATATATCTTCCCCCATTCAACCACTTCATGTTATCGGAAGTTGGAAAAGTAACATTTCAGGGACCTTTTGGAGATAAGCGCGGCGCAAAGTTTGTGATTTACATACAGACGAAAAATAGACAAAACCAAAACACTAGGTGCACAACCTCACATACTGATAAATATTCCTTTGTAATATAATGTAATCTTTCATGACTCTAACTCAAATGGTTTTGAGATACGCGCGACACAAAATTTGTGACGGACAGACAAACAACAAAAATAAAACTCAACGTGTACAACTTCATAATGCTAGTTAACATTCCTGTACATTTACATGGCTCTAGCTCAAATACGTTCTGGGATTCAAGTGGCACAATTTTTCTCTAAGTCAATGTTGATCCCCTGCACAAAACCCCAGGTGCACAATTTCACATGCTGATTAAAAGTTTTGTTTCATGGCTTTTTCTAAAATACTTTTTGAGTGACACAAGTTGCGACAACAGATGAAAATCATAAATTTGCACTAAGTCAATGGCCGACAGTAGATGAGTCCGCACGAAAACCCTCTGATGCACAGCTTCACATGCTGATAAACATTTCTGTTAAGTCTTATGTCTATAGCTCAAATAATGTTTCAGTTGAAAACGTCCGATTTCTTAAAAAGCGTTTATAGCTTTGCGTTAAGTAGAGACTTTGATTGGAGTTTAACTATCTTAACAGTAATCAGAGAATTACTTATTGTATCCATTAAGACTAGCATTTTTTGGCCTATCTTTAGAAAAGATACAAAATATTCTAGCAAAATTTGGCACGAGTCTCTTTGTTTTTTATTTGCATTTGATATATAGTAGTTGATAATGTGAAAGAGTTTTATCAGTACAATGCTGGAAATGAGTAAAATGTGCAATTCTTGCATGCTCGTGTATTTGTATTAACTGAGCGTTACTTATATGTCCACTGAGCAGAATGTACATTTGTATTGTATATGTATGTATTATAAACACAAACTAACACAACGAACAGAATGCACAGTGACAACAATTCCAAATTTTAACTACTTCAGATAAGGACAGAACTGGTATAAGTAGCGTTGTCGCCATTAAAAGTAATCTATTATAATTCTCTGACATACGTCTGATTTCAGGGAGTGAAAGATGAGCAGCGGGAAGATATATCAAGTCAACCTCCAAGAATTAATTGAGGATTATACGTGGCGCTGTTTTAAAAGAGACCAAGGAATTATCAAAAGACGGTTCCTCAGACGTAGTAAATACCTGTTTGACATAAGGTGGGGATACATCGATTTTAAACATGTTACAAATCCAGATGAAAAGAAAGCAAATGCAAACCAAACAGCTGCAGGTCAGAGTACTTCAGATGCCGTGTCTGATGATCAGCAGGAGTCAGCTGTGGAAGCAGCAATGAGAGGTTTGACACCACAAGTTGCCGAAGCAAAGAAAACGGACGTTGAACTTTATGTTTCTGACTATGAAAACAAAACAAGTGAACTACAAAAGTATACATTTTCTGCTACACGCCAAACAACAGCAACGACAATGGTAGAAATGCAAGAAAATTATACTCTTGGAGCCACAACTAATCTTGAGGTAAATTTTGCAGAAATAGTAAAAGTTGGAGCTGAATTAAGTGCGTCATTTTCGGTAACAGAAACGAAAGCGGAAGAATTTTCAAAAACTCTTACTTGGGATATCAACACCGAAATTTCAGTTCCTAGTTGGAATAAAGCGAAGGCGTCTTTCTATGTTTATGAAGTGCCATCAAAATCCAACTTTGTCGTGAAAACGACAATAAGGCTGCCTTCAGGACAACTTCCGGTGACAATCAGAAAGGTCAAGGACGGAAAGGAAGTTCACACGGAGTGGATTAATGACCTTGGCATTCTTTTTAATAAAGACTATAAGAGCAGAAGTAGCGTCGAGATTGTTCCTCAGAAAGTTGTTATGGAAAATGGTGACGAAGTCATGGAGAATCAGATTGTATTAACAACACGTGGTGTATGTAGGAATGTGTCATTCAAGAACCAACACGTGAAGGTGGAGTGCCATAAGTTGCCTGGTTCCCCTCATGTTGATTCAGGTAACGACTACGAGAGCAACCAGCCTACAGAGGATAAAGACGGGGCAGATGGGGGCGATACAGATTGAAATAAACATCTATCACCAGATAAGATTTGTTATAGAGTTAAGCCATATGAAATTGTTGACAGATAGACACTTTCCTGATTGATGTACATGTACAAGACAGCTTTAGCCTTCCTTGGAAAGGCACATATTACATTGCTCACACGGTATTGTTATTATATCATTTGTTCATATTGTGATAAGAGTTTTATATACGGTTAAAGGTCCCATTGATTGAAAAAATTTCTTTTTAACATTTGAATATTATTTGTCAGCAAATGCAAATTTGATAATTTTTAACGAAAAATACCGAGTGGTTACCTGTCCGTAAGCCCCTAAAGTTCTAAAAAAACACACCTGTACGGAAAGTGACGATAATATTTCCGGAAACCTACGAGCGGCAGTTTCGGAATCGCTAACCTGGAGTGACGTCATAAGCAGTACAATCGTGGCGGATAACAGGTACTCTAACAACAACGAAAGCGATAATTTCATCTTATTAGGCATCTTCAGAGTGTAGAGATGAGGATATTTTGAGCCCGTGACGTATAGAACGAAGTCCGTGTAATGTTATACTATTATTTGATTAAAGTATAAAAGATACAGCAGTTATGTCGAGTTTTTTTATATGCAAATGACACCAATTTCTGTTTCTGTTTGTTTCTATCAAAATGAAATCTATGTTTCATTCTTAAATGTGTAAGAAAAGTACCATGTAAATGTATCGAAACGATCTAATTGTACGCATGCACGTGACTTACAAACTATACAAATATGGACGATATTATTTCCATTGATGATGAAAATGAGAACACAAATGCCCGATCTAATTACAATATCTAAAATGATGAGCTTGATTTTTCATGACACGTTTTCTTGTGTGTAGTTTTAAGAATTAGATTTACAATTGAATTAAGAATGTAAATCAAAAAAGTTTACACGATTTTGTTGGTTAAAAAACAATTCTGACGCAAATCTATTTGAAAACTCATTATAATTAAAATCACGATATCTACCTAAATACGTGTCGGATTTCACTTTAAGAAAAATTATTTCATTCCAGTACATAAAATGTGTCATAGGCAACCAAAAAGATACACTTTCTGAACATTAATTGGGTTGCTGGAAACTTTCTTTTGCTGAATTGCTTTTTACCAAGTTGTATATATTTATGTTTTTCAAGATTGAAACTTTAAAACATAATTAATGGTTTCATAATTTTAATTGGGCCTTTGCATGTTAATAATCTATATTGTTGTTGTATATTGTTGTGTAATTATCAAATGCAATTGACCAGTGTGCAATATGCAATAATGTGTGACCAGTTAGATTGCTGGCAGGGGGGCGCCAATTAACAACAAATCATATCGCATCCTTTGTTGTGACTTATGCCCTTGGGCTAGATTAACTGTAATTCCTTCAATGGTTAGATCTACGCTAATTATTTACCCTGGCGACGTTGTTAAAACGGGATATTGTTAAGGATTTGAAACTTTTATGGATTACTGGAGTGTTCCGCACCATGTAAGTTAAACTTCTAGTAGAGTAACTGTTTTATTCTATATAGGGCCTTTGTTCTACATTATTTCATCTAAATGATTTTGAATATAAAGGCCAGCTTTTTTTTTGTAAAGACTAGATCTTAAAAACATGTGTCTTAAATAATAATAATATTTTGTAATAAAATATATTTTGTAACAAAAGTTTCAACCTGATATCCTCGTATATGATGTAATTCGGCATGATTTAAGTTATACAAGTAAAGTTGCACTTGGGGAAATCTAGATTGGAAAAGTTTGTAACAAACAAAGTCTTAAACTTATTCCTAAAGAAAATAATTAACTTGAATAGATCGAGATCATTCTACAAAGGCCGAATTTAAAATACATTTTCTGTCTTTTCTTAT
The DNA here is from genome assembly GCA_022818135.1 of Saxidomus purpurata. Lineage (NCBI taxonomy): Eukaryota > Metazoa > Mollusca > Bivalvia > Venerida > Veneridae > Saxidomus > Saxidomus purpurata. Next base: position 43,065 of record JAFMSR010000033.1, read on the forward strand.
CGTGCATGAGCGACTGGGCGGACATTCGACGCTTTGACCGTTTCACGCAGTTGCAAATCTAGAATTTTGAAACGTTCGTCATACAGTCACATGAAGTTCGGACCCGAAAAGTTATATATATTAAACACCACGGATCGACCATAAAACATATATAATTCGTATTATATATGCTTGATAGTTGGGCCGGAGTGTTTTATAAGAATGACTTTCCAGGGCCCAAACTTCATGCGACTGCGTCGTCCCTATTGTCTTAGTCACTGATTTTTATATTAGAGTCCCAAGGTTACTGGTGTAGGCTTATTCTCTCACTCCATTTGTTGCTGCATCCACCCAAAACACACCAAGCACCTCCCATTTACAAAAATAATATAAATTCTAAGTTAATCGTGCTTTTACACGGAGTTTTGTGTGCTCGTTTACTATAATCAATGTAACGGATCTTTCTCGAGTACTGCAAGTGACGTCACACGGAAACTTTTCCGATATTTTACGGAAGTCGCCGAGGATCGTAATATTTGCGTATCGGTGAAATACCGGCCAATTTGTATTGGTGATTATGTCCCAATAAACACGTTTCTTGTCGAAAATTTCCGCCCAACTGGGTTCAGTGCACTTAATTAACAAATGGCTTACAAAATATTAACATGTGAAATTTTCAATCAATGGGACCTTTAAACATTTACGTGTATATACAGAATATATATTTTTGTGAGATGCTGAAACATGCTGTAGCTATTTTATTCGTTTGCTAATACAGGCAAGCAAAATAAAAAATACTTAGATTCTAATGCTTATTTGTGAAGCCGAATTAGTAAACATTGTGTTGTAAGCAATCTCAGCAATGCAATTGTAATGCATTCAATCTAGCGACTGCCCCCGAAAAATACAAGTATAATTACATTGCATAGCGTTTCGGGACGTATACAAGTAATATTTAGTGACTTTCGTGAACTTTTAGCATTTCTACCGGGATATCTATCTAAGGTACTTTTCGACGTCGATTAGTTTGTGTGTATTTGTTTCCCTAGATTTTAGATCACTTTCTTCATTTAGACACAATCCTGTAAAAAACGCTTATTGCTTTTCTGGAAAGACAGAGCACCGGCAATACGGGATTCTTTTTTCAAATTCCATTACCACGAAACGTATTCAGAAAGTAACTTTACTTTGAATGAAACTTATGTAGAAGCGTCGATATGATTTCCCAGAGAGCATGCGCTTGAATGTCCTGAACTTATCATCTGCTTACCCGCACGCGGGTGGGTCTGTAACACGAACTTGCAGGGTTTTAGACAGTTGCTTTTTTCGACGGATTGAAATTCGACGTGTATATTGGTGCATAGGAGAGGAATTCGACTTTATTAAGTATAATTGTCTAGTCATAAGGGCATTAAATGTATAAATGTGTCCCCTGCGTCAAAAATCGTACAAGTTAAATACACTGTATTAGTAAAAAGGGAGACCAATATTTGGTTTCTCGAATATTTATGCATTATGAGTTATTGACCCATGGTAGATAAATCGGTCACATAGTTGTATAATTTTGTCCCAGTAACATGCTGCATTTATGAACTAATATCTCTCAACGTGTCACAAATTCGATACCATTGGCAAGTCCTCTCTTAGACAAAAAGAAATGATATAAAGTGCACATGGTTTCGCCAAACTGATCTATTCATAGGCAAAGAAGTACGTTACGTGCCAAATTAATGTAGTACAATAGTACATGTATTTGGAAGGTGGACGTCAATGTATAAAGTCCACAGAAATGATAGGCAATGTGTCTTCCCATAACAAATAGACATAAAAGTAGGAACCGCGGCCGTTTAGTATGCAAGATTAAAAACCCAGAACAAAACACAATTTTGAATTGCATCTTGAAACAGATTTGAAATCCCGTTTCTGACAAATGATGTACGAGTATATATATCGCTCAATGCATTATTTGAGCCAAAACAGTTGAACAATGCCCGACAGTATTCTGATAGTATTTCCAGTCATTCTCGAAAACACATATTGATATATTGTTAAAAAAGTATCGTCGTTGTGTACTAGTAGTCGAACTGTCGTAACTCTGTTTAACCTTTCTTTTGAAGAGGAACGAAAGAAGGTATTTCACTGACTACATTAAACGGCAGGAAACAATCAATACAAATTTACATTTCAGAAATTGTGTATGTGTTTTAGTTTTATGGAAGTTTAAAATTATCTTATCAATTTGACGATCTGTGCTAACTGTCATGTGTGTTGCGAGTAATTTTCTAAAAAAATATTGAAATTTTAGTCCACAAAACAATTATTCGTTTTCAAAATTGTAGATTGGATCAAATCAGAAATATTTATAAAATTACTGGAACAGAGCTGAGATATTTGACAAAAGTTGCATCTACACCTTTGCAATCTCTTGACGTAAAATGTCATCTTTGTCAAAAATGTCCAAAACTAGAGTTACGACATTTCGGCTTTGCAGTATAAGTACCCATTTAGTACACGATTAATTTCGAAATATTGCATATTTTGCTCCATTAATTAAACATTATATTTTTCATTTCATTGGCGGTTGAAAGGTTATCAACTTTCGGTCAAACGTGAGCTTTATACGGCTGCGCCGAAAGAAAAGCGTAACCAATCAATTCCCCATACCGTATTTAAGGAAAGATCAGACCACGCCGTTTTTATTATGCTCAACTGAATTTCAACTTCTAGCGCTGTGAGTCATTAAAAAGAAAGAACTATAGTTTAAAAGACATTTGAAATATTTACAGACAACATGTTTGGCACTCTTTTACAAACGAATTTCAGAAATGATACAATAGTCTATTGCATTGATCTCAGTTGAGGGAGAAATGTGTTGTGTATGCACAGTGCTTGTTCTTTTATATATTGCAAACTTTGCAATGATTATAGTAACAGCCGACATTTTCATCACGTTTGATGCGGAAGTCTTTAGGTACCAACTCTTGGTTTAATATACACGACGGCAAAAAGTTCTAAAAAAAAGGAAACCTGCCACAATTCAGACATTACCCATCCGCCACCATCCCTGCCAGAATTGAAGAGAAGGCTAATTCTCTGTAAAAGTCTAATTCTATAGTCATATGTAACATAAACTTCATGGACATTCATACAGTTGAGGTTTAAAGTTTACTTTATATTCAGCTGCAAATGACAAAATGTTTCCTAAAGGAACAATCAGTTTCCACAATGTTAAAAATACCCCTTCCCCACGTAACACTGTACACTCATATTTTGATTGACTGTGTTCAACACTACTGTCACATTCAGAGCTGTGATCCCTGTTTAGTGAGTGCTGCGTTTGGTTAATTGTTATTATTTTAGTACGTGACGTCATTTTGAGAGATTTTAGCAAAGACGGCGTATCTTCACGTCATTACAAACTGAAATCTTCAAATAACACATGTAGCATTCAGAGTACTATAAGAAGAAAATGACTAAAAACCTGATGTCGACTTATTCTGCACGAAGGCCAATTTCTAGGTCGTCGGTCATATGATTTAAGGTATATATTTTAACAACTCAACTAAGATCTGTGACAACAATTTTATTGTAATTGTCCATCGGGTTAAAAAGTTCCCAATAAGGCGTTGATTTTTAAAATTGGCATTTGTTAAGCATATGTGATGTGACACGGTCATACTTCTATCTCTTTTATTTTGGTCCCCCCAATGCCAGGTAGCAGTAGTTAAAGATTAATACCAATGCCTGTATTATTTGTATGTATTTGTCATTTTCTGAACACAAGTGACACTTATATATATCTTCCATGTACTTATAATTATTAAAATACTCCCGTGTTGTGAAAATATAACCGGCCATTACATCAATATTTCATCCTAATTCAATAAGCCTTTGACTACAAATGTACGACACGGATCAAGTCAGCTTTTTCATATGGTTACCCTAAAAGTATTTTTCCAATTAATTTCAAGACTGTAAGTTAGAACAAATGTTGTAAATATATAAAGTAATTTATTTGTATGGGAACTATGAACGCGGAGTCTTGTAGAACATGTGTAATTTAGAATGAAAACACTTGTACGCCTTTACACAAATGCTAAACTGTGTGGGTATTTAAAGTAAACATACCAGATGCATCAGAAGGAGTAGTCGCAGCAGCACCAACTGCAGCGGTAGGAAACACGTGATCAGAAACAGAAAGTGAATTTCAATCGCCTTGACAAATGATGTCATGATGGGATGCTAAGCCCCATTTATTGTGTATGTGGTGTGACCATGCCTTTAAGACGCATAAAGCTACGTATGTTGTTTCCTATATGCGCGCGGATAGCGCATTTGCTACATCAGTGGAATTTCCGTGGTATGGTTCATTTGAAGTACAATGCCTCATGCACAGTTTTCATGCAACACAGTAGCAACGACACGATACCAGTAATATACATTTATTACCATCAAGTTCTCCAACTTAACAGTACTTTAAGAATTTAAATATTCCTGGGAATTCCAAAACAATTTGCAAACAAAATATTAAGATGAACGATAAAACTGAATATTGAAACCAATACATTAGCACACATTTTAATTTTGTATAAATTTTTGCTTTCTAACTTCCAAGAAAATGTCATGCTTTAAACAGATAGAACTTTGACGATACTTACCGTTAAAATCGTTCCCTGAAACCTTTGATGAATATTTAAAAGTGGGAACGGAGGTGCTGATTTATGTATTAAGTTTAAATTTCACATACTGTATAGATTCTATGACTCTTGTTATTAAAATAATAAAAAGTATCAGAACATTTTTTGGTTGAAAGGGACATTGTTTTGTGTTAAATTGTCATGAGACAATAAGCGAAATATTGTACAAAAATAAAAAAGAGAGTGAAAGAAACCGAGCACACTGGGATCGTAAGTTTTTTAGAAAGAAGTGATTATGAAAACGCGAATGTCAGGGTATGGTTGAACAATACATATGGCCCGACAAGCATGAAGTTAACAATCGGCTGCCAGGCATTTTGTTTTCTCTCACATATAGCCTCCTTTTTGGCATGAGTAATTTTTCAGTTACACAAACTTAAGTAACAACTAGTTTTTCTTTTGTTAAGTAAAATTAATAAGAAACCAAATACTGTACATAATGGTACAAAATTACAATGGCGACTTGATCAGGATCTTTAAAATATTAAACAATACATTTGTCAGCTTTTATAAAGCTCTTTTTATTTCAAATTATGTTCTGTAAGACTTTCAATAAGTCAACTGGTATGTTAAACTATACATTAATTACTTTGCCGTTTTTTTATAAATAACTTTCGTTTGCTCAATTAGACTACTCTATTCTTTTACAAAACAAAACCCTCGCTTCATATACTTTAAAATTATACAAATAATTCTGTCGTCTGAAGACAGAGGAGTGTTTTAGTATGTTTATTGGTTTTGAATTGCCTGTGATTTGAAGTAACTTGTATTATTACGACATAGACAATTGCCAAGATACATGAATCGGGTCTTGAGCAAAGATACAGATATGCATTAGCCTTCCCGGTTTGTGATTAATCGTTAGGGTTCCATTATAATAAATATCATTATCTTATAAACTCTTTAAACATACTACAATAGGTGGTGACTTGCCTTTAACTTCACATAATATGTGATTAGAAATTGACTTAAAGCATTAACAGGTCAAATATCCATAAATTAACTTCCTTTGCCCAAAGTACACAGGCTATGCTTTAGTGAATTAAAAGAACACTACCAGCTACGGGTGTAAATGTTTCATAAAATTATCAGATCCAAAATTAAACCAGATTATTGAGGAAATAAAATAGTGTGTGTAACCGATTTCAGTTTATTAAATTTTGACAGTTACAATTAATTTTCGAACCATTCTATATTAATTTAAGGACCTCAGCACCTAATATCATTGCATGGATATTTATTATCAACATGACCAACTATGCTCTTATTGCCAGTATAATTGTGTTAACAAAATTAGCGAATTGTACAAAAATAACTATAGTATTAGTAAGTTATCTACCAAAATAAAAGAAGTTTTGACATTTCTCTCTATACTATAACTGTAACAAGACTATAACTGTAACAAGTTATGCTTTATACTACTTCAGTCATGATAATTAACTAAATTAGATAATGATTTCCATAATTTCAACAGTTGCGCCCCTGACTAACAAGTGATCTTTCAAATGGAACATACAATCATTCCTTAAAAGTATTTTATTGTTAAGAACTAACGAACTGGTAAGATTTGATACTTGGTATTGACTCTATTGATATAGCTTATATGCCATACTTGTGCTATTTAGTGTACTTTTCTTAATTTGTTATAAAGGTCAAATTGAGTAGGATAACATGTTATTGATTTTGTATGGGTCAGTATAGTCATTAATATATAACATTTAATGAATGTAATAAGTAAGAATAAAGAAATTATCAGTATATCAAATAAATTTTGAATTCGATTTTATCAAACATTCAATAAAAGTATTTCATTTATAATCATTATGTGCACATTAACAAACTTAGTGACCCATACCAATCAGTTTAGTGTTTTATCTAGGAACATATGCGCTTTTCGTATGACTTTACTTATTTCTAGGATTATATCGCGCGCCGTAAAGCTCATCGTCTGCTTCATGCGTTGCAAATCGCCGCATAACGCCCACAATAAGCTATATGCAGCAGAATGACAATTTGTAAACAAAACTTTTAACAATAATATACACGTAAGTTATCAGTTTTATTAGCGTTTGTAAACAAGCGCTATAAAGGCTTATATGAATACAGCTCCTATGATATTTAGTAAAATGTTTTATATCAAATTTTAAAGATACAGAGATATGAAAAAGAAAGATGTAACAGACATGTAAGATAGAGTGAAAATGGAAAAACAATAATGAAATAATTATTAAGGAATAATGATAATGTTGCTACTTCTGTTTAGTGAAAGTTATTAATTTGAAAGTTGCAAGTCCGGTGCTCCAGCCCGCGATGAGAACCGTTCCGTAGCGAGGATGTATTTCTGAACTCGTGAGAAGACTAAAGTCTTCTGGTTAAAATTTAGTTCTTCCTATCCATACAAAAGAATTTGGCAAGTAGCCGGACAGGGCAGGTCTATTAAAAATCTTTGTCTTTGTGATGTAAAATTGCGACACGAAAGTAGAACGTGATTAACTGTCTCGATCTCGCCATAAGAGCATTGTGGTGATTCGAAAACTGACTTTCTAAATAGGTCATGATTTAAAGAGCTACATCTAAACGGAGTCTGGTGTGGAAAACGTTCATACAATTCAATTCAAATTTTTTTTCATGTCGGTATATCAGTACAATAAACATTAGCTATGCATAGCTATTGACCGACTGATAGCTATATACCAACCCGGTCACATCGGAAGGGCAAATTTGGGATCTTTAGGGTTTCACTTTTAATGTCATTAGTTAGCCAGGTTTCAGAAAAAAATAGTACATCATATTGTTGTGCTTCTACTTGGAGAATTTCTAATTTTGGACGAAGACTCTGGATGTTAACATGCATTATACTTAGACCGTTGTTAATCATTTTTCAAAGCTGTTGATTGTGAGTCACTAAAGGAAGTAGATGTATCGTTAGAAGAAATAGAAGCTTGGCCTGGATTCGGATGCACATCGCCGGTTAAGAGAACAGATATTGCAATAACTAATAGGATAATTTTAACATCAGTTAGAATAGCCTTTGAGTGTTAGACGAAATAGGTGGTAATATATTTGGTGAAAGGCGTCCTCTTTACTTGCCGCTCTGACTCTGTTTTGTAAGCTATATTATACGTCCCGTTAGAGTCACAAGAAAAACAGAGACAGAACGGCGCCACGAGACCCAACACACGCTGAAACACAAACCGGACCTACAGATCACACTACTGCGAACAGATATAGCAACTTGCAGCATTATTATAAAAGAAAAATAAACGAGATGAAAAAAGAGAGGGAAGTAAATAAGAAAAAAAGATAAACAAAGTAAAGAAGTGGAAAGTGATATGCAATACAAACGCAATATGTGACGGTTACAATAATTTCTGTCTTGAAAAAAATTACATGTTTTACACTGGTACAAAAAACACCGCCATCTTTTATTTTCACACCGGAACCCACTGTGTTCCGTTAATTGTTCGTTTTGTCCTCGTGTGTTTGCTTTGTATGCTTGTGTGTGTTGGTAGTGTATGTTTGTGTGTGTACATGATTGTGTGTGTGTGTGTGTGTGTGTGTGTGTGTGTGTGTGTGTGTGTTGGTGGTGTGCACTTCTGGGTGCTGTGGGGCTCGTTTTGGGGAGGCTGCGTTTTTGGTACGTGGCATTCCCTGTTTGATATTATTTTTGTTTTAATAATCATTAACTATTTTTGTTGTTGTTGCTACTGCAGCAGCAGTAGTAATAATAATAGTTCAACAGTGTCGTCCTTTCCTTTGTCTTTTCATCGGACCAAAGCAATGTGAAATTACAGGATAACGTCATTTAAACTTGGTAGAAAACTTTGTTGACATAAAGAATGAAAGAAATCGGATATAACAATATAACATAACTAGTGACATTACACTTTAATTATAGGTTTGTAACGATGCAGTATTGTATGAAAACCTTTCGGACTATAATTTGAATAGTCAAACCGCATAAAATTCTTCACGCTTCAGTTTTGAATATAGCGTTACTGGTTATTGCAGAAACACAGCAATTATAGATAGACCCTTTATGAGGAATCAACACTGAAAGTTGTGAAATATAATTAAAGTAACTCGAAGGTTGTTTTTAAACAAAAACATATATCTTCCCCCATTCAACCATTGCATGTTATCGGAAGTTGGAAAAGTAACATTTCAGGGACATTTTGGAGATAAGCGCGGAGCAAACTTTGTGATTTACATACAGACGGAAAAACAGACAAAACCAAAACATCAGGTGCACAACTTCACACCCTGATAAATATTCCTGTAATCTTTCATGACTTTAACTCAAAAAGTTTGGAGATACGCGCGACGCAAACTTTGTGACGGACAGACACACAACAAAAATGAAACTCAAGGTGTACAACTTCGTAATGCTTATAATCATTCCTGTACATTTGCATGGATCTAGCTCAAATACGTTTTGGGATGCAAGTGGCACAATTTTTCTCTAAGTCAATGTTGATGCCCTACACAAAACCCCAGGTGCACAACTTCACATGCTGATTAAAATTTCTATTTTGTTTCTTGGCTGTTCCTAAAATACCTTTTGAGTGACACAAGTTGCGACACCAGTTGTAGATCACAAAGTTGCACTAAGTCAATGGCCGTAACTCCACCGACAGTAGATGAGTCCGCATGAAAACCCGCAGGTGCACAGCTTCACATGCTGATAAACGTTTCTGTTTATGTCTATAGCTCAAGCGTCTTTTCAGTTATGCGCCCTGCTTTGCGTTTAAGTAGAGACTTAGATTGGAGTTTAACTATCTTAACAGTAATCAGAGAATTATGTAATTGATAATGTGAAACTAAACATTTAAGAAAATGTTTTATCAGTACAATGCTGAAAATGAGTATAATGTGCAATTCTTACATGCTCGTGTATTTGTATCAACTGAGCGTTACTTATATGTCCACTGAGCAGAATGTACATTTGTATTGCATATGTTTGTATCATAAACACAAATTACAACTGAACATAATTATATCACTGTAATAAGATATTGATTATCATTCATTGATAATACATGTATTATCACTACATGGATATGAATATGTCATGTTGTAATATGAAGTACGCATTATTTAGGTCCATTCGGGTGTTAATTATAAAAGTGATTTGCTTATCATTGAACAATATGTTATATAATTGTTTGTTAAAAATAATAACAATGGTACACAGGGTACGGCATTAACACAAATTTGTTGAAATTCATATTCCTGATTGTTATTGGTCATTGTATAATCATATATTCTTTAAAAACCATAAATAAAAGAACATCAATATGAATAAGATTAGATTAAACAGAATAAAATATCAACCAAAAACTCAATCAACAGTGGCAACCATTCCAAATTTTAACCACTTCAGATAAGGACAGAACTGGAATAAGTAGTGTTGTCGCCATTAAAAGTGATCTATTATAATTCTCTGACATACGTCTGATTTCAGAGAGTGAAAGATGAGCGGCGGGAAGATATACCAAGTCAACCTCGAAGAATTAATTGAGGATTACACGTGGCGCTGTTTTAAAAGAGACCAAGGATTTATCAAAAGACCTTTCCTCAGACGTAGTAAATACCTGTTTGATATAAGGTGGGGATACATCGATTTTAAACATGTTACAAATCCAGATGAAAAGAAAGCAAATGAAAACCAAACAGCTGCAGAGTAATTCAGATGACGTGTCTGACGATCAGCAGGAGTCAGCTGTGGACGCAGCAATGAGAGGTGTGACACCACAAGTTGCCGAAGCAAAGAAAAAGGACGTTGAACTTTATGTTTCTGACTACGAAAACAAAACAAGTGAACTACAGAAGTATACATTTTCTGCTACACGCGAAACAACAGCAACGTCAATGGTAGAAATGCAAGAAAATTATACTCTTGGAGCCACAACTAATCTTGAGGTAAATTTTGCAGAAATAGTTAAGGTTGGAGCTGAATTGAGTGCTTCATTTTCGGTAACAGAAACGAAAGCCGAAGAATTTTCAAAAACTCTTTCTTGGGATATCAACACCGAAATTTCAGTTCCTAGTTGGAATAAAGCGAAGGCGTCTTTCTATGTTTATGAAGTGCCATCAAAATACAACTTTGTTGTGAAAACGACAATAAGGCTGCCTTCAGGACAAGTTCCGGTGACAATCAGAAAGGTCAAGGACGGAAAGGAAGTTCACACGGAGTGGATTTATGACCTTGGCGTTCTTTTTGATGAAGACTATAAGAGCAGAAGTAGTGTCGAGGTTGTTCCTCAGGAAGCTGTTATGGAAAATGGGGATAAACAAATGGAGAATCAGATTGTATTAACAACACGTGGTGTGTGTAGGAATGTGTCATTCAAGAACCAACACGTAAAAGTAGAGTGCCATAAGTTGCCTGGTTCCCCTCATGTTGATTCAGGTAACGACCACGAGAACAACCAGAGTACAGAGGATAAAGACGGGGCAGATGGGGGCGATACAGATTGAAATAATAACTGCTATATCCAGATTAGAATTGTTATAGAGTTAAGCTTTATGAAATTGTTGAAACTTTCCTTCATTGATTGATGTACATGTACAAGACAGCTTTAGTCGTCCTTGTAAAGGCACATATTGCATTGCTCACACAGTATTGTCATGCTATCATTGTTTTCATATTGTGATAAGAGTTTTATATACTAGGTGAAACATTTATTTGTATATACAGAATATTTATTTTTGTGCGATACTGAAACATGCTGTAGCTGTTTAATTCGTTAGCTAATACAGGCAAATGAAATAAAAAAACTAACATAGATTCTAATGCTTATCTGTGAAACCGAATTAGTAAACATTGCGTTGTAAGCAGTCTCAGCAATGCAATTGTAATGCATTCAATCTATCGACTGCCCCCGAAAAATACAAGTATAATTTCATTGCATAGCGTTTCGGGAAATGATCCTACTAACGTATACAAGTTTTACAAGACTTTCGTGCACTTTAGACTTTTAGCATTTCTACCGGGAAATCTATCCAAGGTACTTTGTGACGTCAAATAATTTTTGTGTATTCGTTTTCCTTGATTTTGATCACTGTTTTTCATTTAGACCCGTAAAACGCCTATTGCTTTTCTGGAAAGACAGAAATAATAGCATCTGCCTGATTACACCCACTTTTTTCAGCAGCTGCCAAACCCACTAGATCTAGGATCGGCAAAATCTGTTTTCAAAATGCCATTGCCTTGAAACTGTTTTCAGCAAGTTACTTTACTTTGAATGAAACTAATGTAGAAGTGTCGGTATGATTTCCAAGAGAGCACTCACGAAAATGCGCCTGAACGTCCTAAACTTATCATCGGCTTACCCGAACACGGGTGGGGCTGTAGCAGGGACTTGCAGAGTTTTAGACAGTTGCTCTCTCCGACGGATTGAAACTGGACGTGTGTAGTGGTGCCTTGGAGAGAAATTCGACTTTATTAAGTGCAATTGTCTAATCCTAGGGGCATTAGACATAACAAACACTTAGCCCGGAAATTAGGCTAAATGTTTTCACTGCGTCGAGAATTAGACGTTGCAGTGTAAATGTGTCCCCTTCGTGAAACATCGTAAAAGTTAAATACACTGTATTAGTAAAAAGGGAGACCAATGTTGGGTTATTCTGATAGTACTTCCAGTCATTCTCGTAAACACATATTGATATATTGTTAATAGAAATATCGCCGTTGTTTAGTCGAATGTCGTCACTCTATTTGACCTTACTTTTTGAAGAAGAACAAAAGTCTGATTTCTTTAATCTAGAAGAAGGTATTTCACTGATTACGTTAAACGACAGAAAACAATCCCTACAAATATACATTTCAGAACTTACATGTGTTGGAGTTCTATTTATCAATCAACATAATTATCTTATCAATTTGACGATTTGTGTTAACTGTCATGTATGTTGCGAGTAAATTTCTAAAAATAACTGAAATTTTAGTCCAAACAAAAACATTATTCGTTTTCAAAATTATAGATTGGATCAAATCAGGAATATTTAGAAAATTGCTTGTACAGAGCTGAGATATTTTGACAAAAGTTACATAAACATGTACACCTTTGCAATCTCTTGACGGTAAATGTCATTTTTGCCAAAAATAGAGTTACGACATTTTAACTTTGCAGTATAAGTACCCATTTAGTACATGATTAATTTCATAAGAGTTCATGTTTTGCTCCATTCTTTTGGAATAATAATAAAATAACAAAATACGTGATACGAATACAAAATGTTTTATTAGAAAGCGCACATGTACATCATGTTACATCAGATTAATTATAAGCCCCGATTATGTAAAAACATTTAAAAACAAGGTACGTAAAGAAAGACTTGGTTCATACAGAAGTCGGAACGAACAGTTGTCACACGGAGCGCAAGATACACGCTCGTTACACGTACAGTAAATACACGGTACACGATTCAGAGCGATACACGTTATGAACGATATACGAAGCGCACGCTGCACGCTACACGATAGACGGAGTACACGTTATACGATTTCTTTGGACTTTTTACATTTTATTTAAATTTTGATTGTGGTTTTTCCCCACCAAATCTCTTTGTTTTGTTTCTCTGTAACAATTTGTTGTCCTTATACCGTTTAATGAGACCAAAAGAATAAGACTAATTAAGAAAGTGGGTCGGAGTTAATTGCTTTAAAGCACCACTCCCGAATGACACTGTCTTTTTGACAGTCAATATAATTATCTTTTCAATAAATCATTCATAGTTTTAAGTAAATTCGTGTGGCGGTTATTTTTACAACGAAAACGAGGATTACCATAAACAAGATGTAATTTTAATGAGGTACTGTACAATTATTTTATTACTTTTTGCTCGAACTTTAACTGAGTTTATACAACTATCGTTGATTCGTCATATTATTTTTATTTACCCAATCAATGTTCAAAAGTTTACCTTCTAAAGTAGTTGATGTTCCCTGTCGTGTTATAATTCCTAATGACATTCGCACTTAAGATGAATTAAATGCCATGAAAACAACAGTTTAGATATTGAAGAAAAATTATATCCTTTCCGTCGATAAAATATAATTTAATATCGGATTTCAGGTGTAAACTGTCTTCCGCCTGTCCCCGGAAGTCATTATTGCCCGTATTGCATTGACGAATGATATATAATACAATTTGAAGTCAGCACTTTATTTGATGTACACGCTTAGTAAAACAATTCTCGACTGAATAAAACATCGGAATCGAATACCGTATAGACCTATCGTGCATCGTGCACGTTAAACGCACGATATACGCAAATTTTGACAACTGTTACGTTTCGACTACTGTAGTCTCTTGTCTGAATATATGGAAAGAAATGTTTACAGGAAACAATACACTTTAAGCATTTTTAAAATATAGGCTCCTGGATACTGCCGGGTCATTGGTAAACACCATGACCTTTTTATACGGGATTTAATTATCCTTAGCTCACAAATATGAAGCCAACAGTTACAAAAAGTATATAATATAATACGTATTTATGATTGATAATGCAGCTTTATAACATATATCATATATAAACAAAGCCATCTGTTTAGTATATCTCCGAAGTTCGTCGGGTAAATAAAATAATGATAATAGACAATATCGTCATAATTATATGTAATGAATAGAATTCCAAAAGTAATGCACTGAATACGGGATGATCTGAAATATTGTTATTTTCGTAACAATCAGGAAAAAACATTTAATGATAAAATCAATTCATTATACATGTTGTTACAATTTTACTTTCAATTCGAAACTTCTTTTTTTAAGAAATCAGCAGTCATGTGTCCTTCTCATTATTCGAAAGGGGAAAAAAGCAAAAACACATATATACACTGCATGAAACTGTGCCTGCCTAAGCTTTTTGTCACGGTTTGCGGCTTCAATGCACATGTAGGAGGTATACAAATTTTCAAACGCCATTTTATTTAAAGTCCCATTAGCATTTACACTACTAATATATATTTTATTTATTATTATATACAATGTATATTCTATTTACACTGTTAATGAATGTATGTACAAATGTGTCATATATCTGTCGCCTCTTCACGAAAAAGCGTTGTCAGACAGTTTTTTCAATTTTTGCAATATCTTTGAAAAAAACTGCGCTATATTTATAGCATGTACGTTCGATAAAAAAAACAATCTTAGGAATATTTCGAACAAATAACGGTCGATTTTGCCAGTAAAATGTCCTTTTTGGTTATATAAAAGCTACAAGTAGTTTACACCAAAGTGCTAATGGGACTTTAACACGGAGTATTGCACGGATACAGTTTCTGAAAAGTAAAACATTTTGCAAAGAATGCGTTCAGCATTGTAAATACAATTCTCACAAAAATGTTTGCAATAAATATTGAAAAAATCCCGAATACAAAAAATGTCGTAGTATCAGAAATACCCAATGCTCAAGCCAACTGAGTCAGTAAATGGGGGAACAATGCTTATTTACAAAAAATAATTTCAAACACTTAGTAGGTTAATATTCATTTTGACGCATTTACTGCGCAGCACGCTTCGCGACAAATTTCTTGTAGTAAATTTATAATGCGCTGCGACTGGAAACAAAATCATTTCAAGCACTAAGCATAATATAATTCAGAACATCCTCCAAAGCAGTTATAATATTTTTGCACACCACTACAAACAAATTTCTGTTTACAAGAACAAAAGATAAGAAAACCATCAAATTAACCTAAACTATGAAATTCAATACATTTCCCTTAAACCTGCTAGCCCACAGTGTTTGGTGAAAAAATTAAAATTCTCAAAAATAACATGTAAAGATAAAATGTAAAAATAAATGCAAGAATCAACAACAAAAGTGAAGAAGGCAACATAGTAATTATATATTGAAAACGTTGGTAAGGTTGGTGTCACGGCACGGCTACAGTGCATGATTATATTGTGATTTCAAAATTGTTTGCAACGCTTTATAATTTGCCATAATGTATAATTAAAAAAATAAGATTACTCTACCAAATTTATACTGTAACCTTTTTATTTGACGATTCGTTGTAAAATGTGTTTCAGACAGTTCGAAAACCCTTGTTTGTCACCAACATCTTTAAAATAGGTGTACTTAAAATGTTTTTTTGTTTTATTAAACATTTCCTAAGAGAAGTACCGAAGGAAGATCGAACACAACTTAATATTCCTACTTGTTTTGATGAAATCTGTCATGTCAATTATTGCACCTGTTCAATCTCAACATGTTGCGTTCTGTAGATAGTACACAGGAAACTACACGTACATGTACCAGTATTTACAAAACTGTTTTCTGTTACAAGATCTCGTCACGTGATGTCAAATGCACATTTAGTAAGTAAGCAACTTCACAAGAATGTCACAGATTTTCATACACTTCTGTTGTCTTGACATGAGCTAGAATTAGATCAAAGCAGAATCGGTACTGTTCCTGAAAATTCATAATAATAATAATAAAGATAAAAAAACGATACAAATAACCTTCAATATGACCATCAAAGGTTAATGAAATACATTCACTCAATGGTTTGTTATCATTAAAAAACAATTATTTTGAAAGTTATAGCTAAATAACATTATTGTATATAAAAGTTTTATTCCTATTGAAGAAAGCTAAAACAATATCCTTTTTTGACTGGCCCACTCATTTAATGATTGTGCATTAATTTTGTATGATAATTCTTTTGTTTGTATCCACTAATGAATGAAATGGTTGAGCACAACCTATTTTCTTATAATTTTCTAAACATTATTCATGTTTTAACAACTTTTCTTGACCATAATATTTTTGGTAATTTTGAATAGTATTATAGCTTTAACCATCACATATGCTATGCACGTATGTAAAGATATAAATTCAAACACAATATTAAAGCAGGTTGTATATGAAGGCTACGATAAAAGGTCTGAAAAATGTATTGTCTTACATATGTTCCTATGAGATATTTCTGTCTTTTCTTCATCATCTTTACTGACTCCAAAATATTGATGTTGCCACCTTCATATTTCATCCTCTGAAGCTCATTCAGAAACATGCACAATATTCCCGACCTGCTACAACCGTTGCTGAAAAATGTTATACATATACTTCCTTTAAAAACCCAAGAACATGAATACACATACAAGTGAACATTGCCTAAAATCCCGCGCAAATTACTGACTTAGTGATGAAATTGTCTCCCTTGGAACGATGCTATCAGTGATACCTATTTCTCAGTCCTTCTTGTTTTATGACTGCTTTAATTGAAGTGAATCCTGTTATACATATGCAGTACACTTACAACGTTAAGCCTAAAACAAAGAAGAACAAACGAAATTTTTTCAACACCACCTGAACAAAATGCAACAAATTATCCCACTCACATAATTATGTAACTGAAATTTGAAATCGTTGAAACAATACAAGATAGTCTTTTGACAGTTTTAGGTATGAAATTCTCCATCTTTTGTTCTACGCCTGTAGTTTGTTTACCTGCAATGGATCAGTACTGGCTGAGACTCGGACAAGTGTGGTTGCCATTTCTGGACAGAGTCGACCATGTCAAGCAGAGATCTCGTGTCACCTGGAACAGTGTAACCATCTTTCCATGTTGTGCATTGGAACTGTTTAACTGTTGTTAGATATTCTTCATCCTGTAAGTATTTGACAAGTTTACCAATTAGTAAACAAAATTCTTTTTTTTACTGTACATTTGAAATTTATATTCAAATTTAAAGGAATATCAAGCCACCAGTGTTGAACTAACCACTTCTATCTTAAATTTATCTTTCTTTTTTTCAATTTGGATTTTTTTTTTGTATAATTTTCTATGAATTTCAAACAGTTAGGCATTAAAACAAATTTCCCTTGTTGTCCAAACGGAAACTTACTGATGTATAATATTCAAGTGTTATATATTTGCGAGCAGGTATTAGATACAAAAATGTACATTTGTGGCAATTGCATTCTTGTGTTATTTCATTAACATAGTCATGTCGCGTTTGCTTTTTGCTTATTTATGAAGGCAAAACATTCGGGACTTATAACGAGAGTTTATGCACCTAAAGTGTTATATTTTCTTAATTACAGGAAACCTTTTCACAAGGGATTCTATTATTTCAAACGGATATGTTTCACCTCAATTATACTATCGTTTCGAACAGATCCGTCCGAGTTCTTTAAATGAAATATATAATAATACCTCTCGGTCAGATTCTTTGAAAGTAAAGGTTCTTTCAGTGAAACCCTTTCTAATCTTCTCTTCAATCTTGTTTACGCTGAATCTGTTGCCATTGTTCGCTCTCGAACCCAGCTGACAGCTCGACTGCAAACAGAAATGACAATTGGTAAAGCACGTCTGCTTTTCACTTTATTCCAACGGAGTGACATTGCAACATGTAAGAGGCCAAACTAGATCAATTCAGATTCCAACATAAGAAAGGTAACCTGGTAGGAAGCAGCTGTTGTCTCCGTCAACATGATGATGGTTTTTATGTTGTTGTCGTCAACAAGGGACCAAAACTCTTCCATTGTAGTTTTGTCTGGGGACATCGTTATCAAAAATGTATTCTTTCCTTTGTAATTCTGAAACATAAAAACGCTCAACGAATATGGACAACCTTAACGTTTGTTACAATTTTTATTAGGATAGAGATAATACGTATATAAGGCTTAACAACAAAAATATATTTAAATCATTTGATTGTAATATAATAATGTTAATGACAACACTTACATCATGTTCTTTATACATGATGTATTTACATGTTTCAGAAAAAGTACAACAATTGCTTAATACTCAAACAAACTAATATACCGGTATGTAGATGGCCCCCAGCTCCTGTATAAATTTAGATCCCCTATTCTTTACGTTTGGCCTGTACGCAGCACCTAAAGCATATAATAAGCAATGAATAAATATTGTTTTTCTTTTCTGAAAAATATTTCCTACCTAAGTCCGTTGATATACAGAAAACACATTCAATACCCCATCAGGTTAAGACTCAACCATAATATAACTCGTACATTTGAAAAATCAAAACAGGTTAGCAAAGAAATGCTTTAATGTTTTAATGTTGTGAACCATTCCAATATTGAATGGAAATCTCGATGACACAATTCTTCAAACTGCTATCAAACTTTCATACTTTCAGACTGTAATGTTTCCACATTAGTGTATTCGGCGGTGTCAGCAGCATCGGATGTCGTTTCCAGGGTGCTTCTCTCAATCAGCTGAAATCAAACAACACACATGTTCAAATCATTCTACGTGAATTTCCTGGCAACAAAACTATATAAGGCGTGTGTTATATGCGTCCAAACACTACGCACTATTTTAGATATCTCACCTTATAAGATTTAGTCATTGCTTATGTATGACTTTGTACCGAACGTATCCTTTTGTTTGTTACGTATATTAGTTTCTGTTTTACTATCATGTCTTCCGAGGTACAAATCTTGAAATTATATAAACGCGAGAAAGCATTTTAATTCGGATTGTGCTGTATAATTTAGATTCGTTATTATGTTCAAAATCGAGGTCGTATCTAGTACTATGTAATGAAACAGTCGATTAAAGTACCATTTTAGTAACTGTGAACAGAATTGCACGAATACCTCAAACTGTGTTTCCAATTTCGTTTTAGTTTCGCTCTTTCCTTTCTGCAACATGAATGTAAAAATTTCTGGCAACTGTTTTGTCCAGAAAAAGTGTGTACCAAAAAGAAGTGCGTCAGCTACAGCTTCGTGCAGATAAACATATTGTTCCTGTAGTAAATAAAGTCACTTATTTAATGTTGAATACATAAAATATGAAATCGTTCCGACATAATTATGTGAAAAAAAAATAATTTTGAAAAAAAAGCAAAAATTATGCATTCTATAATCATGGCATACGTACAAAAGGGTATTCTGCGGAGATGATAAAACGAATATAGAACCAAATATCGGATAAGTGTACTTTGAAGCGTTCTCTATTGCAATTTGCTCGGGGGTGCAGATATAATGCACATTTTGCAGACAGTTTGCTCTTTCGTAAAGAGATGGTTCACGATACAGAGATCGACTTCTTAATATCACGACAAGGTAAATATAATGTCTTGTTAAAATCAACTTCAGTACACTGAAAATGTTGTTGAAATTAAATATAGTCTGACTCTTTTTTAATGACTTCATTCCAGCAAATTATTAGACAACACACACTAAATGTTTTATGAACAGTATTACTTGCAATATTGATTTTATTAAGGTACCCTTTTCTCGGGATATACCTACTTTGTCAGAATGTAACGGACCGACAGACCATAGAATACATGACCCAGCCGAGAAAAAGGCCGGTTTCTGCATAGCCCCGCTCCTCGCCCCCGACCCTATCAGCCTAATTTTCCCACTTCTATTCTAACAAACATATGAATGACTTATTACGTTTGTACCATTTGGTATCGGTCTCCGAATATGCGCCACATTTCTATATGTGTGTTTAAGCCTCTCTTTCATTTTAACGACGAACTATCTAAATATAAACATTACTTAAGATGCACTTAAAATTGTAACTCGCTTGTTTTCAATAAATGTCTGCGGGTTTGAAAAGAATGAACTCATAAATAAGTGATACAACGTAGGACATATGCTACTGATATATACATACTCTAGTCTGGACCATGTTGACTCGTTGCCTTCTTAATGTTTCCACAACTTGCAGTGGCCTCACGCACCCTTCAGTTCTTGCTTGGTTAACTAAATTGTCTAGAGCAATAAATGTACCTGTCCTGCCAACACCGGCACTGAAAAGTAATAATAAAATATATTGCATACATATCTAATGCTACATGTGAACGTAAAATTCAGAAAAAATACCCATGACTATCTTGTAACTTTACAAAGGTGATAAGCGTGCTGAATGTATTGCGATATAAACAATTGGTGGCATTTTCAGATCCTTATACAGACCAAGATTAGCATCTTACAATCATCGAAAATATTTCAATTTAGGTGTGTTGGTACAAGTATCACGACGTTCTTGTATGCTAATGTAATTATAATTAACCCTTCCTCAACATTTTATAATTTGCCTACCTGCAGTGTACAACAATTGGTCCTGCCTTTGAAGGAGCATTAGTATCGACAGCTCTCCAGAAATTGACAAGACACCATGTACTGTCAGGCACGTCTTTGTCTGGCCATGATTTGAAATGGAACTGGCGGATTCTACGGGCTGGTTCACCGATCTGCAGAAGGAAAGCGACATCTCAAGAAAGGAAGTTATAACTGACATGTAGCATTTTATATTATTCTACGAAACATGTGGAATGAATCACAGGTTTACCTAAGACTAACAAATCACAGCATTTGCAGCGGATTAAAATGATACGCTATCTCGTACATAATGGCGGCAGCCTAACGAGAAGGTCTCATTATCAGATATTTTGAAAATATATATTCCCTGTACTTTATTTTTTAACAATTTTGAAACGAAGTATATTCTCAACGTTTCATTGTTGACATACCTCACTAACTTCGAAATATCGGATGTTATAATCTAGATACTTTTCTGTCTTTAAGACTTTAATAATGACTTTGCCAAAACAACGCTCTTCTTCTTCGTCTTCTTTGGGCCAGTATTGCAGACACTTTGCCTAGATAATATAGATTAATTGCATGTCTTAAAACCGGGAATTTAATGTAGATTTTTTAAATCACATAGTGGTACAGTGTTTGTGAGTCAGATTGTACAAACGACAATTTAGTAATTAGATCTGGCCCGATAACTATAAAATATGTTTTCCTGCTTAACTCATGCTCAGACTTTAGCTATGAATAATATGTGAATAGATACATTCTTTATAAAAATGTGTCCAACAAGTTTTTGTAAGCATTTAAAATGACTTTCTAAGCTAGAACTGTTTTATTTTTCATGCATACAGTGAATGAGCAGAAAAACATCTGATGCTCAAATAGAGCCACATGAAAAGGTTATATTATTACGGGTTAGATAAAAATTGATTTATGAATGCAGGGTGTCGGCTGTGAAATAAATATCTTCTTTTACTACACACTCAAATTATGCTTCTCTTCATCTACAACAGGTACAGAAGAGTCAATAATGTTCTATATCGAACTTGTTACGTGGTCGAGGGGAATGTTGAACGACAAGTTTGAAACGTTTAAACTGGAAACGCCCCGACAGTGTGACAACAATTGTGAACTTATTCCGATGGAAACAATAAGCGTACGGTAAAGCAAGACACCTACAATTATTTATAGTATTATCACACATTGCCTATCAAATGCGCTCTAATAACTGCTTTTCATAACTTTACTCACCAAGGTAAAACACCTCCGGTGGCCTAAATGAACCCTTACATGACACGATCGTGGTCTCGACTTATAGTCATGATACTTAGTACATTGATTTAATGCGATAGAACTACAATGCTATCATGTCGGATTGTTAACAACCAGAAAATGTTTCTGCTTCACTTTTATATCTACTCATGAACATGATTAAATGCATATGGACGTACATTTCTGCCAAGACATTACTAGGTACTAAAATATTTATAGTATTTATATTTATATGTATGTTCATCGGTTAGATTATTTTGATGGAACGTTTTCGGCGAAATACCGATTAAAATAGCCAATAAATAAGCACTTATATACATTCAATAGTAAGAGAAAGAATGTAAATTGTAAAGTGTAAACCAGTTTGATGCAAAATGTTTTCCTCAATTGCGAGATGAACCATAGGTTACTGATCAGCTGGATTCGCCTTTTACTGTTAAAGACATTTGTAAAAGTACTTCTTTCTTGACTGCATGGGTGTATCGAATCTGCTCTACGAACCAGAATCATGAATTGGTTTGCTTTACGTAAAGAAAGAACAATTAAGTTTAGGGGTAAAATTATAAAATGGAGGTACATCCATTCACATTATGTACATGAAACGATGCAACAACATAGACAGAAAAGGTTAAGGCTGTTGCATGAACTCGTTAAAAGTAACTAAAGCTATTCATTTCTGTTAACTGACAGATGAGAATATAAATTATCATACAAGTTTAAAAACAATACAATCAATATATAAATGTTGGTATGATTCTGTAAATAATACGACTAAATTTAGATTAAGCTAACAATCTCTTGCGACAGAATTAAGTCGATATAATAGTATAATTAGAGAAATCACATATCTACATGTTGTAGTCAAAATAAGCGTCATTTTCTCTTGTGTTGTACTTTGTATTCTGATATTCGTTAAATTTTCTTGTCAAATATAAATACATTTGTTCGGTTGATGTTGACGCATAGTGACTATCTTGTGTATAAACCTTAGTATTATGCCTGTTCAATAATACAAAATTAAATGTATAGTTATATAATGTATATGATAAAGTACATTTTGCACGTATGCTTGTTGTTTAATATGTTTTGACCGTATTCACGATGTTATATGTTAGATGGCCGATGGCAATTGTATTTGCTGATTAGCTGAATTTAAAACTGAACTTAATTAACCAGCTTGTGCGAAAACCCAGTAATTCCATTTTTGTACAATTTCTAAGTTACTAAATTATTTTCAATATTCAATTGAATGACTAGCTCTATCATTTTTAATGGAAACAATATCTGAATGTTAGTCTATTTTCTAATATGTTTTCATACTTGTAAATTCAAATGAAGAGAAACAGCGATTTAGAAAAAATCGAGATTTTAGAATTTATGTTTAATAATTTTGAATTTGATACTTAAAATGGGCGTCCTGAACAGTTACTAAAACTAAAGCTTTACAAATAAGTTTTGTCGTCAATTATGTCTTTTAAGTGAAATACACTTCCTTCTTTTTTCACTATAATTCGTATAAATACAAGGCCCCACACATTGCATTTTCAACAAGAGACCGACGAACGAGATGGCGTTCACAATAACACCAATATTCGACCTAGTGTTGAAAGTTGGAATATAAAAAGAAATTTACCGTCCCCAATTCAATTAAATTGGTGAGCATGACAATTTTGTCCGACTTTAGTTGCCAGACCATTCTCCAGAAGTCATCAATCATCCGCTTGGTTGGACCTTTGTAAACATAAAGTTCATTGTAAGTAGTCATAATTCGTATAAATAATGTTATGCATTAGTATAAAAAGTAAACAATATAAAACACGGCCTATATTTGTATACAAATAAGAGAAGGGGGAATGTTAGGATTAAATCGCTGGGTCAGGTTCTTCAAAATAAACGAACTGCAGAATTATCATGAAAAGTAATACCTTGCGATGCAACGAACTTTTTCGTCTTGTCAAAACTCTGAAATAAAAATCACTTGCTAAGATGTATGTTCTTCACAGTGACCGTTAGTAGTTCAGTTGAACGATTGTGTGACTTTTAGACGCTTAATCGCTCATAGTTGTATCTAGTAATTCAGTATGTGATATTCACACTGTTCACTGAAATTGCAAGCATGCCAGAGTGGCCTACCGGTTTTAAACATTGTCACTTGTAGATATATATTTTCAACATATTATAAATTATCCGAATATATACGACAATGAGGACCAACCATATATTAATTTATTCAATCAACCTGGCAAAGCAGCATATTTTCAACCGAACAGTGATGGGATTGTTGTCTGAGTAGTTGATTGATTAACTCCACAAGGCAACATTTTAACCTGAATTGCATTTCAATCCAGCAATGACAGAATGAACTCGAGTAAATATCAGAATACTAACCCAAACACCATAATGTGCGGACGAGCGGAGGGCAGGCATATAGTCCAATTATGTGAAATCGGAACGGGAGTGAATATTTGAACAAATGTTTTTGTAATTTTGAGTCACGTGACCTAGTAATGATGTGGCCAGTGATAAACAAAATAAAATTCCGTTTTCACTTTGACGAAATTGACACGAAATTGTGACTATATATCAACCGTGTAGAGTCTTAGTCCGTCAGAATGTAGGGTGTATAAGTCTATCACGAAGGCGATGTTGTTACTTTCTCTAAAAGGTAGTCTGATGCAAGCATGGTATGATTTCGACAAAAATACAATTCCCGATATATTGTGACAGGAAAGTATTAAGAACGTCTACGACACGGCTAGTAACATATCAAAACATTTAAAGGCATTTGCATGATATTTCATGACTAACAAGGATTTTGAACGACTAGACTTAAACACGGCGACCATGCAACTGCCTACAAGGTATCGTAAGATGTCCGCCCTTAAATCAACTTAACAGGGTCTGACCAAAACGCTGCTACGAAATACGTACGTTGATATAACATGCATTGATATAGTCAGTGTTTCTTCCAAGCTCCACATCGTCTAACACGACACGAGAGTGGTCAACTGAAATTTATATGCATGCATGTAGATATTTTCTGTTGAGAAATGTTCAAGATAATTGTGTACATATTAATAAATATAAAAATATCAAAAGAGCGTTCATGTTGTTCGAAGGGTTTAAAAATAAAATAATTGGGCTTAGATTTTAGAGCATATGTGATTAAATAGTATAGATTTCAACAGGTCATAATTTCGACGTAGCGTTATTTCCTCAAACGTATTTCACGATGCAAATGTCCAGAAACGAATACATAACAAACAAAAAACCCAAACAAACAAACAAACACATATGCATTTATTATTAATAAGTTGATTTAGGTAAACATGTATCTCTCATTCATACTCATTCTTGACCTTCACATATGTTTCTGCACCTCCCATTGCTTTCTTTTTATCTATTTACCTGTTTGAATTTCAAATAAACTCCTTTCGATACTTATCGTATGAAAATGAAACAGAGGGAGATAATTGAATTTAATCATAGTAAATTTATAAATTTTGCAAATTGCGCTTAAAAGCTATGCATGTAGTTAAACTAAATATCTTTCAGTAGTTTTGCCACGATACCGAAGTAAGAGAGATCATTTTAAAGACACAAGTCTACTTTTTTGTCTTGCGAATTGCTCTTCCTCACAATGCCCTTTATCATTGCTTGTAATTATATCGCAATATCTAAGTTACGTTTTAGATAAGCAGGAAAAACACAATAAAGTAAGATGTCGAATTATGTTTGTTATAATTCTTTTCAATGTTTTATGTCACCTTCACGTTTAGGGTTACCGTGACCTTGAGCTTTAACCCGCAGCCCTGAGCATAAAGTCGCCATGTTTGACCAACTACTCTACCGAAGTGGAGAGACCTTTTGACATTTAATGCCAAGTGGACCTTGATCTTTTATGTAGTGAGCAATTCAATAGATGTTATACTGTGTGTAAGGACACTGCAGTCAATTGTTTCCATTGTTTGATGGACCATGCATTGTTTACGGACGGTTTGTGCGTGTTCACCTTGTCTGTTGGATTCTATTAGGTTAATACTTATATTTGAGCTCTTGATTTGGTTTCGGCCAAAATTTAAAAATATTTGCTTTTAATTACCCTGTGCATGAACAATCCTGGCACAGGGTTAAAGATTTTCGTATTATGTAGGAAGTTGTTGCTTTGTAGGGGTCTTGACAAATTAACCAGGGGAGAAATCCCACGGTCGACCGGGACTATAAACAATAAAACAACACACACAATTTACGTCGTTTTGCCATTTCTTCATACTTGATGTCTTTGATAAAGCGAGAGTGTACATCTTTTAGATTATTACACCGACAGAAGGAAACATACTGATCATATACCCGAAGGACGGTTGGTTGTGTTCATGAAAATGGTACAAAATTCAAAGGAGAAAGAAGTCATGTTCATATCCTGGCATAAATTCATGTGCCTTTGGTTCCACCTGTAACAGTAATATATTATTAGTTATACAGATTCTTGACGGTGTATACGGACTCGTATAGCCTGTTCGTGCCGATATTAGCCCGAGCCGTTAGGCGAGGGTTTATATCGGCACGAACAGGCTATACGAGTCCGTATACACCGTCAAGAATCTGTATAACGAATTTATAATACCGCAGATTTGTTTGAAAGACAAGATAACTACCTGAATTGTCAACAAAATTGTCGAAATATTGCTGTTATATTTATAAATGACAAAAAGCCGATACCCATGGGAGCCCCCAATTCCTTTACCTTCGTATCATTCCGTACGGCGCTCGTAATCAGCCGATCTTAGTTTTTTCTCAGTAATTCAATAGAAAGAAAAATAATCCTGTGTCTTACGGTGTTTTCGACCCGAGAGCAAAGTATAGCATGGCATTTTGTATTATTTGCAGTCACATAATAATTAATTTCCGTTTAACCGGTCCCATTTCGAATATATTACGTCATCAGTTCAAGTCTTACGTCACCGAGACAGTAATGTTTTGGCAGACATTTTTGTAGCGTGTGGACTGGATAAACACAGATTTCTTTTTAATTTATTACTTCGGCTTTAAGTTATTGATGTGACACAAATTAGGATAAACAGCGTTTTATTGGAGTAGGACTTCACATTATTTCAAGACAAGTGAAATAGGACTACAGTAGTGATGCATTAACAGGATAGAAAAGGACATTTGTTTTCAGATTTTCCTCTGATCTGGCGGTATTTTATTTCGTCATTCCAGAGGTTGAATTTGTACATGAATGTCCTGTCAGCAGCCAGTCAATGACAGTGTTTTCATGTTCAAAAAGCAATATTCAACTGCCACTGGGATTCATGTTCATAGTGAACTTGATCGACAGAAATGAGATTTCATGTCCGTAACCCGTTTTGACTCGGGAGAAACGAAGGTAAAGATAGCATCAATGTAAGTTTTAATGTCTATGAATTTGATTTATTTTTCCAAACGACATGTGCAGTGCTTACAAACGTCGCTGAAAAAATTGAATCGGTGGAACGGCGGCCATTTTGTTTTGAATGTAAACAATGTTTACAGAGTTTCTCTAGCCAATCAGAAAAGGCAAAACCGATGAGGCTCCAAATGGGAGACGGTATATACGGGATTGCTCACGGTATATACGGTCTCATATACAGGGGCTCTTGACCAATCAGAATCTATCAAATTTATCTGCGGTATTATAAATATATATATATTGAAGACTTACAAGCATACATGTCCCTGTATCGATTTTTAGCTCTGTTAATAGGATCATCCGCTGATTTACATTCATAAACAATCCCACGTGGCAATGTCTGAAATAATGTTGCAAGAATCAGACAAAAATATGAAATCGATTGTGTAGCGAGGTGAGAGGTATGGCGTATAATGTGTTGCATTATCATATCTTTGAAAAATATTGTCAAATTTTATATATTTATTCGATCTCGTAAAATAGTAATGGTATAACAAAAATATTTGTTTTATGCGACAAGATTTTTAATACAGTCGACTCTCGAAAGTTCGAACCCGGATAATTGGAACACCCCCGATTATTCGAACACATTCTCGGGTCCCGAATTGTTTCCTTTTAAATTCAATATGTTCTACTACGGTTAATCGGAACTTTCGAACTGATATTATTGTCCGCTCATTAATAAAATAGTGTGAATAACTCCGGAAAGTTCGAACAGTGTCGTTTGTTAATTGATCAATCAGCCGGCCGCATGTTTTTCACACCTCGTGAAAATTGAGCAGGTGCAAGCTTGATTGAGTAAATGACATCACATGGTAATAATCGAGGATTGGTATTTGTTTGCCGCGCGTGCTAACACTTATGATTATGTTTGTGGCAATCGTTCGCCTGTCATAAAATGAGTTAATTGTTTCATATTCAATAAAGCTATATAAAATCTAGATTTTTCAATGTCAACCACACAATTATGTCAGAACATAGTGTACAAAGTTCTAACGTCGAGCAACCTAATGAAGGTCCTTCATTTGAAAAGGTTAAGTTCAGCAGGTAACCTCCACATCGTCAACGAGTAAAAACCGGCATCAAAGATTTACATAAAAGAACTTCCACTCAAAACTCAGTAATCGAGTACGTTCCTACACAGGTTTTAGTACACTTCACTCTAGACAGAACGGCGTTCTTACGGTATATTTTAATAATAAATTAATATATTTAATTAATGAATTTATTACGGTTTCTCTATACTGTGGGTTCATTTCGGTA
The DNA here is from genome assembly GCA_022818135.1 of Saxidomus purpurata. NCBI lineage: Eukaryota > Metazoa > Mollusca > Bivalvia > Venerida > Veneridae > Saxidomus > Saxidomus purpurata. The sequence goes on from JAFMSR010000033.1 coordinate 71,778, forward strand.
ATTCAGATGGCAGTTCATAGGTCGATTTTAGATAGATAACTTTTCATTGGTCGGGCGTTTTTATGAGACTTGTTTTGATTGGTTATCAAAAAGTTGTTTATTTGAGGCCCGCCCGAGTGTAGATTTTTCTATTATATAGGCACTGTAGTTTTGTTTTTTTACCTGGTCACACGTACATTTTGAATTTTCGTAGTAGTTTGAGCGGGAAATAACAGGGCTCGCGAGCATCAATCACAATTTCTTGAATTTATAAGTTTCTTCTGTTTTCAGTATGTGATTGTCAGTGAATTAATCACAAGGTTTTGTCATTTTAGGCTATAAACTGTGAAAAGTTTGGACTTGTTTTAATTTTCACGCGGATTTGTGCCTTGTGATAAACATTATTTATTGTGAATAGTGTGGACATTTGTGATTTTCATCTACGGATTGATGCTTTTGCTTTCACATGTGTAAGTTCCTTTACATTTGTTGCATTTTGACATACTGTTTCGTTCTAATGAGCGGCAGAGAACTCAGAAAGAAAGACAGATTGGATTATAGGAAAATGCACGAGGGGTCAGATTTGGATTTTCCGGGAAACACCCCGACACATCAGAGTGTTTTCTCTGCTATAAGCGAGAGGACTGCGTTACTTGTTGCATCATTATTTAATCATAGTCCAACCTTGAAAGTCGATGACAAGTTGGGGCATCTTGAGGAATTTCTTCCGCACTCTGGCGGGGCCTCTGGGTTCGACAGTAACAAAATAGAGGGTAATGGCGACGTCCATGTTGATCATGTGGAAAGTGGCAGCGACGATGAGGAATTACAAACGATCAAGCTCGAGTTGGAAAAGGCAGATGCGGAAAGAAAGGACTTGTTGAAGGCTAAGAAGAAGGGCGATCTAAAACGGCAACTTCAACAGAAGCGGCTGGAAATAAAGAAAGGTAATCATGATTTTGATATTTTTCCTGGTCTTCCATCGACATCAGCTTCAAAATCATCCAATTCTGCAGCAATGCAGCAGTCAATTGCAGATCCTAAAGTGACAATAAACTCACTAAGGAAAGATAAAAATCTGAAGAAGAAAGTTAAGAAACAGTTAAACCGGCTCGGTCGTTTGGACTCTGATTCGGATAGTACGAGTTCGGACAGTTCTGAGTCGGATAGCAAGTCCGACACTTCATCCACTTCGACGTCGGGAAGCAGCAATAGTGATGATGAGACTGTTAAAGCTAGTGACAAAACAGGTACTGTCTCCAAGAGTTCCTTTTCAGGGGCCAAAGGTAAATTTCAATTTAAAATAAAAGGTGATGAAAACAAAGATGAACCGCCTGTTTGGTTTTGTTCTCCTTACCAAAGGAACAAATGTCCTCACAAATCTAGTCACAATGTTGTGGTGAAAGGACAAATGAAATTAGCCCAACATATTTGTGCTACATGTTGGCAAAAGGATCACAAGAAATTACAACACCCAGAAAGTTCATCAGCTTGTCCCCATATGTCAGCTTGACGGTTCTTGTCAGACACAAATTTTGTTTATGAAAACAAAATTGTGGATGTGTTTTTGCCCAAGTTTTTTTTAGGTCAAACTTGACTGATAATAAGGTTACAGGTCAGGTTTGCGATGTTAAAAAGACTGAATTTTGCTCCCATTCTGTTAATTGCGATATTTGCAAGATAAAAAACAGTCCTAATTTCAATGATTTCAAAAATAAAATAGCAATTCATGAAATGGTTAAGCAATCGGGGAAGAAAAATTATGAAGGTTGTCGTATTAAAATTAACAATAAAATCAATACCAATTATTTGAGACGCTTGTTGGAAAATATTGGGTATGAAGATTTGTTAGTCTGTGATTTGTTAGAATTTGGATTCCCTATTGGTTTTGATGGGGATGAAAGCAATTTTCCTGCTCCAAAACCTATTTGGCAGTATAAAAATGATAAAGGAGCAGAAGATTTTCCTTCACAGATGTGTGAGTATTTTATTAAGGAAACAAATGAGAATGCTGTTATTGGTCTATTTAAGTCTAATCCTTTCACTAGTAATTTATTGATTTCTCCCTTGAATACTGTGCCAAGAAAGGAAGTTAATGATAGGCGTGTCATTTTGGATTTAAGCAGTTCATCACAGTGTTCAGTGAATAGTTACATTGATAAGGATGTTTATTTGGGTGAAAAGGTTTCTTTAGTTTTTCCGAAGATTGATGACTTTGTTCAGCTTATTCTTGCTAAAGGTCCTACCTGCTACATGTTTAAGAAAGATTTGTCAAGAGCTTACAGACAGATAAATATTTGTCCTTCAGATTACAATCTAGTTGCTTACGTATGGCAAAAACACATTTTTTGTGATACAGTTTTATCCATGGGGCTAAGGAGTGCTGCACAAATTTGTCAAAGGGTTACAAATGCTATTGCCTTTATTCTTTTAGGTATGGTTATTGCTATTTTAAATTATTTGGATGATTTAGCAGGGGTTGAGAAAAAACAACATGCTGAGTTTGCATTTTTAACGTTAGAGCAGGTTTTATCTAGATCTGGTATTGAAGAATCTCTCAGTAAGAGTAGTCCCCCTTGTCAGGTCATGTCATTTTTAGGTGTTTTATTTAACACTATCAAGATGACCATGGAAATCATCACAGTAAGGTTAAAAGAAATAGGAGAGTTGGTTATGGTGTGGTTACATAAAGACACTGCATGTTTAAAAGAGGTTCAGAGTTTACTCGGACAATTAAATTTTGTTGGTGCTTGTGTCAAGCCAAGTAGAATATTTGTGAGTAGATTGTTGAACTGGTTGAAACATTTGTATGAATTTGATAGGTTTCAACAGTTGGACATTCCAGTTGAAGTTAAAAAAGACTTGTTATGGTGGAATGAATTTTTACCATTATATAACGGTGTGTCTTTGATGTCCTTGGGTGACTGGTTGGAGCCAGATACAATATTTTCCTCAGATGCTTGTTTAGATGGTTGTGGTGGATACTGGAGAGGGAAATTTTTTCATGCAAAATATCCAGACAATATTTTTTATTAAACAATTGCATATAGGAGCTCCAGAAATGTTGTCTCTGGTCGTTTGTTTACATTTATGGGGGAAACATTTTAAACATCTTCGCATTGTTGTATTGTGTGACAATTTGTCTGTTTGCATTGCGCTAAATTCAGGAAGGGCTAAATGCAATGTTTTTGCAGTCTTGTCTTAGGGAAATCTTTTTTATTGCTGCAGTTTGCGAATTCGAGATTCGGGCTCAACATATCCCTTCTAATGAAAATCGTATTGCTGATTGTATTTCGAGATGGTATAAGGATGTCAGATACCAAGTTCAATTTCATTCTATGGTATTTGGTACACAGCTTACTGAGTGCAATGTACAGGAGGTTGATTTTGAGTTCAGGAATGATTGGTGATATTTTTTTTTTATGAATTTATTTTTTATTTTTTTTTATTTTTTACAGACTCACAAATTAAAGATTTAAAAGAAGATCTCGCGCAGTCTAAAAGAAAGGCCTATGCCGAGGGATCCAGGCGGAACTTAAAAGTTAAATGGGAATCCTTTCTTTTGTTCTGCACCTATTTTAAATTTTGTGCCCTGCCTGTGAATACTGAAACTTTGCAACTTTATGCTCAGTTTTTGAGTAGATCTTTTAAATCTGTTGATTCAATTAAGAACTATATTAGTGGTATCAGAGTTATGCATTTATTGTTAGGTGTTCAAATCGAGAATATTAACAATTTTCTTTTGAATTTGTCTTTGAAAGGAATAGCTAAAACAAAACTTCATAGGATTACGCAAGCTGAACCAATGACTACAAGTATATTATTAAAAATTCATGAAATTTTAGATTTTTCTTCGCCCGATGATCATGTATTTTGGTGTTTATTTTTGTTTGCCTTTTTTCTTTTAGCTAGAAAATCTACCCTTGTTCCAACAACTAAAAAGGATCTGTCATAACCTAATTTTTTGTTGATTGAAGACGTGAAAGTCTCAAATTTCGGGCTTTTGGTCACAATGAAGTGGTCCAAAACTCTACAGACAGGAGATAGGTTACTGCAGATTCCACCTACTCGTATCAAGAATTCTCCTTTATGCCCAGTGGCTGCTTATGTTAATATGATTTTTCATATTCCGAGGCTTAAATCTTCCCCTTTATTTGTTTTAAAGTTTTTCGTAAGTTGCGCACAGTAGTTGGAAAAGTAGGTCTGGATCCTGCACTTTATTCTACGCATTCATTTCGTAGAGGTTTTGCAACTTTGGCCTTTCAGTTAAATCTGCCAGCCGATGTAATTCAGTTATTAGGTGATTGGAAATCTGACGCCTACAAGAAATACCTTCATTTTTCTTTATCTGATAAAGTTAGATTTTCAAAGTTTATTGCTGGAGAAATTCCAGCTATTAGTTCTGCAAGCTAAGTCCAGTCAAGACCAGATTTTTGCATGATTGTGATCAGTTGCAGCGTATTTCATTTGAACTTGTTTGCAGTAAAACGAGTAGATTTACTGGACAAGAAGTGTGTTACTGGTAGCTGATTTCGAGTGATGTAAATTATGGGATTGACTTATTTCTTTTATTTTAATACTTTAGTGGCTGTCATAGTAATGTGTATGTAGAGCTCAGGTACAAACGTTTTTAGTTATTGTCCGTTGTTATTTTGTTGTCTCTATTAAATATTTTTATTTGTCATGTTGCTAACTTTTCTATTTTCTTTACAGATTGTCGTAAAGTTATTATTATTGGTGACTCTATGATCAAGAATCTTCCACCAATTGATGGGGTTACAGTTTTTTTTTCGTGGTGCTACAATAGGAAAAATTCATGCTTTGATTGATAGCGATGCTATTTCACTGACCGGTTTTGATCACCTTAGTTCACATGTAGGTACCAATAATATTGGTCAAAGTTTTAAAACTGCAGAAATGTTGACGGCTTTCACTAATCTTTTGGGTGGTATTCGAAGGAAAGCCCGTTTCATTTATATTATTGTATTGGCCATTTTGCCGCGTCCAGTTGATATGGACTGCACAAATAGTCTAGTCAGAGAATTTAATGACATGTTAGAGTCACAGTTAGCCAAAGATTTGAATTTTCATTTCATCAATTCTTATCGTCCTTTCTTTTACGGAGGAAAAGTTAAGAGACATTTTTTTGCTCAGAAAGATGGAGGTTTACATTTAAATCTGGAGGTCTCATCCAGATTGGGTCACTTTTTTCATAGAGTAATCTCTACATTATCATACTAATTGGTAAGTTTATGCACAATGAATTAGGAGTGCAAGTTACTGGCCACATCTCCACTGGGCTGTAGTTTTTACGTCTTCATTATAAAGTATAGTATTTGATATAACTTGGTGTGAGCTTTAAATGCTTCATTTCTTTTGTAGTTGTATTTACTGCAAATCCAAGTTTAATGATGTAAGACTGAATTTCAAGGTAGGCAAAAGTTGTTAACGTTATGTTTTTACCCTTTGTTTTCTTTCAGTGCCCAAGTTAGGGTACCATTATTTTCATATGACATTTATACAGGGAATATGCGACTCAAAAATGTGATGTCTATTTAACATTTCATTCTTCCCGTAAGATTGTCTTTTTCTACTCATTCTCATATTTTATTTAGAGTCGCAATATTCCTTGTAATCCCAAGCTGTCTTTCGTTTTTCGTTTGATTGTTTCATTTCTTTCATGTTCATTATTTGCTTCATTTTTCGTTGCGTTTAATTGCTTGATCTGGCTGAATTGTGGCGGATTTTGATTAATTTACTTAGGTGGTATGGAATAAGTTAATTAATTATTTACATTTATACGTGTGACATATTATATGAATATATATTTGGCATTAAATTGAATGACTATTTGATTTGGTCTTTTGTTCTTGAGTATTATGAGTTAATTGGTATGTTTTAATAATAAATTAAAATATTTAATTAATGAATTTATTACGGTTTCTTTACACTGTGCTAAAATTATAAAACGTTTTGTTAAAAGAGGTTACGACCCAACTATTTTGAGACACACCGCATGTTTGGTGTTCAACCTGTTTACAGTTGGACGCTATGCTTCCCTCTTTGATTGTGTCTGACGGAAGAGGGGGAGGACTCTGTGATGGGCAGTTTTTAAATCCCACTGGGACGAAACTGTTTTGATTTCTGTCCTCTGGCCTGTTTCGTCGGGCCCTTAAGGGTGTTTCTCTTGGTGCTCTGCCTTCTGCAAAGGCATTGAGTACATACGTTTTTTGGTTCTCAAGGTTTGCTTTTTATATATTTATACACGAGTATTTTTGTGTTTTACATACCATGCCTTTTGTTTCCATTGCGTGTGTTAGAGATTCACCTAGCAGGGATTACTTTTATTTACACTGTCCTGTGACTTTGGAACATGGTGGGGGTAAGAGTGAGGTTGGGTGCGCACCATAAACCGGTTTAAGCTCCCCAGTGGTGTTTTTGCCACTGACCGTTCCAAGGCGGTGCCCCACTGTGTTCCTTTAATTGTTCGTTTTGTCCTCGTGCTTTGTAGGCTAGTGTGTGTTGGTAGTGTACGTGTGTGTGTGTGTACATGATTGTGTGTATGTGTGTGTTGTGTGTGTGTGTGTGTGTGTGTGTTGGTGGTGTGCACTTCTGGGTGCTGTGGGGCTCGTTTTGGGGAGGCTGCGTTTTTGGTACGTGGCTTTCCCTGTTTGATATTATTTTGTTTTTTTGTTTTCATTTCGGTAATTCAGATGGCAGTTCATAGGTCGCATTTAGATAGATAACATTTCATTGGTCGGGCGTTTTTATGAGACTTGTTTTGATTGGTTATCAAAATGTTGTTTATTTGAGGCCCGCCCGAGTGTAGATTTTTCTATTATATAGGCACTGTAGATTTGTTTTTTGTACTGGTCACACGTACATTTTGAATTTTCCCACCCACCCGCCGCAAGAATTTTTTTAGAGTTTATTATCATTTGTGCCTCTTTGCTTTAATAAAGTGTTGCATGTGACTGTTATAATTTATCGTACCATTTGCCTGCACTTGTTATATTTTATTTATTATTTGAATTGTGTTTAGTGTGAACAGTGTTTTGATTCACAGGAATTCGGAATAGTGTTATTCAGAAACATTGATATTGAACGCCTTATGAGGAGACTTGGAACATTTATGTTTCAGTTTGTATTTAATGCATAGTGAAGTAGGACTTGCCTATGTGGCATTACTTTGCATTAAGTTTTGATGAACTTGCTTGTATGGCGGATTTTGATTAATTTACTTAAGTGGTATGGAATAAGTTAATTATCTACATTTATACGTGTGACATATTATATGAATATATATTTGGCATTCAATTGAATGACTATTTGATTTGGTATTTTGTTATTGAGTATTATGAGTTAAATAGAACGGTCTTTAGTACCATCTCCAATATGGCCGACATGCTCACTCCGGAAAGTTCGAACTACCGAAAATTCAAACAAATTTTGCTTCCCCGAGGGTGTTCGAGTTTTCGAGAGTCGACTATATATTCATTTTGTCCCATAAAATATATAACGTAAAAACAAAAGTATTAATTTTGTTCAATAAAAACAATGTAACCGCAATGGAAATAAGAGGAAACATTTCCCCTTTTTTGTGTTTCGGATTTAAATAATTGTTCAAAAATTTGCATTTTGGGAAATATGCTGTTTTGTAACAAAGGATTGCATTTTTTGACTTTGAACCAATATGGAAGGGTCTAGGTAAGGAATCTTGTCAAAATGCTGTATTTTTTGTTTTGTGCTGATAATGTGGCTATCTGCTTGAGATAACGTGTAAGTACAGCGTGATAGTATAACGATTTGAAAAGATTGCTTACCTGGATGCGGCTCATATTGTTTGAAGTAAACATATGAAATACTTCGAAACCAAATTAAATATTTTATGGGCTTCCATGAATCTATTAAAACTACTGAATAAATATATTTTGTATAGAATAAATATTTTAATTTACCATAACTAGTTTACGAGATCGAATAAATATATAAAAAAGATATAATATTGCAACATATTACACGCCATAGACAAAACAAAACCATTTTTGCGTCGATACAGGTATTTCTAAATTAGTCCTGAAATTAAACATTAGCATCTTGCTACGCAGGTTCTGCACTAAAAGGTTATTCTAGCATTTTATCAAAGAAGCTACAATTTCAGGGTCTGCTTTTTGAGACCGTAGGTCCATAAAAAGATATTCCAATATGATTTATGCACAGCAATGACACACAGTGTCTTAAAGCATCTGACTTAAAGTCCTGAACTCTCATATAGCACTTAGTACATGTCAACAGGGAGTTAAACGATTAAAATCTAAAACATACCTTATTAATATTTTATAAAAAGAACATATGTGTAAAATGATCCATTATTTCACAGTTACGTGTAGACATCGAAATTTAATGATGTTTATCGGTGTGAAATGTTAGTCTTGCATCAAAGGACTGAATACTAGCATTATGCTATGAACTCCTATTTATTTTGGTTAAGTAATGTATCCTCCTACCATAAAACTTTTTTAAAGCTTAGCCAGATATCAAATCAAGTTTAGAAAGTTAACGTTTTGTTACTATGTGTCATTAGGTAGAATATCATTTGTTTTAGCAGGAGCATAATTAATATGTTTATTTTTCGGTTAAGCCTTTTGCGTACAAAATTCACGGTATCAAAATTTTATAAAATTGATGATTCTTTTTTCAAATCTGTCAAAGAAAATCTGCTTAGCTTACCTTAAATTCTGCAAATAGCTGTTCGCACTTAGTATCCTTATTGCCTTTAATATAGTCCCAAAGTTCGTGAATTCTTATACCTACAAGCTGTTCTCCAAAATTGTAGTAAACATCTCCCCCAGTAGTAAGACTGGTATCCTGTTCTCCTTCAAAGGAAAGCAGGCCATTTTAGCAAAATTAAGGAAACTTTTAGAATAGACGATAAGAACATAATTAAAGCCATTGTCTGCCACAAGGACCGATCCATTCCGATAGTCTCTGTTTACTGCAAATGGGTTATTTAGTTTACTGAAGGTCGCAATGATCGTTGTTGACTGGTTAAGATATTCAGTTCGAGATCTAGTATGTGTCAACATACCCATTGAGCTGGAACGTAAATGATACCTTTTATTTTCAGAAATACTGATAAATTCACATATGTACGAAGGTGCCATATTATGAAGAGCTTTATATGTCATAGAAGCAATGTGAAACTTGTGACGATCTTGAACAGTTAACCACTTTAATTCTTTAAACAGCGGAGCCGGCGGTGTACGCAAAGGTTTTGTTAAGATCTTATGATACTTTAAATAGGATAAATAATTTGGTAAATAATATGTGTGTAAAATATGACACTTTAGTTACAACACATTTCATGCATTTTTTGTGTGTATTAGTAGGTGTCTTTTTGCGTGGAATTTGCATATTCCAGCTACAGGTCATACCCATGCGACTGTAGCATCATACGCTGTTGACGTGATATAGCTTCATATTGTAGCTTTTTCGTAATTGTCAAAAGGGAAAAATTGTCATTTTGAGTTTGAACTTTACAAATATAAATTAACATAATATATTACATATAAATATAAGTACTATAGTAGTAAAGTTCTTTCTTTATTTGTTCATATTTTTATTTCTGTCATAAGTGACTTACTTATACATGTATAAGGAACAGTACTACCCTCTTGAAAAAGATACAGAAGCTAAACAAAATGTAAACAAGAAGATAACGGATAACGAACACTGGTTCATTACATGTGAGCTTAAACACTAAATAATATTTTTGATATGGTTCATTCGGATTTCTTATTAGACTTACATGCTTTATTTGTCTATTAGCTCTATTTGAATTATACATGATTTTGAATCAGTGAATCTGCTCAAACACATGCAAAGTATACATAAAGCTGTTTTTTGATAAATATGTGCACATTGTCAAATTAACGGCCTAAATGTTATCTTACATGCTATATGTTAGTGAAGCTACCGTGGATCTCGCCAATATAATATTTATTTTCCACAAATTACTTTTTGTTTTAGGTCAGGGTGTTTTGATTTTGTTGCATATTTCATTGTTGCCAACGTGTTAAATATATATTACTGAGTAAGTAGACGTAGAACTTAAGGAACATGTTAATGAAGACCTTGTTTTGTTTGTTGTAAACATTTATGTCGTAGCAGCAGCTTTTGCTTTAACAACAAAAAGACTCACATTATCACATTGTAGCAGCGCATAACTATCAAGCGATAACTTCGTTACTAAGAAAGCGAGTGCTTATTTCAATAACTTTATTTACAGATACAGTGTATTGAGAATATAACGAGTGTTCAGGAAAGCTACATTATAGAATATCTGTCCAAATTTTAACTTGTATAAATATTCTCCCCGGTGTCAATCATACAAATGAAATGGTACGAGTATCTAAACCATTTATTTCAGCACATAATACAAAGAAACACAAGAAAAGTTCAGTAAATGCTTCACATATTTCTTTTGAATTACATGTATAACATGACGTTAAGTGTTGTAATTCTATCATTAACTTAATTACATTAACCGACCTGAATATTAAGAATAACACGACTTTAGTGTACCTGCAATCACCATTAAATATGTGAACAGATAAACAGTTCTAACTTACGACCATGTAAGTTATCTGTTTCTGAATAGACAATTTCTTATTTAACTAGCATGTATTACTTTTTAAGACTTTTCATGTAATTCGGGAAGTAGACATATTGGAACGATATCGAGATGCAATCAGTAAATTAAAAGGATGCTAAACGTAAGCATACTTATAACCAAGTTGCCGTCATTTTAGTTAACGGACAACATAACGGCGAATACTAAATTTGACCTTTGTTTTTTTTATCGTTTATGTTGTGCCATTGTGTATATATATATCGTTTTGCGCGTATTTGTTCTCATTTTTGTTGAATGTTCTTTGCAAAACTGCGTATTTTTTTAAAGTATAATTGTGTGAATATACCATGCTCCTTGCCTGGAACCTTCCAAGCATTATTTTCGCAGAAAAAGTAGTGATATATTATAAACTATTATTTCAAGTACAAGTACCTTCAAAAGACTTGTTATTATGCGTGCAAGTATGGGAGCTTAGAGATGTATCTGACCGTGTCTGTCTTCTTTCCAGGGATGTTTCCAGATGTGAAAATTGCCTCTGCTCACCCGAAGTTTCTTTGCCCCTGTGAGTGTTAGATTAGGATATATATAAAAGGCCCATTACCAAATATACGTTGCTGACATAACTGGTCTCGTTATGCTCTATAGCAGACTAAACGTATGTTTTACCTTCGTACTGATGAGTTTATTTCTCTAAAAGGGCTATATATTCATTGCAACATCATTGAATTTTTATTATGTAATTCAAGTGATATATTTTGTTTATTTTACAAGTGTATGAGTCACTAGACCAATATGGTTATTTCCAGGTACCCACACTATGAAGCCACTAATTTAATGCACAATACTATGAATACTATAAACAACATTCAGAACCTCTTCTGATAGAAATAACGAACAGTCTCGCCGGTAGGGATCAAGGTTTGCTAATGATCTATAAGTCTTCAGTTTTTTAATGAAAACGAAGACAAACTTCTGTTGGGAATGAGCTGCTGTAAATAGAAACTGTGCCACTAATATCATAAGGGTATTACATGATACATTTTTAAAATTTAGTAGATCGGATTCATCATTTATTACCTATAAATGTTGCCAAACTCGGTAATATAGGAGTACTGGGTCAATTTATAAGAACACTACCTTAAATTATTCCCAACTTTTGTAGAATTGGTTATGATTACACACAAGAAATGTTTTTACAATGTATGAGTGATATATACGAGTGAACATTTTCAACACAACAACCGTACAAAGTAATTGCAGGTCATCATACTAAAGTTGTGTGCGGAGCTAAACTTGACTTGAGACTTACCAAAATTACTTACGATTGTTTTCTTTTATACAATATAAATCCAACTATGACACCCAAAGCAATGGCCACCACAGCAGCAGCCGTTCCAGCAGCAATAGTTGTAGCAGAAGACTCGTCCGAGCCAGTTTGTTCAATCGAAACTGCAAGAAAAGTACATTTGAGATTATAACAGACTATCAAGTCTTAAATTGAATTAAGCATCAATATTAGATAATGATACTCTTGTCATTGGATACCTCCTATTTCACTGAGGAGAAAGGGAAGGGGAGGGGACATTTTATTTTGTACCTCTTAAATAACTAATGAAAAATCGGTGTTGTCTGAATAGAATATATACACAATTAAATCTTTGCATTTTCATCTAATGCGTTATTGATACTGGTAAACAGATATATCACATAACCTACTTAACCTCTAAATGTATTTAATTTTTATATTTGACAGAAACTTTATTGTTATCTAAGTTATAAAATCTACCAAATTGATCATGTTTATATTACATATAACTGTATAAATCAGCTCATCTAATGGCTGACTGCTTCAATAAGACAGGTCTGACTGTGTTTATGAACAAATAATGTAACAAATATTACCACGATGTCGGTCATCAAGGATTTTAACTTGTTTGCTAATATGCAACGCAATACAAAACTCGATGATTTTGTGTAGTTGAAAATTTCTAAAACGAACAGTTCTTACTAATTTAGTATTTTACCATACGTCATGAAATATTACAATAAATTTGTTGACTTGTGCCAAACAGCATCTTAAATTTCAACTATTTCATTTAAACAATAGGATTGTGACAAGTGTGTTGCTTTATGTCTTTTCGAAAATGCGATACCTTTAAAAACATTACATGTATATCAGCTCTGGTAAGACGAAAGCTAATAATATGACATAATGTAATGTGAACATAATTGTTAATGTCAGGAACAATCATTTATTTTTGTTGTAAGGTAAAGGACTTTAAGGTACGAGTAGGCCTTACCTGATAAATATTTGAATTGCTTTGAAATAAAATACCTGTACTACAGTTGTCCCCTTTCCATCCTGTTCTGCAAGTACCAGTTGTACAGTTGCCATCCATTGGTAAACAGTTGGTATCATTTTCACAGTGACAGTCGTATGAACAATTGATTCCAAACTTTCCATGGCCACACACTTGAAATCAGTAGCGCACATTTATCATTATAAATTAGAAATTACTGCAATTGAGCGACTTTACATAGGAAATGGTTATTGCGATTTTACTATTAGATTTATATCAATTTATTGAATCGTAACCTGATAAAGGTCCCCAGTTCAAATACTGTAAGTAGTGATGTGTAACCTATAATATATGATGTCTCATTTTATAATAATTACAATTACATGTACATGTATAACATTTTAAACCTGCAGTTTAGTAATTCTGTAATGTAGGCCATACCTAATTTAAACTAATATTTCATGTATGTCTAATTGTATTTATTCACGTTAAGCAATAACTTTAGATTGCAAAAAGGTGACTAATATGCTCGTTGGACCGGTGGCTGTGTAGCACTATAGTATTTTCTATGTCTTGCTTATATACGTACATGTCACTATGATAAACGATTATTCTATCTTATGTAATATGATTTGTCTTTTGCGATTAGCTGTTTTAAAAAAAAAAAGTTGCATAAAGTGCCATGGCATCTTTAGACGTAAAATTACTGATAGCTCATATATACCAAGAATCGAAGGTGTGACTCAACTAAGAAAGACAGGTACTTGTATATACTGTCTTTGAGTTTAAACTTAATAGAACCAAGTTCTGTCATTATTCTCTTTGTACAATTCATTGTTCTATATGCAAGTATTTAAAGCGATAATCGTAATGCAAATGACACAATGCCTTCGTTAAATGGCTGCACTGACTGAATTTATGCTGTTGGTAGTAGACAGCAGTTTAAAAAATGTACTGTAAGAGAAGTGGACATTGCTAGTGATAAAATTCAGTCCAAAATTGTATTAGATACTTAGGGGCATTTTTGGATGAAAATCTTATTTTCAAAGAACATGTTAAAAGAAAATGTCAAACAACTGTGTTTAATTATCTTAGGATCAAAAGCATTAAAAAGTACCTTAGCAATGATGCTACAGAAATTCTAGTTTTATCACTGCTAATCTCACATTTAGACTATTGCATTATTATCATGTACATAATTTCAAAGTGTGATCTGCAAAATATACAAAGAATCCAAAACATGTGTGCTAAAGCTGTTTTAATGCGTTAAAAGTATGATAGCTCAAAACAAGATAATTATGTACCAATTGCATTGGCTTCCTATCAAAGCAAGTTCTGCTATAATTGTTACAGGGTATCTTCTAACAAACGTAAAACATTCAGTGATAGAAGCTTTAAAACAGTCGGACCGAAACTGTGGAACAACATTTCACTACATGTGAGAAATTCTGAAATCTAAAGAAATCTTAAAGAGAAATCTTAAAACATTATATTTTAGAGACTTTGAGTCTTGGTTTTGAGGCACTTTTTAATGCACTGCAGTGAACATGCGCATGTTGCTTTGCACATATAACATGTTCTTTTACTCAAATATGCGTATATTTGTAGCATTGCTTGTTGTACTTATTTTACAACGCCATTGAACATAACTGTGTGTACAAATAGGCGTTTAACCAAATAAAACAGTTTCAGTTTCACCCCTGTCAGGGACAGCTCAGAAATAGGGAATGTTTTAAAGACATTATTTAGGGTCATATCGTGACATGCTTTTAGAACGTGTTTCATTTTCCTGTTCCGTACTTAGTTTGAAATGACACCACTGATACATGTGTAAACACCGTTACTAAAATTAAATAGCCGAGGGTCGAGTTGAACATGAGGAGACCGGGAATATATGACGTAACTATCAGCACAAATTGTGTAAGAAGGGCAACTTGTTATTGCATTCATGTCTAAATTCCACAGTGAATCATGTTTTTTGCTTGCCAATTTAATCGTAATAATTAACTTCACGACAGTTGTGATTCGCCGCTTATTCATTTAAAGAAGCGCAGAGTTTTCCGAAAAATCTCCAAGATACGAGAATCAATGTCAATGGCGTCGATGTAAACTAAAGCGAAAACAACATGAAACGGTATGAGAAAACAAGCCAAATGACGCGTGTCAGATTTCTGGTCCGAAAGTGGGCCGGGAAGTACCTTCAACTTAGCTCTCTTTCAGTAACAACGCGTAGCATTGTCTATTCCAAGGTTATCATTGAGGTATCTGTTTTATATTTTACAAGTGGTTTTCTAGATCAACCTGGTATAAATGTGACAGAAATGACGTTACGGAACCATACCATTTTAAAATAAGGGGAATCGCACTAAAACAGCCTGAATTATATTTAAATTTGAAAGGCGACATGATATATCATTTCGTGGGGATAAAAGAAAAAAAAACTGACTAATTGTTAAATCGTTTTACAATTATTAAGTGCACATTATATAACAAATAATTCATCATAGAAGCATGCACAAACAGATATTTTCAAAAAAAAACAATCTATTAATTTTGAAGATCACGTTTGCAATGAATATTGATGTGAAATACGTCGTTTACTATAAAATAGTCAAAGCCAGGAAACTTTGAAGTAATGTCTGTATATTGGAAAAAAAATATTTCATTTATTAAACACTTTTGTCAGGCTTGAAGAAAATGATCACGTGTTTTAAGATATTTAAAGCGTACCGACATCGAGGCAGTATCCGACATCTTGTTAGTTTACCTTTAAAGTAATTCTCCACAAAGAAGTTGCTATTGATGATATAATATTATCATTTATTACAGTGCTGAGTAAAGTTTATTTGAACATGCAAAGAAGTTGCTTTTTGCGTAATATATGCTGTTTACATGTTTCATATGGGGGATTGCTCTCGCATATTATTTGCATTGTTTGCACCTACGCAAAAAATAACTCTGGGTCTATACGTTGCATAAATTCCAATTCTATGCGGCGTACGGCAAATTCTCACGGACAGCCGCTAGCTTGCCAGACTTTTATAAAACATGAGGACACACACTAACAGTTTTTATAATAATATAATATATGCTGTTTTATAATAATATAATATATGCTGTTTGCATGTTTCATATGGGGGATTGCTCTCGCATATTATTTGCATTGTTTGCACCTACGCAAAAAATAACTCTGGGTCTATATGTTGCATAAATTCCAATAAATATGCGGCGTACGGCAAATTCTCATAGACAGCCGCTAGCTTGCCAGACTTTTATAAAACATGAGGACACACACTAACAGTTTTTTATTCATTGCGACCAAAATCAGCCAAAAACAACCGTAATCAAAAAGTGACTATATTAAACGAATATGCGTGCATGGCGTTGGTTGTTTGACTTAGTGATTCCATCTTCGTTCTTGTTACAAATATATCATTATACTTTCAAATATGTATAAATTTCAAGTCTGTCATTTAGCAAAACTTGGGTAATCATTATTTATATGTTTTATTTATTTACATGTATAAAAAGCTCTATAAAATCCCGTGACGGGAGCTCCTTTTGACTCGAAACGTTTCTTGTTATTTAATGTTCCCATTTGCAGTCCCATTATTGTTTCGCGTGCTCGCAAAACAAGGCTGCTGTTTATGTGCCATTTAGGCGAATGAACTGAAGTATTTGTATTACGAGATTTTTAAATAATCGAATCTTTCTAAACAAAAAGTATTTTCGAACAACTTCGTTTTGTGAGGGATACTACTTGCATACTGGTATAAACAATCAAGGCTTTTTGAAAATTATTAATCTAAAGTCTGGACTCAAGGTTGAACATTTACATTTTATAATAATAATATAATAGTAATAATAATATCTTTGTTTAAAGAAGGTTTACTCATAAAGCTATGCTCAAAACATACACTTATTTACAATGTTGCCTTCTAGAAAAGAAACAAAAGTACAATCAGAGGCAAAGAAAATAGTATTTGAAACAACAATATACATTTACACAAAAAGACATTCAATCCCGACTAACACTCGTCATTACCCCTATATGTTTTATGAAAAGTGATATTAATAATTATAAATCATACAAAACACATAATTTATCTATTAGTAGCACATATGGAATTTATACTCTTGAAATGCTAGATTATTGCTGCTGTTTTTGTAAAAGGAAGTTCTTGTATTTGTATTTGGAAGACGATACTGAAGAGATATTTCTAATTTTAAAAGGTGTTTTATTCCAAATATCAATACTGGTGTAACTGAATGGATTTTTCATATAATTTGTTCTAGGTTTGTGATGTGAAGTTATTTTTCCGAAGAGCGGATTCTATAATGTGTATTGTTCGAAAATGTTAATAACTCAGTCAGATATTTTGGTACAGGCTGATGTTGGCATTTAATTATAAGTAAACCTGTATGATAGGCACACCTGTTTTCGAATTTTAACCATTTAAGGACATTAAGCATATCTGACGAACTAGTTTTGAATGGTTTAATTAATATAATTCTGGCAGGTCTTTTTGTATTTTATATATTTTATTTAGATCTGATTTTGGGCTCATTTTATTGCCCCAAACAGTACAACAGCATGGTACTAGATATGCATTATAAAATATATTATTCATTTTATCTGACAAGTAATAGATAATACGTGTCAACAGAGCTATTTGAGTGTTTAATTTATTACACACTTGAGATATTTGGAATGTCCATGAAAGTGTGTGGTCAATTAATACACCTTCATGCGCTTCAACGTTTTCAATAGCAACATCTTCTATTGATAAACGTAGCTCACGAATTTGTTTTAGCTTGTATTTTGTAGTCACCAACATGATTTTAGATTTGCACGGGTGCAGTGACATATTATTTAATTTACACCAGCTATCGACCTCGTTTAAGTTGTCTTGAAGTACGATTTTTATATTGTTTATGTAATCAGATTTGTGGACTGTAGCGTCGTCAGCGTACAGGTCAATGTTTATTGAATTTGAAGAAAGGGCTATATCATTTATATAGATCAGAAATAAGAGCGGTTCTTAAATTGAGCATTGAGGGATACCAGAATGAACGGATAACTTTTACGAATATACATAATTTATTTTCAGTTTTTGTGTTCTGTTGCTACGACAAGAATTTAATTGCGCTATTTGAGAAATGTATAGGTATAATTTCAATCTATGTAACAAAATCTGATGATCAACAAAGTCAAACGCTTTTCGTATATTTAGGAAAACTGCACCTACATAATTACCAACGTCGATATCTTTTGGCCAGGTGTCAACTAATCGGGTTAGAGCTGTATGACTGGAGTGTTGTTAGCGGAATAGGGATTGAGTATTAAGTAAAATGTTTGTGTTTTTGAAAAAAATGTATGTAATCGTTTTGCGATATGACGTTCAAATATTTTTGAGATGGTTGATAGTATAGATATTAGTTTGTATTTACAAGGATCTGATTTGTCACCTCCTTTAAATATTGGCATTACATAGACTTCTTTAAAAGAATCAGGAAATATACCTTGAATGATGCTACTATTTATGATATGAGCTATCGCGGAAGCAATATAATCTCCACAGTATTTTATTAATTTCGGGCCTAAATTATCAAGGCCTGTTGATTTAATTACATCCAATGTATTGATAATCAATTCTACTTCATCTGGTGTAATTAAATCTATGTTAATCTTTTGTGTTTTAATTTTTCATTTAAATATTTTTTCTAATTTGGTTAAGTTTTCTTTATTAAAGTTGATTTTCTGTATTATGTTCGAAATATTGATACAATGTTCATTCATAGCATTTAGAATGTTTTCTTCATATTCCATAGTACGGTGCTTACAACAGAGTGATTTGGGTAAAGTGATGCTGTTTTGCGAGGAATTATCAGTGTAAGTAATGGCTTTCAGTGTTTTCCAAATATGAGATGGACTTCGCTTCTACCGCTTTCTCATGAAAGGATTACTTGCTTTTCTTTATTAGCGCTGTTACTTTATTTCTCAAAAGTTTATATATTTTAAAATCTGTCTGTTTTGATGTTTATTTCTTTGTATATTGCTTGTTTAATTTCATCATTAAACCAACATGGTTGCGCATACTGTTTCACTCTTTTTAATTTAATAGGGGCTACCATTAAGTATATCATCAACAAAGATAAGTTGATCGTTATTAGGATTAAATAATGATTCTATGACAGAGAACTGAACACCGGCTAATGTGTGTCGAAACGCATTTTCATCAAACATTTTTGAAAGATCGATATTGTATATGTAAATGTGTGTCGAATTTGACTAAAAGGCATATACTGTTAAAGACGTTGTATAAATAAATTGCTAAATCAATTAGAGACGTACTTATTTCGACACAAAAGCAATTCATTTTATGACATGTGCTTCTTATTTAGCCTCCAAATATTTGTAGATATTTTCAGAAAGGCATTTTTAATCCATCCTTTATTACTTTTGTAACATGACAATTAAACTCGTTTGAAATAATATGTAAATGTTAACATTTGTCGCTCTGCTATCAATGTCACTTTATTACGAAAAAAAGTCTGGTTTATAAATGCTTAAGCCAGCAATTGATAAAAAAATGATAATTTTATGATATTGTGGATATGCTAACCTATGTTCAATCACCGTATATTTTAAAGACTTCAGATTATTCTCTTTTCCAAATCGAATATCACCGCGAAAGACAAACGGTTCCATAGTTCGTTCCAAATTGCACTAGAAATGCTAAAACAAACAACTATTTTTGTACCATATTAATCGTACAATAGTGTTTCAAATTCTTACGTGTGAGAAGTAAACTCGCTCAGACTAAATGCAATTCTCTCAAATCTATATAACAGTTCAGACGACATAAGGTCAAAATGGTAAAAAAAACCTTTGTCACAACTAGAACCCTGCCATCCAGGATCACACAGACCAGTTTCACATTCTCCGTGAAATACTTCACAAGATGTATTACCAAGGCAATGACATTCGGTTGAGCAGTTATAGCCAAATGATCGAAAAACGCAAGCTTTAAAATAGATAAGGCAATACGACATCTTTTAATGAAAGATTGAGAATAATTATAAGAAAATAGGATAACCATATCGAGCCTACGTTATACATTGCACATGTTCTGGAAAGGACGTGCTACTAATGTAAAATGTTTTACATAATATTTGTTGTTTTGTTTTGTTTTTTTCTTGTTCACTTTACCTATAAAGTAATATACGAAACGATCATAATCGAGGCATACGAGATATATCACGACATTTGTAGCTATAATTTGTGTCATTACTTTTGTAGCACATAGACTACATCTTTAATAGTCTTAAAGCACCGATCAACATTATGTATAAGTTAGCGTTTATTAAATCAAATTTTCACAATTACGAAACCCTAAGGGACGGACCGGTAGCGAGCGACCGGGGTTTCTTAATTGTTAAAATTTGACTTAATAAACTCTAACTTACTTAGTGTTTAACCTCATTTGACCTTTTGCATAGCCAGTAACATTGTATTGTGGGCGGAGCTAAAGTGATTTCTATTAAGAGTGAACTCTAAATAACTAAGTGATTTCAGTAGTTAGTTTTAATAAAAAAGAAAGATGTTTATTTGAAAATCTGAGCGATTCGATTGGTGGGCAAATGTGGTCAAACACTAAATACCGTCTACCGCCTGCTAATTATCAAATTAGTTTGTGTAAACGTTCACACGTACAAGTACGTTTATAATATGCATATCATGCATTAAGTGGATGTTATTCTATATGTTACCTTCATCACAGCTTGGACCTTGCCATCCTGGTTCACACAAATTAGCAAAACACGTTCCGTTGTAGGGGTCACAACTTGTATTATCATGACAATGGCATATATCTGAACAGTTATAGCCGAATGAACGGTAGTCACATACTTGAAACAAAATATTAAAATGTTACATTTCTTGATAAACATTAATCTCATTTTTGTACTATTATATCACCACATAAAAGTTCTTTACGTACAGCATACATTGTTATTCTATTTTGTGTTATCAAACATTCTTAAGACGTCATGTTTTTTGAAAAATGTCCACATTACTTGAGACATATCTTAAGTAACATGTGTTTGATCTTCAGACATTGGATGGACCCAGTCACTCTTTGAAAAGTCGCACAATGCAATCTGTCTTAACCGTTACCTTAAATAAAATAAGTTTAAAATTTAAGTTTTTACTAATGCATTTCGGAATTCTGCTCCCAGAACTTTGCACTAACTTGGCTACTTGTGTTTCGTAAACAGCGATTGATATTGAGATCAAATATGATCACGCTAATTCAAAAGATACATATGATATGGGTCGGCAATACTTTTGTGAAGTGCTCATTGGTAATATTCGCTCTATCTCTACATAAAAATAAATGATACAGAACTAAAAACATGCAGTTTGAAATAAACACCTTCTGTAAAGTGTTGGGTTCTGACAAGAACAAAGAATTAAAATTTTGAAATTTGGCAAAAAGGAAATATGATTGTTGCACTTTCTCTTTTTTCTACATAAGGATCGAAACTAACAATAATATTTTCATTCCTTGCATATTCTGAGGTAAAGTTCTCACATACATGAGAAACAATAACAAAGAGAAATTAATCGAAAAGAGTTATGGCTAATGAAAAATACACTTTGTCCTATAATTTTTACACATACGCTCAAGACAGGTCTACTGCTTATGTGCTGTTAAAGCAAATGAACAAAAGTATATGTATTACGAGATTTTTAAATAACCGAATATTTCTAAACAAAAACTATTTTCGGAAAACCTGCATTTTGTGACCTATACTTCATGCATACCAGTATAGACAATCAAGACTTTTTTAACTGTTTATATAAAGTCTGATTTTGATGTTAAACATTCAGTGTTGATTTCGAATAAAAAGGCAATTAAACATCTAAATAGTTGTTGATCCTTGCAATAAGGCATTTCTAATACATCCCTTATTACATGTATCTATTTATAATTGAAAATTAATTCTTTTGAAATAATATGAGCCGTGACATGACAAAACCAACATAGTGGACAAATTTCACTTTTGTCCACTTTTTAAGTGTTTTAGAAGTGCAATCCTATACCAGTCTTTTGAGACCAGTCTTATGACTTTACGTCGATTAGAAGTTGCTTATAAACCTTTATCAAATAGGTAGGTGCAGCGGTATACAATAAAAGAAACGATGTGCGTGAAAATTTGATGATTTAAAGAGTTCGGTAAGTTTTGGGCCGATGTTTGGCCCGTGCTTGTAACCCGATGAAATTTACAAATAGCATTGAAGAAGAACGTTGAAAAAAATACGTACCTATGTTTAAAAATGAAAAAAAAACCCATGGCAAATAGAAAACGGGACATAAACTAAAATCGCCGTTTAACATCAGTGACATCGCATACACTACACGTCGCATATTTTCAGTATCAAATATTTCTTGATTGGTCAATGATGTCTACGTATGTGAAATGTAAGACAAGAAAATAGAAATTAAACAGAATGTTGTTATACGATAACATCGTTAGGTTGAATAACTACATTCTTTCATCATGGCTGGAATCTGTGAATATCGACGTATGTAGAGTTTTTTTCATCTGTCAACTTTTCTTTTCTTTAATACCTTTCGTAGTTTGATACAGCCACATTTGCCGCACTTTAAAAAGCTATATTACATTTTGGAGTGAATTTCGATGCAAGTTTCATTGCTTTTACTAACTAAATACACATTTGTTAGAACAGTATATGAGGACAGTGCACCAAAGCAAGAATTAGTGTGTTTGTGCAAGCATAAGTTCGATCGGAAGTTATAAATGTTTATAAAACGGTGAAAGCAGGCGCAAAATGATTTATATGCAAATAGCGAATACCTGATTTTCTACTATTTAAGTGTCATTACAAAGCAGTTTCTTATGAATTTTGTTCAGTTATAATATACTAAATTAAAGAAACAGTCATTTCCGACATGTGGTTTATGTATTTCAAAATACACATAACGGAGTTTCCAATCATCATGAAATGTTACCATTATACTGTATCTGTTCATAACATTTACACTGCGAAAACATAACATAATCAAAATTACTCCTTTTGAGCAGACAGGGGACAGATATCATCCTGCGTAAGTGGTCTCATGTATTTTAAAGGTAATTTAAAAGTGTCAGCATTTTCCTCAGACGTCTGAGTTTTCAATATTCAGGAGCTGTTGGCATAGCCTGTAAATTCAAACAGACAAAACGTGTTGCATACGGTTACTTCTATGGAAGGCCAAACCTGTCTCAACCTGCGCATATATGGTGTCGAAAGGATATGACACTTAAAATAAAGATACATTTGTACTTCAACAGATATTTCTCAAAGGGATTTGAACTTCGCGTAGTTATTCAGCAATTATTATGAAATAAAATCACAAAACAAAATAACAAGAAGACGCGACAATGCCGCCAAAGCAGGTTTAAACGGCACCTGTAGACATTGTAGAATAAAAAAAAACAGTCACCTTGACCCCCCTCTGCATAAAAATACTTTTTTTGCTTAAAACAATTTAAAAATTAGTGACCTTGACCCCCTCCAAATTTTTTATGCTTAAAACAATCTAAAAGCTAAAAAATCTATTTTTTTAGTAACAGTGACCTTGACCCAAGTGATCTTGACCCAGTGACCTAAAGCTTTCTCTCCACGCAAGCTCCCTACACACCAAGTTTCATTACAATTGGTCACTTTTAACTCAAGTTATTGAGTGGAAACCATTATTCTATTTTTAGTAACAGTGCCCTTGACCTTGACCCTAGTTAACATAAGATGCAATCCCAAGCTTTGTCTCCATGCAAGCTACCTACACACCAAGTTTCATTGTAATTGGTCACTCCTATTTTGAATTATTGAGCGGAAACCGTTTTTTCTAT
This sequence comes from Saxidomus purpurata, assembly GCA_022818135.1. Lineage (NCBI taxonomy): Eukaryota > Metazoa > Mollusca > Bivalvia > Venerida > Veneridae > Saxidomus > Saxidomus purpurata. The sequence goes on from JAFMSR010000033.1 coordinate 95,610, forward strand.
TTTTAGTAACAGCGACCTTGACCTTGACCCTAGTGACACCAAATACAATTCAAAGCTGCGTGCACGGTACCTACATACCAAGTTTCATTGCAATTGGTCACTCCTTACTCAAGTTATTGAACGGAAACCAATAAAAAATCCTGCTTAAAAACACGAAAAAATTCATTTATTCAATAATATTCATTCCCAAGTTCCACGGAGGTGAACCATCAAAACCGTTACCGCTGGTGCGAATTGGATTTCGATGTGCGGGCTTCGGGAAACAGATGCGCTTCACAAATTTGTTGAGACAAAGGTAGGTGAACTTGCGTTTTGAGTTTTTGAAACGGCTCACGTACTGCGCTTGATTTGCGCGCTTATGTTGAGTATAAATCCGTTTTGAAGGGTTGAAGGGTCTGTTTTTATGAAATGAAGTTGAAACATATTTAACCTATAGAACAGTGTATTCAATTTCAGAGTGAGGAAAAGTACATCACTTCAAATAAATTTATTTAACCGAAAACATTTTCATTCACTCATCTGCTGAGACCAATTTGAGTACTGTAAATTCAAAGGAAGATCACTTTTTGTTAAAAATATTTTCTGAAAGGATTTAATACGGCAGCTGAGTTGTATTCGCCAGTCATAATCGAAACATTGTTATAAGATAAAACGAAAATTAAAGTATAACAGAGGTAAAAATTTATTGAAGCGTACACTGAATTTAAATTAAAGATAGATGCTTGTTTACATAACTATTGAAGAAACAAAGTTTCTGTCAAATATCTTTCAACAAAGTTCTGAGAAATGATAAGATAAGAAAATTATTTGTTCGTGGTTTGCAATGTAACTTATGATTTCTTCCGGTTGTCATTGAAAGAAAGAAGTACCAGCATAATTATCCACATGCAAAGAACAAAATGTCTCCAGTTTGCCGACCCACTCTAACGCATCACACTGACGCGCCGAGAGTGAAAGTACAAAATACGGATATAGAACACAGTTTGCACAACTGTCAGCTGAAAATCGTGATATTTTTAGGGTCATTGTGGTATTTACGCCCAATTCAACAGTAATCGATTATTTAAAGATGGACAGTTTACTTCACCAATTTAAATAGTAGTGATAATGTAGAGTCTGTAATTTTACACTATTTTCCATCTAAATGTAGCGATCTTGAATACTAGCCGGATAGTTGGTTAGAATCCAAATTTTAAGCGTTCCCCAAAGATGTCACTATATCTAGGTTTGAGTACGACATGTCTGCTTTATGTCTGTGAAAAAATATTTGCACGCGCTCAAAACACTATCCCACAGGGGCCTGTACGCGAACGTACAAAGGCGCTGACCCCATCATTTACATTAATTTTGCGAAAGTATTTACTGGTAAATCTGTGAAATAGCCATTGAAATTCTTTACTTGAAACAGTTGAGTGTTTGAAGTAAATCCTTCATGCGTATGATTTCGGCTGACGACTGTATCGTTGTCATTTGTGGTTCAACGGTATTTATATTTGATTGAATATAACTAAAATAAGGAAATGTCCTAGATAATAAACAGGCTTAGATCTACGGTACAAAATCGTTAGGCAGATCTACATATATATACTAATTGACATACTCTCAATAGGTTCTTACAACTTAGATTAATCGTTTTTGGGACTCATTCAAGATGAAATCAACATCGAAGAGAGAGAGGCAAACGCGCTACCACTACGCCACGTCGGTTGCAATGCCGGACAACTTTACAACTAAAACAAATACCCGATATGTGGAATTATGTTGGTAGCACACTTATATTAAACCTTTATCTGTACTTCCTTTCAGTCCTCACCCATTATTTAGGTATTTGTATTTAAACTGTATCCGCCCATTGCATTTTTGTTCTTGTTTACATCGCGTCTGATATACTGTACACCGCTAATTAGAAAAGCACGCGTGTATTAATTAAAAATAACGTCATGATTTTGACATCCGCTTTACGTCGAATTTTCTGGATTACGTCATTTGACCACTATGTTGGTTTTGTTATGTCACGGCTCAATTATGTTACTGTAAACGTTTGTCGATCAACTATCACTGACACTTTGTCACGGAAGAATTATGGTCTATCAATGGTAAAGTCAGCAGTTGATATAACGATAATTATGTTATAGTATGGTGGATAAGCTAACCAATATCCAATCACCGTATACTTTAAAGACATCTCATTATTTTGTTATTCCACATTGATTAAGAACGGAAGACAAACGGTATCATAGTTTGTCCCACAATTTAGTTGAAAAAAGGAAATGTTGAAAACAAAGGTTTTCAAATTCTTACGTGCCAGTAGTAAACTAGCTCAAACTACAAGCAATTCTCTTAAATCTACATAACAGTTCAGACGACATAAATCCGAAATAACTAGACGAGAGCGGGCCTTTATATAGCCAAGCATATTGGTAAAACATACCTTCGTCACAACTAGAACCCTGCCATCCTGGATCACACAAACCAGTTTCACATACACCGTGAAATACTTCACAAGATGTATTACCAAGGCAATGACATTCGGTTGAGCAGTTATAGCCAAATGATCGAAAATCGCAAGCTATAAAACAGATGAGGCATTGGGCCATCTTTTAAAGTGCGATTGAGAATAATTATAAGGAAAACGGAAAACCATATCAAGACTACGTTATACATTACACATGTTTTCAAAAGTTTACATGATATTAGTATTTTCAGTTGTATCGATAGCTTTTTTTGTCCACTCTATCTATATAATGATACTCTAAACGATCATAATCAAGGCATACGAGATATATCACGACATTTGTAGCTATAATATTTTTCATTACTATTGTAGCACATGAACTACATCTTTAATCTTTTTAAAGCACGTATATACATCATATACCGCCTGCTAATTATCAAATACGTTTGTCTAAGCGTACATTTATAATATAAATGCATTCAGTACATGTAATTCTAAATGTTACCTTCATCACAGCTTGGACCTTTCCATCCTTGTTCACATAAACCAGTAAAACATGTTCCGTTGGAGGGGTCACAACTTGTATTATCATGACAATGGCATATATCTGAACAGTTATAGCCGAATGAACGGTAGTCACAGACTTGAAACAAAGTATTCAAATGTTACATTTCTTATTAAAACATTAAGTTAATTTTTCCATTTGTATATCTATGGAGCCACATATATGTTCTTTACGTACAACACAATTCTATTTTCTGTATTCAAACATTCTGAAGACGTCATGTACAAAGAGATGCAAATGTAAAATAATGTGCAATGTTTTCATCTCAGTTTTACAACCGTTTGAAATTTTAGATACATGTAGTAATGCTACATGTATGTATAAAATGGAAAGTAATAAAAAACAGAAATCCTCTTTTATAATGTACAATGTATGTAACTGTTAGTGATGTATATTTTGCACCTGCATCTTTTAAATGAAAAAAATGTTTTGCCCTCATTTTTAAAAGATGTTCACATTACTTGAGACATATCTTAAAGTAACATATGCTTGATCTTCAGACATTGAATGGACACAGTAACTCTTTGCACAATCGCACAGTACAACCTGTCTTAACCGTTACCTGAAAAAGAATAAGTTCAAAATGTAAGTTTCTACTAATGCATTTCGGAATTCTGCTCTCAGAACTTTGCATTAACTTGGCTACTTGTGTTTCATAAGCAGCGAATGAAATTGAGATCAAATATGATCACCCTAATTCAAAAGATATATATGATATGGGTCGGCAATACTTTTGTGAAGTGCTCATTGGTAATATTCTTTCTATCTCTACGTAATAATAAATGATACAGAACTCAAAACATGCAGTTTCAAAAAGATCCTTCTGTATAGAATTGGGTTTTGCCAAGAACAAATAATTAAAATGTTTAAATTTGGCAAAAGAGAAAATATTATTGTTGCACTTTCTCTAATTTTCTACATTAGTCTCGAAATTAACAATAATATCTTCATTCCTTGCATATTAAGAGGTGAATTTCTCACATGCACAATAAACAATAACTATGAGAATTAAATCGAAAAGAGTTAATAAGAATAATGCATTTTATCCAATTATTTTGTCACATGCGCACAAGACAAGGCTTTTGTTTAAGTGTTTGTATAATGGGATTTTTTAAATAACCGAATATTTCTAAACAAAAATTATTTTTAAAAAAGAAAAAAATCTGCATTTTGTGACGGATACTACTTGCATACCAGTATATACAATCAAGACTGTTTTTAACTGTTTATATAAAGTCTGATTTTGATGTATAAATTTCAGTGTTGGATTCGAATAAAAAGGCAAGTACTGTTAAAACACTTATACAAGTGAATTGCTAAATCAAATGGTGAAGTATTTTTTGACACATAAGACATCCATGTGATGACATGTGCTTCTTATTAAACTTCTAAATGTTTGTTGATCTTTTCAATAACTTAAAGGCATTTTAATACATCCCTTTAAAATTAATGTTTTTTTTTTAAATAAAATGTTACTGTTATCACTGTCACTTTTTCACGAAAGAAGTATGGTTTATAAATTCAGCAATTGATATAACGATAATTATGTTTATAGTACTGTGGATACGCCAACCAATATCCAATCACCGTATATTTTAAAGACATCTCATTATTTGTTATTCCACATTGATTAAGTGTGAAAGACAAACGGTATCTTAGTTCATCCACAGATGTAGTAGAGAAGGAAATGCTGTAAACAAACAAACAGTTTGTAGGATAATAATGGTACAACAATATGGTGAATAAAGGAGTTTTCAACTTCTTACGTGCCAGTAGTAAACTAGTTCAAACTACATGCAATTCTCTCAAATCTTCATACCTATACAGACGACATAGTGCCAAAATGACTAGACGAGAGCGGGCCTTTATATAGCCAATCATATTGGTAAAACATACCTTCATCACAACTAGAACCCTGCCATCCTGGATCACACAAACCAGTTTCACATACTCCGTGAAATACTTCACAAGATGTATTACCAAGGCAATGACATTCGGTTGAGCAGTTATAGCCAAATGATCGAAAATTGCAAGCTATAAGATATATAATGCATTACGTAATATTATAAAGTACGCCTGAGAATAATTATAAGGAAAACGGAACACAATATCAAGACTACGTTATACGTTACACATGATTTCAAAAGGACGTGCTAGTGGTATAAACTGTTTTACATGATATTAGTATTTTCAGTTGTATCGATAACTTTCTTGTTCACTCTACCTATATAATAATACACTAAACGATAATAATCAAGCCATACGATATATATTATGTAGATATAATTATATTCATTAGAGTAATTATAGGAAATGGACAACATTTACAATCGTCTTAAAGCACCGTTCTACATTATATACCTTTTACCGCCTGACAATGATCAAATTGATGATTTTAAACTTACATTATTTATATAATACGTATCGTGCATTCAGTGGATGTAATTCTAAATGTTACCTTCATCACAGCTTGGACCTCTCCAGCCTTGTTCACATAAACCAGTAAAACATGTTCCGTTGGAGGGGTCACAACTTGTATTATCACGACAATGGCATATATCTGAACAGTTATAGCCGAATGAACGGTAGTCACAGACTTGAAACAAAATATTGAAATGTTAAAACATTCAGTTCATTTTTGTACTATTATATCATCGGCATTATATAAACGTTCTTTACGTACAACATAATTTTATATTGTGTAATCAACCATTCTGAAGACTTCATGTGAAAACATGTGCAAATGTTAACTAATGTGCAATGTTTTTCTAAGAATCTGTTTTTTTTGTTTATACTAAGAATCTTACCACTTACTAATACTTGCTGTAATACTGGTTTATAGGACTATACAAAGCGAGACTGTTTTCAGCAATAATGTAAATTTGCAAAGACTATCATTTTAAATTTAAGATCACATGGGTATCCGGTATTTTAATATACATGTAGCAATAACTTGACACACGTTTGAAATGGCCCACACATATGCATGTTTATATCTTTTGTTTGAACATTTCTGAAATGTCTGAACGTCGAAAGTCTGATATTTCTCTGATATTGATTGCTAATTAAATTATTGTTGATGTTTTCTAACGTCTGTTTCTCTCTATTTTGGACCCAAAGCCTATAACCTGAACTGGTTTTCGTTGCCACTATACCTGTTCACCGCTCTGCAAGAACTTGTCATGCTTTTTCGATAAGAATAATTGATGGAATCGTTTAGTCTTTCCAAAGTCAATGTTATGGTAAATGACAAATTCTGCTCACAGATGGTCACTTGTGTTTTACAAGCAGTTAATGAAAGCGAGAGTAAATATGATCACCCTAATTCAAAAGTTACATACAAAAACTTTCAAATGATATTTGCAAATGCTTTTGCAAAGTGACTGTTGGTAATGTATGCTTTCCACATAATAATAATAGTAAATGCTTCAAAATATGCAGCTTGAAAGAAATTCCTTCTGTATAGTTTTGGGTATGTCAAGGAAACAAAATTAAAATATTGTAAGTTACAATATAGGCAAAGAAAAAATATCATTTTTACACTTTCTCTTAATTTTCTGCATGAGCAACAATAATAAAGATAAATAATTAAAAAAACCTATTAAGTTATGGTTATTGGAAATGTGTTTGCTTTTAATGAACCCATTCAGTTTGAAAATATCAAATTGATGGCTTTAATGTTTCTTGCATTTTCTTTGTGAAAAGTGTAACAAAAGTAGTAAAGGGGGTAAATTCTAAGGATGAGCTAAGACAAAGTCATGGTTCTTTAAAAGTGGACTTGCCATTACATCTTTTATGCAAATTGAGACAATAATTATTAGTAATTTTGGAGTCTACAATTCACTTATCAAGAACATTTAATAATGGAGATAACTGAAGATACTATACTAACATATCCTCTTTCCTGGAACGGTAAACGTTTATAAAGAAGCAGAAAGTGTTTTCTAGTGTTTGAACCGTTGTAAAAATGTTCCTATGAGTTTCTATGATTTTCTGAATGAAAACTGTTATTAATGCTCTCATGGGCAACCGCTAGCTTGCCAGACTTTTATGAAACTTGGGGACACACACTAACAATCTTTATTAATTGCGACTAAAATCAGGCAAAGTCAAACGTAGTCAAACAGTGACTATATAAAACGAATATGTGTGTACAGCGTTGGTTGTTTTACTTAGTGATTCCATCTTCGTTCTTATTTCAAATATGCATACAATTAAAGAGTGTCATTCAGCAAAACTGGGGTAACCATTATTTGTTTGTTTCATTGAATTACATGTATAAAAGAGCTCCATAAAAGCCCGTGACGGAAGCTGCTTTTGACTCGAAACGTTTCTTGTTATTTTATGCACCCCTTTGCAGCCCGAATATTTTGCATGCGCGCGAGAGAAGGCTGTTGTTTATGTGCTGTTAAAGCGAATGAACTGAAGTATTAGTATTACGAGATTTAAAAAAAAAGAATCTTTCTAAATATTTCGGACAACTTCATTTTGTGACGGATACTTCTGGTATACTAGCATAGACAAACAAGGCATTTTGATTGTTAATGTAAAGACTGATCTTAATGTAAAAAAGTTATATGTTGAATTCGAATGAATAAGCAAAAACTGTTCTAGACGTCGTATCAATTAATTGCTACAATTCGAGATGTACATATTTCATTCGTTTTATGACATTGTGCTTCTTTTTAAGACACCAGATATTTGTTTATTTCTTCAATAAGACATTTTAAGCCATCAATTGTTGTTTTTAATACATCAATTAAATTCTTTTGAAATAATAAATGTAAATGTTAACATTTGTCGATCTGCTATCCATGTCAATGTTTCAAGAAAGAAGTATGGTTTATGCATACTTAAGCCAGTAATTGATAAAACGACGATAATGATACAATATTGTGGATATGCTAACCTATATCCAAACACCGAATATTTCAAATACCTCAACTTATTTTCTGTTCCACATTGATAAAGTGCAGAAGAAAACGACAACAAGTTCGTTCCGAATTATAAAAGAAAAAGAAATGCTTAAAGCAAACACATAGTTCTGTAGGATATTAATGGTGCAAGAACACGGTGTATAAATAGAGTGTTCTATTTTCTTACGTGCCAGTAGTAAACTAGCTCAAATATCTTGCAATTTTCTAAAACCTACATACCAATACAAACGACATACGGCCAACATAGCAAGACTGGAGCGGGCCTTAATATTGGCATTTAAACATACCTTCGTCACAGCTAGAACCCTGCCATCCTGGATCACACAAACCAGTTTCACACACCCCGTGAAAAACTTCACAAGATGTATTACAAAGGCAATGGCACTCAGTAGAGCAGTTATAGCCAAATGACCGAAAATCGCAAGCTATAAAATAAATAAAGCGTTACGCCATCTTTTAATGTACGATTGAGAATAATTATAAGGAAATAGGAAAACCATATCAAGACTACGTTATACATTGCACATGTTTTCTAAAGGACGTGCTACTAGTATGAATTGTTTAACATGATATTAGTATTTTCAGTTGTATCGATAGCTCTCTTGTTCACTCTACCTTTATGATAATACACTAAACGATCATAATCAAGGCGTACGAGATATATCACGACATTTGTAGCTATAAGTTGTTTCAATACTATTGTAGCACATGGATTACATCTTTAATCGTCTTAAAGCACCTCTATACATCATATACCTTCTACCGCCTAATAATTATCAAATTAATTTGTTTAAACGTACATTATTTATATAATACGTATCACGCATTCAGTCGGGTCGGTGTAATTCTAAATGTTACCTTCATCACAGCTTTGACCTTTCCATCCTTGTTCGCATAAACCAGTAAAACATGTTCCGTTGGAGGGGTCACAACTTGTATTATCACGACAATGGCATATATCTGAACAGTTGTAGCCGAATGAACGGTAGTCACAGACTTGAAACAAAATATTGAAATGTTACATTTCTTATTAAAACATTAAATTAATTTTTATATTTGTATATCTATGGAGCCACATATATGTTCTTTACGTACAATATAATTCTACTTTGTGTAATCAAACATTCTGAAGACGTCATGTACAAAGAGATGCAAATGTAAAATAATGTGCAATGTTTTCATCTCAGTTTTACAACCGTTTGAAATTTTAGATACATGTAGTAATGCTACATGTATGTATAAAATGGAAAGTAATCATCAACAGAAATCCTGTTTTATAATGTACAATGTATGTAACTGTTAATGATATATATTTTGCACCTGCATCTTTTAAATACAAAAATATGTTTTGACCTCATTTTAAACAGATGTTCACATTACTTGAGACATATCTTAAAGTAACATATGTTTGATCTTCAGACATTGAATGGGCACTGAGCGCTTTGCACAATCGCACAGTACAACCTGTCTTAACCGTTATCTGAAATAAAATAAGTTGAAAATGTAAGTTTCGACTAATGTATTTCGGAATTCTGCTCTCAGAACTTTGCCTTAACTTGAGTACTTGTGTTTTATAAGGAGCGAATGAAATTGAGAACAAATATGATCACCCTAATTCAAAAGATATATATGATATGGGTCGGCAATACTTTTGTGAAGTGCTCATTGGTAATATTTGCTCTATCTCTACGTAATAATAAATGATACAGAACTCAAAACATGCAGTTTCAGAAAGATCCTTCCGTATAGAATTTGGTTTTGACAAGAACAAAGAATTAAAATGTTTAATTTAAATGTCTGGCAAAATAGAAAATATTATTGCTGCACTTTCTCTAATTTTCTACTATTAGGATCGAAATTAACAATAATATCTACATTCCTTGCATATCATAAGGTCAATTTTTCACATGCACAATAAACAATAACTAAGAGAATTAAATCGAAAAGAGTTATGGTTATTTAATAATGCATTTTATCCAATTATTTTGACACATGTGTACTAGACAAGGCTGCTGTCTATGTGCCGTTAAAGTGAATAAACTTAAGTATTTGTATTACGAGATTTTTAAATAACCGAATATTTCTAAACAAAAACTATTTTTAAAAAAGAAAAAAAATCTGCATTTTGTGACGGATACTACTTGCATACCAGTATATACAATCAAGACTGTTTTAACTGTTTATATAAAGTATGATTTTGATGTAAACATTTTAGTGTTGGATTCTAATAAAAAGGCAAATACTGTTAAAACACTTATATAAGTGAATTGCTAAATCAAATGGTGAAGTATTTTTTAACACATAAGACATCCATGTGATGACATGTGCTTCTTATTAAACTTCTAAATGTTTGTTTATCTTTTCAATAACTTAAAGGCATTTTAATACATCCCTTATTATGTCTTTTAAATCAAAATTTATTAGTTTTGAAACAAAATGTTACTGTTAACATTTGTCGATCAGCCATCACTGTCACTTTGTCACGGAAGAAGTATGGTTTATAAATTCAGCAATTGATATAACGATATTTATGTTTATAGTATTGTGGATACGCCAACCAATATCCAATCACCGTATATTTTAAAGACATCGCATTATTTGTTATTCCACATTGATTAATTGTGAAAGACAAACGGTATCTTAGTTCATCCACAGATGTAGTAGAGAAGGAAATGCTGAAAACAAACAAACAGTTTGTAGGATAATAATGTTAAAACAATATGGTGAATAAAGGAGTTTTCAATTTCTTACGTGCCAGTAGTAAACTAGTTCAAACTACATGCAATTCTCTCAAATCTTCATACCTATACAGACGACATATATTTTAAAGACATCTAATTATTTGTTATTCCACATTGATTTAGTGCGAGAGACAAACGGTATCATAGTTCGTCCACAGATGCAGTAGAGAAGGAAATGCTGAAAACGAATACACAGTTTGTAGGATAATAATGTTAAAACAATATGGTGAATAAAAATAGTTTTCAACTTCTTACGTGCCAGTAGTTAACTAGCTCAAACTACATGCAATTCCCCCAAATCTACATAACAGTTAAGACGACATAGTGCCAAAATGACTCGACGAGAGCGGGCCGTTATATAGGCAAGCATATTGGTAAAACATACCTTCATCACAACTAGAACCCTGCCATCCTGGATCACACAAACCAGTTTCACATACTCCGTGAAAAACGTCACAAGATGTATTACCAAAGCAATGACATTCGGATGAGCAGTTATAGCCAAATGATCGAAAATCGCAAGCTATCAGATAAATAAGGCATTACGTAATATTTTAAAGTACGCCTGGGAATAGTTACAAGGAAAACGGAAATCCATATTAAGACTACATTATACATTACACATGTTTTCAAAAGGACGTGCTACTAGTATAAAATGATTTACATGATATTAGTATTTTCAGTTGAATTGATAACTTTCTTTTCCACTTTACCTATATAATAATACACTAAACGATCATAATCAAGGCATACGATATCTATTATGTAAATATATTTTGATTCAATACACTAACTATAGCAACTGGACTACATTTACTTTCTTCAATGCAATATCAGGACAGGTGTTAAGTACTAACCTATAATTGAGCATTTAAACAGTTGAAACCTGTAAAAACTATTTATGTGAAAGTGCGAAAGTTATTATCGATGCGCCATAAATACTATTCATTCATTGAATATACATGATGCTTTGCTATCTATTGTTCATTTCGACAAACAAATAAAACAACCGGATCACTTCGAGATACCGGCTTTTAGCACTGCCACAAAGTAATTTCCTTTCAATTATAAAACAATGTCATGGTTATTTTCCACCTTAGTAAAAAAACGCGAAAATCAAATCAATTTTGAAAAATCGCGAAAATTAGAATCGTTAAAATTAAAACAGGACCAAAATCGCGAAATTTGATGTACGCAAAAAAACCCCGATATACGGTACCTTCTTCCGCCTGATAATGATCAAATTGATGATTTTAAACGTACATTATTTTTAAAATACGTATCATGCATTCAGTGGATGTAATTCTAAATGTTACCTTCATCACAGCTTGGACCTTTCCATCCTTGTTCACACAAACCAGTAAAACATGTTCCGTTGGAGGGGTCACAACTTGTATTATCACGACAATGGCAAATATCCGAACATTCATAACCGAATGAACGGTAGTCACAGACTTGAAACAAAATATTGATATGTTAAAACATTAAGTTAATTTTTGTTCTATTATATCCTTGGCATTATATAAACGTTCTTTACGTACAACATAATTTTATATTGTGTAATCAACCATTCTGAAGACTTCATGTGAAAACATGTGCAAATGTTAACTAATGTGCAATGTTTATCTAAGACTCTTACCACTTACTAATACTTGCTGTAATGCTGGTTTATAGGACAATACAAAGTAAGACTGTTTTCAGCAATTATGCAAGTTTGCAAAGACTATCATTTTAAATTGAAGATCACATGGGTAGATTTTCGGTATATTAATATTGCAATGACTTGACATACTTTTGGAATGTCCCACACATATTAATTTTATGTTTATATCCTTTGTTTGAGCATTTCTGAAATTTCTGAACGTCGAAAGTCTCTGACATTTAATGCAAATTAAGTTAATGTTGATGTTTTCTAACGTCTGTTTCTCTCTATTTTGGACCCAACGTCTATAACCTGAACTGGTTTTCGTTACCAATTTACCTGTTCAATGATCTGCATTGTTGTACTTGTCATGCTGTTTTGATAAGAACAATTGATGGAATCGTTTAGTCTGTCAAATGTCAAGGTTATGGTAAATGACAAATTTTACTCACAGATGTTCACTTGTGTTTCACAAGCAGTGAATGAAAGCGAGAGTAAATATGATCACCCTTATTCAAAAGTTACATACAAAAACTTTCAAATGATATTTGCACATGCTTTTGCAAAGTGCTCGTTGATAATGTATGCTTTTCACATAATGATAGTAGTGTAGGCTTAAAAATATGCAGCTTGAATGAAATTCCTTCTGTATTGTTTTGGGCTATGCCAAGGAAACAGAATTAAAATATTGTAAGTTAGGCAAAGAAAAAGTATCATTTTTGCACTTTCTTTTAATTTTCGACATCATGATCGCAAATAAAAAAAAATATTATACATCCCTTGCAAAGTTTGAGGTAAATTCCTCACATGCATGATCAACAATAATAAAGAGAAATAATTAAAAACATTAAGTTATGGTTATTGGAAAAGCGTTTGCTCTTAATGAACCCATTCAGTTTGAAAATATAAAATTGATAGCTTAAATGTTTCTTGAATTTTCTTTGTGAAAATTGTAATAAAAATAGTTAAGGGTGTAAATTTTAAGAAAGAGCTAAGACAAAGTCATGGGAGACAATAATTATTAGTACTTTTAGAATCTACAACTCACGTATCAAGAACATTTAATCATGGTGATAACTGAAGAAACTACACAAAGATATCCTCTTTCCTGGAACGGCAAAGGTTTATAAAGAAACAGGGAGTGTTTTTTAGTGTTATAACCGTTACAAAAATGTTTCTATGAGTTTCTGATTAACAACCGTTATCAATGCACTTGTTTCTACCTAATCAAGGGTAAAGCTTACCTTTGATCATTCCCAATACATTCAAGTATTAGTCATTATCCAATATTACGAAGTTAAATAACAAATAAAAGTTTAATCGTTTTAAATTTATGTTTGTTGTCTGAATTAATTTACCTCAAGGAGATAATTTTGCGCAAAATAATTAATATTTATATATATGAAAAGGCCTCATAGTTAATGTAAACGCAAAGGTGAATCTATGGCCTGGGTGTTAACTTGCAAATGATCAGAAGAAAGCGATGAGAAAAGGAAGCTTAGAATTATGTTTTACAAAGAGCCCTAACCCTGCTATATAAATCCCCTACATTCACAAGCCCAAATGACTTTTATCATGGCAAAGGCCATTATTGTTAGTATAATATAATACAAGATACAGTATACAATACAAAAAGGCCGCGGTCTTGTATTTTCTATATATCAGTTTATATCAGTATACATTGTAACATTTTTATACCAGAAATTTCTAGCTTTTATAAACGCTAAACTTGCTTTATTTTCTGTTATAACGAGATTTGCAAACACACACTAAATATCGAATTACAATGACGACCTGTATAATAAGAATAACAGACTATTGAATAACAATAATTACAAACATATATAATTTAGCAACAGTCTGAGTCTATACGTTATCAGTATTTTGTACCTAAATGCTCTAGCATCTTAACACTTGAATATTTTCTTTGACAAAAATTTGCTTCATCATACTATTTTTTATCAATTGAGTTTCCAATATCCTTCGACATAATCACGTTAGCACAGACTCTTACTATGTATCACAAAAAAAGCTACAGATAACAGGCTTTAAAGGGGGATTGCGTGATTTCGTTAATATGCAAAGAGAAAACAGCAGTTACTGCGGAATATGTCTCGTAGCTCCTTAAACGTTTTTTTATACAATTAAAGTGTTGGTTACGTTGTGGACATAACAAGCAATATTCAATTTAAATATGAAGTGTAAATCGTAACTAGCAATAATATTTGTAATACATTTAACTTTACCGTGGCTACAGTTTTCTAATTTCCATCCAGCGTCACAAACATGATTTTTGCAAACTCCATCATCTCTTGAACAGGATGCGTTATCGAAGCAATGACACTGGTTCTTGCAATCTGGACCAAATGTCCTATAGTCACAAGCTTATAAACATGCAAGAAAAAAGAAAGAAAACATACATGAGAAGGAATATAAACACTTAAATTTAAATATATACTTACTTCGTCTTCTGGTAATCATGTTTTCTTTGAATTGACTTATTAAGTTCTGTGAAGTATACTCGTTGCTTGCAAAAGGCCTTCTAGACACATTTGCATAGATGATTGATATTAAAATGGTCGTAAAAAAGCCATTCACACAATCTAATGAGCTTATAATTGTTTTCAAGATTCCCAAACAAACGATAAATCGAAATTAAAAGTTCACACAAGAGGGTAAAGGTGGCCCTATATTACTCACCTCAACACTCGCATTACAGGAAGAGTCAATTTTGGCATTTTGGTCATTATTTGAACATTCTTCGCAGAGGTCAACTACACAATGCTACACTCCAAATACCTAAGCTATAGGCCTTATGGTTTAAGACAAGAAGATTTTTACAGTTTTCCCTATATAAGCCTATGTAAAGTCAAGTGACTCTACAGGCAGAGTAAGTTTTGACCGGACGGTCAGGATTTATACAATATCGGTAGAGTTTCACTAGGTTATGCTACATGTCCAATTTCTAAGATCTATGTGGTTTCAGAGAAAAAGATTATTTACAGTTTTTTCCTATATAAGCCTATTTAAAATTAAGTGACCCCCGACCGAAGTTAATATTATTCCAGGGGTCGTGATTCAAATATGATTTCGTAGAGGTCCGCAAGGTAATGCAACATGCTAAATATATAAGCTCTAAGCCTTGTGGTTAAGTTTCATTCTATTTGTCGCCATAGCCGCAAGAGTTCTGCATGGAATGTAATTCGTTGATTACCTTTGATAGGCTTCATGCATAGAGCATATCAACGTTGGCCCAATTCAAATTAATTACATCTCGTTGCAGTACCATTAGTGAGTAAAAAGCTATATAATAATTCTTACATTCATTACACGCATTCCCCTTCCATCCAGCCAAACATCTGCTATGTGCACAATGTCCTGTTAATGCATCACATGGTTGTTCGTCTGCACAGTGACACTGGTTTGTACACTTATCACCAAAGGTTCCATTTGGACACTCTGAAGCATAAACCAATCTACGATGTACATTTATGTTTGAAACATGAGCGTAAATAGCGAGCGACACAAGTTTATTTCTCAGTTGTGCTATTCACACAACTTATACATCATCTGTGTTTTTCTCATAATTCTACATATGCTTTTGCGATATAAAATCTCATCTGGGATCCCGAATAACGTGACTGCTAGTTTTACATTTAGAAAGTCATTTTTTTGCATCAATTATTCATTCCAATATCATATTGATAAAGATTTCAGGCACATTAATGTTCAGGTCATTTATTAGTCCCCAACCGGAGTAGTATACAGAATGAAGATTATGGCGCACTTTTCAGGCGTCCAGGTGTCCGCCTTCAAGGCGCGCCATAACGCCTCATTCTCCATACTTCTCTCATCAACTTTTGATCATTTTGTAAACTGCGTTGAAAAATATTTTAGAATTATTTTCTTAACTATGCTGTAGAGATTTATATAGACAAAGAACGCGAAATTGAAGTCAAAATAAAAAACGGAGAACTTACAGATGGACAATTGATGCAAAAATTATATGACAAAGAAATAGAACCGTTAGTTTTATATAAAGTTTAAAAATCAACATTACCAAGATGCGTCATATTTAAAAACGGTAGCAGATTACAATGCAAGGACAGATAATTTCCAAATATGGATATTTGTGGCTACCAAAGACAGAGACAAATCAAAAACCTATGTAAAACCGCTCCATGTTTGAGATGTGGGAACCCAACACACAGGTGGGAAACTGTGGTCTATATATTTCAAACGCGCGCGGTATTGTATCGGTGTTCTAGCATATTCAGTTGGTTTATATATATGGAGAGCGGTCTCAGTCGTTTTGCGAAAAAACTGTTTTTATATTAGTGTTGTAGAGATAAAATCATAACTTTGATCTATGAACGCCGGCTAAATATTTGTTAAATCAGGGTTGTTGTCAATAACTAAAACTTTTTTACCACACAGAAATGTCTCCACTCTTCGATCTATCTGAGTTAAATATTCTGGCGTTATGACTGTTTCTCCGCATCTGTCTCTCGTTTTTTTTCCCTTTTAAACAATTGTCTACAGATGTTTTGAGATATATAGAAGCATCTGGAAGGGGTATGTTTTCGTTTTCAACGACATAGGTGTATATTGTCTCTTCTACTTGATAATTTCGCGTCGGCGACGGCTAGGTTAAAAAATATCTCTTTGTTACTGAGCCAACATCTCTCGGTTAAGCAATGCTTATCATCGCTGTTAAATATTTCTTTGGCTCTTTCCAAAGCTTTAAAATGACTATGAATGGTTAGCATTTGAAACATTGGTGTATATTTCGGATTGAGATACATTTTTAAAGGGTTTATATTCCCTAGACAGGTCCACTCCTCAATAGGTACTTGAAATGTTTTTATACGTGTCTTTTCTTCTAAATAGTGTAAGAGTGTAGATTTGCCTGCGCCTATATATCCCTCAAGACTTTGTATTACCATTTATATATATTTTGTTGGATAAAAACTGTAGGATATAATACCTTAAGAATTATTTTATGCTGTTTTTTACACGATTATATCTGTACTTTTTTCCACCACATCGTTTGCATACATATATTTCAGACGTTGTTGGGTTCCCACATCTCAAATATTGAGCGGATTTACATTAGGTTTTGATTTGTCTCTGTCTTTGGAAGCCGCAAATATCCATATTTTGTAATTATCTGTTCTTGCATTGTAATCTGCTACCGTTTTTAAATATGACACATCTTGGTAATGTTGATGTACTTTGTCCATATCCATCTCTAAAGTATAGTTTAGAAAATAATTCAAAATATTTTTTCAACGCAGTTTACAAAATAATCAAAAGTTGATGAGAGAAGTATGGAGAATGCAGTGTTATGCTGCGCCTTTAAGGCGGAGGCTTAAACGCCTGAAAAGTGCGCCAGACCCCTCATTCTGTATACTACTAACCGGGACTACATGTCGTCGGTCCGTACTCACCACACATAGGGGGCTACACGGATGGTCAAGGCCACACTTAGGGCTTCAAACATGCAATGAAGGGTTGTAACTTATTCATGCATTGACTGGTTTTGAAATAGGTTTCTTTTGCAGGCAGGCAGAAAATCCTAGTACTTATCGCTCAAAGAGCAAATGTATTTCTTTTTATATTGTTCTTTTTATACATGTTAACTCTAAACGTCGCTATATATAATCCAGTTTTCCGTCCCGGGACAGAAAACCGGTTTATATATAGAGATAGCAGATTTATCGTCTTCATTATTACTTTGTGAAGTAATCGTCTATATACGAAATGTCCCTGAATATTTATTTGTTATATATGGGGCCATGCTGTTCAGTACTAACGTTATACTTTAAATGTCGATCGTACATGATAAGCTTTGTAAAGCCTGTAAGTGTGCAATCCCAGAATACAGTACATCCCAGGCGGATTCCGTTTTTGCTGCGCTATAGCGCGGGAGGTTAGCACAAAATCCACGCGGCATCGCGCGGAGTAAGGATGCAGACGCGGCGGCCATCCACCGCATGGGGCATTTTGCGAGATTTGACATATACCATGTCGCAGGATACGGCGTAAAATATTAACTTTTTCCTTTCAAACTAATGCATAATTTTATCAACGTTTTCGTTCATGCGTTGTGGGAAAACATTGTTATGAAAATAAGTACTGATAATTATTTGCCTTCTAAAAGTATGCATAATATTGAAACCTGCATCAACGCTAACAAATGTACGCTGCTAAATTTCTAAAAATTGTCTTTTCCAGGTTTCGTAATGGCCTTTATTTCTACAGATAATTTCCTTAAATTGCTTCTAAATTCGAAAGTACAGCTATAGATACAGAGAAGCATTACTTCAATGATACTAATAAACACTTCCTGACGGAACGTCATGCAGTATTTCAGCATTGTCAGTAAATAATACAGTGTTCTGCCATTATTCGTTTAAGCATATTATTTCATTCAGCAATATTTAAAGTGATTACGAGGCTTAATATTATTTTCAAACTTTACTGGGTACATTCTGTCTTCTTGGGAGTACGCTTTCATTCGGTGTAGTATATGTATATTTATACATGAAGATAATTACACACTAATTGTTAATAATTTTCAGTAGGAAAGAATTACACACATCTTTGAGAATGATTATATTCACTTTACTAGCCTGCCTATATAAAAATCCGAAGTATTGATTTAAATGTAAAAAATGTAAAAATACACACATCACTAAGTTGAACGCTTTCAAACAGAAATAATCGATATGGACAAGAATTAAATTCGTGTAATAATTTATGTCAAATACTCGTTTGGGGTGAGATATAACTTTTTCATCTCACATTTCTAAAACACGTTCACACATACATGTTCTTATGGTAACTAAAGGTTACTGGTATTTATTACTAAATAAAACTTATAACTTATTGGTAATAATATCGAATACATCATTATTGCAAAACACTGTTATATGCATGTGAATAACTGTACATTCATCACTCTTACCTGTATTGAAAATTACACGCCGCGCCGCGCCGCGCCGCGCCGCGCCGCGAGACGCTTGACTGCTATTTTGTCTTTCAGATGCGGTGATTGAATGCCGCGTGCATTGTTTGCATGCCGCGTCATTCGTTCAATTTCCCGCCGCGCCTCCATGCTTTCAGTCTCTTATCTTCACGCCGCGTGGACGCATACACACGGGGTTTCGCCTACGCTGTACTGTTTGTCAGCATTTTTGACCTTTGTATTATATTATATTATTTATATGATGCAGTGATGGGATATCTGAATGGCTGTTCTGTTAACACAATTAATATAAAATTGTGGCAAAACAAATGAAAAGCCTGTTAGCTATACTTTCATTTATATCAGCCAGTAAGAAAAATTACTTAGCACACCTCATTTTTACATGTTTCAACTTTTCATAGCATCTGCTGTGATTTATTTCTGATAAATTCCTAACCATTATTCGATATGACCATTTTGAAGGGTTATATAACTTTAAGCGAAATGCAGCGTTACCTTACCTCATGAATTTGTCAAAATATAATTTTCACAGGCCTCGACACTAACTGGGTCCCGGGATCCTCGATTCTAGTCAGGGACATTACTGTTGTCAGCTTGGTGATCCTCAGGGATCCCTTTTTCTTATGAACGAACATTTAAATTGTAACATTTTTCATTCAAACAGTTCACATGTTCGAATTACTGACCAAAATTCATTTTAATGGTATTTGTACCGTATTGCGTATTTCCGTTAATTGTGATAGAATCCACGGTTTTGTAATAACAATTTTTTACGAATTTTGCACAGTTTATTTGGTCTACGCCCCATATGTTTATTATTTATGTTTGCTATTGTTTTATGTAATTAATGATTTCACATTTCAGTAATTTGAAACAAAAAATTACTCACCATAAATGAAAAATTTGAGTTTGTAATCTATCGCCTAGAACCGTTTTACGGAATTGTAAGTGAACAGCCTCTAGCTTTATTGGTTCGTTTAATCCCCAACCTTCACAGTCATAATTTAAGATTGGAGCGATATGTTTGTGAAAAGGATCAAGTACATGTGAAACTTAACAGTAAATGATAGATCGTAAGTCTTTGAGTTTTAAATAGCTTTGAGTGTTTGGTCTGTAAAAGCTTCATATGTTTGCATAAATGACCCTCCAGCTGTAAATACTATTCCTAAATAGATAATTTGTTGGCAATTTCTATTTCGTTATTCCCGCATAGATATAGGTAATTCCTTTTATTTCTACCTTTTTTGAATATCGTTGCTATATTTTTTATTTACGTTAACAACCATTTGATAGTATTCATCCGCATGAACTACATGTATACACTTCAATGAACGGCATCTCGCTAACGTATTAATTTTAACTTGGACAATATAATTTCTTCCAAATTAATTGTTCAAAATGGTGCTGCACATGTTGTCATTAATGCTGTAATTGGACAAGTACAACTCCAATATTGAAAAGATTTAGACAACAAAATATGAATAAAGTTTTACCTGTTACATACACTTTGACTTCGCACAGTGTTAATGGCTCGTAGACTTTCTTCTGTATTTGCAAAACTTGAAATAGTCTGGGCGGACTAAATTGTGTAAGGAATTCAGTACCAGTCGAAGTATTGACGGTTTCGCAATCACCATTCTGTTTTCCAGAAATTGAAACATTGCTAATGCATGCCTTTATATTTCGTGTGTCGCTTTCATGATCTGTGAGAATATATATAACAGCATCTCTATTAATCTCACCATGTGGTGCACATGGTAGAAATGACATCAAATACGCACCACTAGGGGACAGCAGGCAGTCGTCTGTATGATGATATTATGATGAGATAGAGTTCTTTATAATTGATGCTCATAGGGGAATTTGATATATATACGTTACAAAAGCATTTGTTCCTCTTCTTTTAAAGTGCACAAACACCTTAACCCCGTTGGAGTCATGATACCAGCACTACAATAACTTAGCAAGAATGCATTCGTGCGCAGCATCAAATGAACCGCAAATAATCCATGTTTGATTTGTTTATTAAATTTTGTTGTTACCGTGTAATGTATCGAAATAAGGCACTTAGATCATCATTCTTATACGCCAAATAATGCTTTTTATGAAAGCACATTGAATACCAGCTGCAACGGTTAAATTATCAAAATATATGTTCTTTTTTTCGGTAAAGGAATATGTTTTCATTTGTTTTGTAATGAAATTATTTTTGGATCGCTCCTACCATGGATATCCAGCAAAATGCATTCAATATAAAAGCCCATCCTCAAGGACGGCGCCAATAAACCTATTTTGTAATGGTTGGCAAATTACAATTTTGTAAGAGTCTGTGTGTCCTATAAACTACGAATGATGTTATCCTCCTCAAATTAAATTAGATTCTTTAACACTTTGAATGGAAATAATGTTACGTTGATTACGTTTGGCCTTAATGCCTGACTATAAGAATTTACATTGAGATTGTCTTCAAATTTCGATATATGTTTTGTTGTATTTAATGTTAACCGGTAGAACACAATTAAAAACTGTTCGATTGCTCATGCCTCTCTCGGAAGTTATCAAACCGTCATAATTCATGTAATATTATGTCAACAAATATATACTGAAAATTCTTTTAAGTCAGAATAAATGCTAACAATATCTTTCGATTTCAATGCGTGAAAAGTGATCGAAATGTCAGTTGTGCACGAAACCACTTTATATCTTGTTAATGGTAGTCGTAGCAACACAAAGTTAAAGAAATTTGAAATTTGTTGTGTTTGCTTATCATTGTAAACGCACGTTCTACAGACAAACATAAATTTATCTGTTTAAACACATACTTGATAAGAATATTACTTAAAGGTTTGATTTGAGATAGAGTCCCGTAAGATTTGTGAAACCGCCGTGGTGTAAGGCGAATCTTCAGACTGCTAACCCGAACGTCGCCTGTTTGTTTTAACACTATTCATTAAAATACTAAAGACAGGGCTCTTGGTCTATATGACTGGACATTATTTGAAAGATATTTTTGTTTTTGCAGATAAATGAAATGAATTCTATTAGATACCTTTGGACTTATTTTCCATAAATGAAAAATTAACAATTTTATAAAGTCACATTTGTCATATAAAGATTACTTTTACAGAGATGATGAATCCTTTCTGTTTTATCAAACACTAAAAGAAGCGTTCAATTAACAAAATAATTGAAAAAACAAATGATAATATGACAAATGTATGTAAAGTCCCCTTTGTGAGTAAGAATGCAACACTCACATGTGTATTAAGAATTAATCAGGATACTATTGGTTGTTGTTTACTCGTATTTTGTTCTTTCAAATCTTAGCCAAGGGTGTGAGCTATGCGTCGTTTTTATATTTAAAGCCAAACACACACTTACTCCTTATAAGAAAGTATATAAATACCTACTTACTGTAAATTCTTCCGAATATTCTAAAATATTGAACTAAAAACATCCGTCCAAAGTCTACCTGCCACCATGGATTAATTGTACCATTTCCGAGGGATACACTGCATGCCTCACATAACTGTTGGTTTGTTCCGTCTTTTGGTTTTTCTATGCCATCAATAGCTTTACTAGCAGAACACATCTTCCAATGATCTGAACTTGTCGTATTTGCTATTAAATATTCGTTCCTTATTATATTTAGATCTGTATAAATGACATATAAAATTAACATTAATTCACACATACCATATCACAAAATATACTGTCTCTACACATCATTACGCCATAAACAACATCAAAGAAATACAGCTGCAAATGTTACATTATTATGGAATATTGAACAAGCACTGTGCTATCATTGCTTGAGGGTCATAGGTTAAAGCATGTGAGAAAGCTAAGTAAAGTGAGGAAGATAGCAGTACTTTCAAAGATAGTACTTTTTTTTCAAGGAATGATAGTAAGGTAAACTGTTCGCCAGTAAAATTAACTGAAATACGGATGAAACTGGAGTCAAACTCCGAAACCGAAGAAATGAATCACGCATCATAATATATAAGAAACATATACGAAAACAGTTTATTCATTGTAAGGTTTATTAACAGTAACTTTCAAAATATTTGCATTTTATCGACGTATGAAAGGTCAGAAATTCAAGAAATGGGTATAAAACATCTGATCGTTAATACCTCGATGAAATGTGCCATTCAATTATTATAATTACAAATCAAAGACCTGTGAATATAAGACCTGTCGAATGAGCACAAGTGTAAGATACATTTTACTGGTGACTCACTAGTAAGGATATGTGCCAAAAGTGTTATACAGGGTGTCTCATAATATATGTTACCATTTTGGTGCTTTATATTTCTTTACCAATGTAATACACGCTTAAAAAAACGTAACAATGTGATAGTAGACAGAATAAAGTTTTATTTGATATATAACATCTGACGATTATCTTAAACATAAACCTTTATACAAGTTTCCTAAAAAAATGTCAGTTTTACATGTGTTCGAGTTGACGTCCTTTTAGTTGAATTACGACGTCTAGACGTTTCTTGAAGTTACAAATCACAGATTTGCAGGTGCCCCTTGAAATATTTCTTATTTCTCGCTTGATGGATGTTTTCAAATCTTCTAGAGATGCCGGGGCGGGGCTGTACACTCTGCCTTTGAGATATCCTTGGAAGAAAAAGTCCAGAGGACTCATATCGGGAGAGTGAGGGGGCCGTACTGTATCTGTCCTGTAAGAAATAAAGTTTGTACCGAACTTTCTCTCAAGCCACTAGAGTACCTCCATGGAAGCATGCGGAAGAGCACTATCTTGCTGAAACCACTAGCATTGCTTTTAATGTCACCTAACACTCTACGTACAGACCTTTGTGGAGTTTCCGAGAATAACAAATCTCAGTTCGATACTCTCTGAAGTCCTGAGTGATTTGGGCTGGCCGGTATTGCTACGGCATCGACCAATAACTGATCTTGACTGCTCAAACCTTTCGACAATTCTGTGCACTAGCATCTTACTGAGATTTTCATGATCGGGGTACAATTTCTGCATTGATCTGATCACTGTAACTGCTGGTGAATAACTCTTATAATATAGTTTAACAACTTCTGTGCGTTGCTCCGTGGACAGTGCCATCTTGGAAAAATGACTTGTTTAGACGACGTCGTTGATGACGTCATGACGTCAACATTTACGCGTATTTTCTACACCAAAAACAACTTTATTCTGTCTCCTTCAAAATGATATATAACATGACTGCATTTTGTCATTATACGTATCTTTTATAGTAGTTTGTAATGGTAACAGATATTATGAGACACCCTGTATATTTAAGTAATAACATGTTTTATCTATTTAAGTAATGCCTAATATTATTACTTAATATTCACATCATCTTTTTGTGAAGCTTACCGTCACTACAATTATATCCATCCCATCCAATGTCACATCCTTTCGAACAGTTACCATTGAATTTGTCACATTGTGAACCAGTTAAAGCACTACAGTGACAAAGATGAATGCAGTTTGGACCAAATCTGGTGTTATTGCAAGCTGTAAGAAAGTGTTAATAAATGTGAACACATTGTCGAAACTATTCATAGGATCGTACGAACTATTGTAAGACTAAACAAAGTAATTACTACATATGACTATCTCGTTAATGAGTGGTATAAATACCTCAATAAATAAAAAGATGTTGTTACATGTAAGGTCCGCAATGTGCTCATGCGGAAAGTTAGGCATCCAATGATAGCTTAAATACTATTTTTTCTTTTCAAAAGTCTTAAAAGAGTTTTCTCTCGGTCTAAGTATTGCATAAACAGTATGTAAATTTAATCTTAGTATTATTTCCACATGTATAGTATAATATATCGTGGTAGGACAATTACTAACGTACGCTGTTTGTATCGAAAAAGTCCTAACTCATTATAAAAACCCCATGGAAACATCACATTTTTAGAATATCAGCTTTACTTGATACAGAAACTCCCTACTTAATATAACCACAAGGTAGCTAGGACATACATGCTTACCCCAGAGCTGATTACACCTGAGTGTGGTGTTACACTAACATCCTGCGAGGGTAGAGACAAAATCCGGACAACAATATTTTAGTATACTTTAAAATCGACTCACAACTTAGTTGTCCTATGAAGTTACATTAAAGCCATAATATTGGTATCAATCTCAAATTACTCAATCATATGCGTATGAAGATCATGACATAAATGGACTAATGAAGTATCGTAATAAAGCAATTTAATTGCCATATATGATTTTATACAACTCTCTGCTTTCATTAAGCACATCTTGGATTCCTCTTTTGTTATATTTTATTGTTTATTATTGTATGTAATTACAAATAGGATTGTTAGTGTTCTGGTGTGATAACGTTTCTGAATAATTCATTGGTTTACAAATTAGGCAATGTTAAACACGTTGCTTTTCGGAAACGAATACCTATGAAATGTAGAAAACGAGTTACCTGTAATTTTTACAACTGTTCAGACATTTATCAAAACATCTCAACGTTTCTACTTTCGCCCTCTGATAAATAAATATTATTTGTTACTGCTAGCGAGTAGGTACCATGGTGTTATACTTATCCAGAACCCCTACTATTTTATAATTCTAGTGCTCCTTTCTTCCTTTATTTTCTTTTAATGTTTCTCTCCAGTGTACTTATTTTATTCAACCAAAATAGTATTATTTTAACACATACTTGATTAAACTGCCAAGTTATCATATACACATTTTCTGAAGATGGCAGTTGATGGATGTTGTAAGAACGTGTTGCCCGACCCATTATGTGTTTATATTTTATTGAATGTTATTTTGACATGTAAAAAGCATATTAAACATGATTAAACTACCACATATCACAACGTCACCGTCCTAAGGTCAATGTTACAACTTAAGATCAAAGGTTCGTGTCCATTTCGTCTCCTTAATACTTGGAAGGATTTTCATTTAAATAGGGTATAATTGTCACTTCAACGACACGACGTGTTTAACCTATCTTCTGCACAAAGGACATGTCACACTTATTGGTCATTGGTTGCTTGTGCCTGTTTTATATCTCATAAACCACAGGAGAAAAACTTGAGTCAAACGTTAATCTCCTGAAGTGGATGTGTAAAAGAGATGCTCAAACCAGTCCAGGGCCTATGTCAGATTTAATGTTCATCGGTTTTAGTGTCCGCTTCATACCTACTTAAAGTCCGAGGATCTTTTTGAAATTACTGATATATTAAAATTTATGACAGGATAATGAAAGAACCGTGTTTTATTTACTCTAAACACTATTTAAATTTCTTTAATTTTCAAGTCGTTGCGTCATGAGTAATTGCATTTGCACAGCTAACAAATTCTTGTTGTAAACTTACATCTGCATTTTAAATATACATGGGTTGAGTTCCAAAACAGTACAGCTGTCTATTGGTATGTATATTGGGTGAGACACATTATCATTCAGTGCCCCCTTTTTATGTTTCTGCATTTACTACGTGAGTTAAAGACATATCCTGTAAAATTGGCAATATTTATATGGAATGCTGACTTTGTTACTGATGAAATGCCCCGAAGGTAAATGTTTAAAATTTAATAAGAAACACAGTTTAAAGTAAATATATCACTTTACGTTGGTCACAAAGATGTCCCATGTGGCCGTCTTTACATCAAGTTGGACAGAAGCCTGTTGTTGTATCACATGACGTCTTTTCTGTACAGTTCCCACAAGGGTTAGAACAGTTATGTATCAGTAGGGATCAAAGCGCCGGGCAGATCCCCGAGATGAACGCCGTATTTACTGATTCGTCTCGTTGTGTTATCTGCATTCACTAAGCCAATTATTTTTCGTATTTCCAGTTTCGCACAACAACCACACATCACCGCCATAATTTATTTTTACATGAT
Organism: Saxidomus purpurata; assembly: GCA_022818135.1. Lineage (NCBI taxonomy): Eukaryota > Metazoa > Mollusca > Bivalvia > Venerida > Veneridae > Saxidomus > Saxidomus purpurata. The sequence goes on from JAFMSR010000033.1 coordinate 122,817, forward strand.
ATAAATATATACAAGTTATGAAACATTCCCGGCGAATCACTGTAATTCCCCTTGTTTATGTTAAATTTCGCCATGAAAGAAAATGACTGTGACAGTGTTCTATTTTGTAAACACTCCAAAAATATTTACCAAAAAATGTAAAATAACACTCTTTTTATCTCTGAGTAAATATTTTCATCTATTGTACCATGGTACCTACATATCTCAAGTATGTAGACCAACAAAAATTGATTGCCCTAACATAATTGTTTATTTATATTATCTGTTTTCATTCTGTTTATTTACAGGGTGCTTTCATAATTCATATTAAAAATGTCAAAATGATAAATGTTCATAAACATGACAAATTTGTCTATGATTGCAGGATCCCTGTTTTATTTCTTGATTGAAGTAAAGATGTAAAATGTTAGAAAGGAGAAAAACAAAAGATGTAACATCTCTCATCCATCGTGATCATTTCCATCACAAACTGTAACTGCATATGGACAATTCCACAGGATAAAATGAAAAACTATCATTTGGTATGTATACAAAGATTATGCAATAATTTAGAAACTAACTATTGTAAAATATAATTATGATAATTGATATTAATTTTTCACATTCAGAAAAGCTTATTAAGTCACTTATTGTAACTAAAGATGATGTTCCTTGGCTGGTATAACATGTGAAGGGCCATGAATGGCATGAATGTGCAATACCTATATCTGCAGTACAGATTTTAATACTTGCATTTTAACTAAATATCATATCAGTAAAGTACCATATGTCAAGTGGACAGGGAGTAAAAGTAACACAATTCTACTATGAATTTAATGTTTTCTATGGAAATACTCAAAGTAAAGTTAGGCTTACATGTTTGTTAACTTTTGGAGTTTGGAATATTCTTTAAGGATATATACATTTCCCAGTGCATTAAATTAAAATCAGATATTAAAAGTATGTCATATATAAAACCAGAAAGTTCCTATATGTTATTCATTTAAAAAAAAACCATTAGATTTTAGGGTGTGATGGGAAGAGTACAATGCTTACAAGATATTGCTTCTACTGTACAGGAGTCTTAAAAAGAGTAGGAGTGTTTATGGAATTGTGGATAATACTAGCCAAAGTTCTACAAAGGAAACTTCAAACTGCTGCCATGATTTTAGAAACACATCAGTTCAAAATGACAGTGTCAGTACCAGAAATTGTATTTGTATGCAATGAATATTGTGATAAAACTATTTAGCTTTGTTTTCGTTTTTTTGTTAGTTTTGGACTAATATGAAACATAGTTATAACACTGATTAATTCTTACTGGTAGACCATTGGATGTTTTAGCATTACTTGGGAATTGAGTTTTCATGGCAACATATATTACATATTGTTTTCACTTTAGTACGAAAACTTGTGTATACCATTTTTGTTGCTTAAAGATTAAAACAAATCATTTTTTAAAAGTCAGGTGTGATGCAGACAAAACATTATGGACATTGAGATTTGCATTCATTTTCAGCTTTAATCTTTTCAGTAGATGTGATGGAACTAAAACAGAGCAAGAAAATATAACTTAGGTGGCTGCAAAGGGACTATTCTTTAGCATTTAAAAAACTTATATTTGTTTTAAATATCGATTTGAATTAATTATTCTTCTTATTATTATTATTTGTTATAACTATGGCAATGTTCATTATTCTAAGAGTATAAATCATTGATTAATGTCTTTTTAAATTATGTTGGTCACTCTGAACGGTAATATTACTTCATGTAATTGCTTTTGCTAAGATATTGGTCCAAATGTAATGGATAAATCATTATTGGCACATGACGCACATGAAAAATTGTTTATCAAGGATTTTGCTTTATTTTGTAAACAATTACTGCAAAATAAAATGAATTTAGAAGCTGTTTCTGTGGAAGACAAGCAATTTTGCCGTGTTTGTTTTGTCTGTTTTTGTTGCCATGGCAACCGTTTATGTGAAATACTTTTTAAGGAATATACAGAAATTATAAGTGCATCATTTCTTTGCATGGGCGAGTAGAAGACTAGTTGATATATGCTACAAGTGGGATACAGCTGGTATTCATGCAATTATTCACATGCACATGGTTTACAAGTAGCATAACGGTTGTATAAAGTTTCTCCAAGTTATTGAGATTAAAATGTCAAAATCAGCTTATTTTCACAATTCAAGGGCAGTCACTCTGTATTAACTCTTCTGATTCAGTTGTCAATTATAACATGCATAGTCAATTAGCCTTTATATATTGTTTCAAAATTTCAAAAAGATTGGACAGTTTTTGAGATAAGGAGCGGAAAACGTTTCGTTACCCTTCCATGCGCTGTCCAGCCGCCATGTTTGATTATATAATATAGCTGGGTAAAAAGAGTATATTAAAATCAATATAATTTATATACAATTTAATTTAGAACTTTTATAGTATCATATTCTTTTATATATACTTTTACTGCATTTGAAGATATGTTTAAAAATTGAATAAATACATATTCATATTTTAACATTTTTTTTAGACAAGGGAGGTAATTCAAACAGGAAAAACTCAAAATTACGATCAGCGACCTATACTTTTTTTCCAAATATTGATAATTGATAGTAAATTCCCTTATCTTAAGACGTTTAAGGAAAAGTTAAATATTATAAATATGTTTGTTTCTTATTTTAATGTTTTGAACCTGTCTGTTCTTAGACCTGACAAATATGGGTTCTCATCAGGGCAAAATAACGTCTTTTTGTTTGGTGTAATTACAACATATACTATGAACTTCTAAATATCTGGATAAAATAAACTCAGAATGTGATTTTAATCACAAAGAAACAAAAAATTAGCGTATCATCTTTCAAATATTGGTAATTTGCATGAACACTTACTTTTTCCATGTGCTTAAATAAGAAAACTGTTTGCATATCAGAAGGCTTTCATAAATGAATCTAGCATAAAATAAAGCACAGCAACATACATTGTATCATTTTTTTGTGATTTTTTTATTACCCATACATCCAACTCTCAAAATAACAATGTTACAAAAACTGTTAAATACTGTAAAAATTCCACTTCTCAGTTCAGTACATCCTTAAGTTTACCCACTTGAAATTCACATATTGTTCACTGTGCATTTCAGACCTCGCCTTTTTCAGCTCACAATTGCAACTCAAAACTCAATTTTTCCAAACAAAAACTCAATACCAGGAAAACGAAAACAAAAGTTTACAACTGACAGATACCTTTAAGGAAAGCGTGAAGATGAAACCTGCCTACAGTAGTACGCAAAAACTTACGGTTTTTAAGTCAAAAGCATTTCCGAGGTATTGTATCGTTTAGTAAGTAAGGGGCCTTTACATTCTATTAAAAATATATAATCTAGCTTTCAAGATAATACACCGCAGCCTTATTTCGCTATACGGCGACTATGTCAGGCAATCTAAGTCGCTGGACATAGTAATCATTATGTGTCCAACATGCCACACAGGCGACACTAAGTCGGGAACGAACTGCCGTGATTGACAGTGAAATAGACTTCAAACACAAGCATGTTTAAGAAAAGAAGAGAAAGACTACGCCCAGAATGATAAGTAATTCACTGAAGTTTGAAACACTTACCCATTTTACTAGTTATGATTACTAAAACAATATCTGTTTTCTGAGTTTTGTAAGACAGAATTCAGAAAATACGGTAAATGAGTTTTTGATTTTATCAGAAAGGTCGCGATCATGACGTTAAATTTACAATGGAACTAGTTTTAACGTTCAGTGATAAAATGAAACAATCATCAGGAGACAAGTAAAGTAAAAACATTTTGTACCTGTTGTGCATGTAATATTTCTCCACCCTGCCATGCACTGGCCATCTTTGCAAACACCTGTTTTGGTGTCACATGGTTGTGTCTGGCATTTTCCACAAGCTGTACAGTTGTTACCATACGTATTCAAACTGCAGACTGCAACAATAATATTTCTGAGAATTAAAAACAAATGTTAGAGGCTTCTTAGCATCTGTTTAAGGTTTTATTTTACTTAACATAAAGTAGCAAAGAACTACTGCTGAAATATTTGTATGCATATCAGAACACTTACTTCGAAGAGCACTATAACGTTAGTTATAAAACATTTTTGCTTGATTCCAGGACTTAATAATACAGGATTAAAAAAAATGGCAAATATAAATATGTGTAGAAAGAACATTATCACTGTTGACTATAATTCTAGAATCGAATACTTTTGACAGTGTCTTATGTAGGCAATGATCAGCAGTTAACTTATAGTCCTCATTGTCCGCTTTAAATCAATGACTTTTAAAATCATGTGCCTATGAATAATCAGCAATAATATCAAAATAAAATGAAACAATAGTGCATGTTAGAACCATAAAAGCATGATTAAGAAAAGACATAGTATGAAAACTTAGCGTGCGAAAAATATACTTTTTTAACTGTCACTTACGTAGAAACAATCTCCAATCAACCTAGGTAAGTCTATATAATTGTATTAATGTCTTATAATTTTACCTGATTTATAAATCTCTATCTCACAAACCATTAAAAACCAATCACCCGCTTCTGTTTTTCGTGGCCTAGTAATCGTTACGTTTGTCACGGTTTCAGGCAGCTGAGATACGGTCACATAATTATTTGTGCTGTTATTGTCTTTGTCTACTGATTGCCCATTGATTGTCACATCTATCCCTTCCAAAGTTGATTTTGTCTTATCTAAAATATACATGAATATGACTGCAAAAATGCAGCTACATGAGTAAAAGAAATCAAATAGTGCAGGTTTTCTCTCTAAATTGTCCAGTACTTTATTAGACGCGTTGTAACGCCGCTAATAGCACAACTGTTGGCCTAATGCGGTGATGTTCGAACATAAAGCAAACACAGAGCTGTAAGTGGCAGCGTGAGCTGCATAAAGCCCACGCTAAAATATATATTCTGTAAAAATTATGGTCATATTTCATTTAATGATAGTGATGAAATTAAAGAGAGCAAAACTATGTCTGAAAGTCCAAAAAAGGATATACTGGTGACTAATTCATTCTTTGGCAATTCGAGACATAATTGCGTGCTCAGCAGCAGCAGCAGCAGTAGTAGTAGTAGTAGTATTAGTAGAAGCGATAGAAGTACCAGATGCATTAAAAATAGTACATGTAGTAGCAGCAGCACCAACTACAGCAGTTACAAACACTTGATCAGAAATAGCAGCAATTAAAGTAGCAGTAAAACAACGGTAGCAGCAGCAGCAATAGTAGCAACAACATCGCTGGTAGGCTAGTCAAGGCATATGCTGTTCGATTTAGATTAACCAAATGTTATTTATTAGATATGAAACAGCATTGGCCGGTATAGTTGCCTGCATTCTGGTCTTGGCTAATCTCGTCACAGGGGACTTCATCACATTTTCACTTTTTGCAGCAAGTGATATATTACTCGTTATATCATATAAAGTAATTATAGAAATAATTCACCTTGACATATTTTTAATGACGTAGGATGCTACAGAGAATTATTTTTTAAGCAATATAATCATGCCTTTTCGCTACATGAAGCTATATCTGGTGTGTAGTATATGCGTACACATAACGCACAAATTTGTGATATATAATAGTTTTCACCGGTAGTGATATATTTTTCACATATTGATTTTGAAATGCTGTTTAATCAAAATAGTCAGGAAAACTAGTTGGCAAGTATTTTGTCCGAAGGCCCTTTTCCCCGTAACGCACGGACACGCCACAACTGGAGCTGAAATATTTTGTGAATCTAGAGAAGTAAATTGTTTACAATAGTTAGTAGCTTCTTGCTACACTGAATTGGTAGTTTCAATTTCACAACCTTACGTATAGTTCAGGCTATATATGTCAGACTTGTATTTGCATACTTTAAATTAGATTATATTAATCATCTAATTTTTTATATATTTTTCTTAACTTAGGTAAATAATTTACCCTATTCTAAATTTTATAGTGGTAGTGCTAACTAACAGATTTATTTCACTTAATATGTCTTATTGAATGCACTTGCCGCTGTCCGATCGCCCTTTCAAGACAATTCGTACAACTCGAACTGGAATTGGAAGAATTACTTCTAAGAACGGACTTGCTTCATTGGCAGACGACCAACAACAGTTACAGCTGTCTGGTGCAGTCGCAAGGTTACCATCAATCACATTCGCTCTGCTGTAGCTGTTGTTTAAATATGCTAATGTAGAGGATACATCAACCATTGCATACTTGGCGACATTAGACTCTGAAAACATTCAAAACATACCTCTTAAACAGGCCAAAATAAAGTGAAAATATGTACAGTCATAGTAAAATCCAAAGATCGATATTTAAATTACTTATGAACATACATTTTGAAGTTGTGACATTGGAATTACAATGATTTATAAGACAATAGAACATGTAAAATATCGTCATCAAGTGCGAGTTAATGTTCTGGGAGAGTACAATATATCAGTAAAATAAAGCAATTTTATAACAAAAATCCCGGACTATCAAGTATAATTATAACATATGCAAGTTATAAAACATTCTCGGCGAAATCACCAGGATTCTCCTTGTTTATGCTTGACTCGCTTGATAAATTAAAAGAGCCTGGAATATGCACTGGTGTCTATCAATAAGGCAATAATTACATGTACGCTCTATAACCACGCTGAGCTCACCCTTAAAAGTCCAAGGATTTCATTAAAATTCAAAATTATTTAAAGAATGTCACCACTAATGTAATGAAATCTATCTGGAAATATATGAATTGTAATGCAAAAATAACGCATTAACGAATTTAACGTTTAAAAGAATCAGACATTCAACACAATAACTAAAATGTTACCAAAAAATGATGCAATACTTTGGATCTTTGCTTATAGTGAAAACGAGGCCCGTATGTCAGCTTTGAGACAAACCATATAAGGTAAAAGTATGGGAAAGCAATATGACTGCCAAAGCGGCATACACGAACGTGTTTTTTCATATCAGTGTAAACACCCCAAACATATCGTAATGTAAAATACATTCCTAGGTGACTATCGATTGCCATATACGATTGGTCATAAATACTAACATATTAAAACATTTAAATGTATAATTTCGAGCGTGTGCATTAAGAAATGGTTTTAACAAAGGCGCAATCTCACATACTACACCACATGACAGGCATGATGTTTTATTCAAATTAGGCATCCGATCCGATGATGTCGAATAACAGTATAAACAATTAAACAGTACAAATATTGTGCGTTTTGTAAGTGTTCATACGAAGGTATTGCAAAATGATTTGTCACTTATGGGATTTCATAGATTTTTCACCGCTTCACTGCACCTACATTCGCTTTCAATAGCTACAGATACCCGTTCCTTTCGTGCAAATTTCTTTTCGAATGACCGAGCTATTTAATTTTGAAATATATGCCATCATACACACTGACCATTTCGCAATTTACCTTGTAACATGAAAGAAAAGACTGAAACTCTTGGCTAATTAAATGCCGAACTAGGCTTGGTATAAATGCAAAGCAGATATTTGATTAACTGTGTGATATATATGGACTTCAGTTCATAAATATGTGTACAGTATTAATGTGCAATAAATATTTTAAAGGCTTTGGTGGAACAAGATGCCCGCTTGTCGGTGAACAATATTATCCAGAAGTGCGCAAATGATTACGAAGAAGCATTTGCACATGAGAAACATTTGTTCTAGGTGGTAACCTTGTTTGCTCACTGTTGAGCAAAAGAGAAACGTCCGAAATGAGGCCGGGAACTTCTGAACAAAAACTGTTATAGTCGGTTTATTTCTAACTTGTTAACAGGAGACGAAACCATCGTGCACTTGTTTGAGCAACAGAAAAGATTTGCTAACAAGCAAATGGTAACGAAGAGCTCATACACACACATGTATTGCTAAGAGAACCATCAGTAAGATCAGTAAAAATGGTGTTCGCCATTACTTTTTAATTCTTGAATTCTTGCGAGCCAAACAGTCACTGGACGCTTCTATAAAAAGTATGTGCTGAAGAAAGTTAAAACAAATAAGAAATCAAACCCAAATGACAAAACCTTTTGCAGGACCATATTACATGAATATGAATGCATTTGTTTGTCCGCTATACTCAGATGGAGAATATAATATTCGTTTGAAAAGTGTGTAAAACAGAATGATATCTTGTATCATTTTTCACAGAAAAGAATCAGATTATATTTATACAATGTTTAAGGTAGAAATTAAGTGTCGGAAGTGTTGTAAACCCATTCAAAGAGAAACTGACAACTTTCATTATATTAAAATGAACATATATTTTACATAATAACACCACATACGTTCAGCTTATGTATTTACTTTATATATTATACATGTACATGCACTAGTTATTTATATTCCTGTTCAACTTAGGTGTAAACATGTTCCAGCTTATAATTTCAAATGCATTATATGTAAACATACCAAGGCCTTAACCAGTTTTAAATTTACTTTTGGAATTTATCTGTTCAATTAATTGTTATACATTAAGCCTTGTTTGTACATACAATACAATTCATCACCTAACCTGTCAGTGTCAGTTATATGTTTACTGTGTGATCAGGTCCATATTCCAACTACCATTTGTAATTTATGGGAGGAATCTTTAAACCAGATAAAACTTGACAAAATTTAAGATTATTAAAACAGTGAATTTAAATGACGGTACTGACCCACAGAACAATGTTCTTCCTGAATGATATGTCTATGTATACTGTCTTAACTACCCTTGCCTTACGCATTAGTCTGTTATTCCTCTTATGTACGAATTGCTTAGTTAATCTTTGTTTTAGGATAGGATAGAGATATTTCATTATTTTCTTAAGTATTTTTTCAGTTAAATCAATCGTACCCTGGCTAACTTTATTTGGATACAATTCTGTTCTATATAGCTGAAAGACATGTGTAAAATTCTTAACCAATACTTTTTTTATTTCAAACCTTTAAATATGTTTGTAGGAAGTACCTCTCGTTGAACCATAAAGAAATTAGTTTTTATGGCCCTGTTTACTCCAAGTATATTTTACAAAACTGCAGTTGAATATGTAACCTCCCAAAAGTAGTTTATGATAGGCGATACAAGTTTGTCATATATTTCGAACTTATGCCTTGTATGTATATAGGTTAACATATACCTCTGCCATGCATGTAGATAGTCATATACCTTTGCTATCCTCAAGTTGTTAACACATTTCTCAATACATGAATAAGACATGTTTACTAATTAAGCAAGTTAAGCGTTTAAATAAAAGCCCTAACTTTGAGGAATAGCACCACTTTTCCCAAATTCCATAAACTATAACCTTTGTTTAGGCAATTTTCATTTTCAACTTTAACATGCAGCAGTAATCATCTATTAAAAGTCTTCAGAAGTACTAGCAATTATGCTATAGTCTTGAAAATACTTTATATAAGGAAACATGTACACGTAAAGCATCATTGATTATATAAACACTCATATTATGTTTTGATTAGACTAGTACTCAAATTTGACGCAGATATTTTACTGACCATCAAGATTCGTTTGGAATTGCTAAACAACTATGCTTCCACAATGTAAACAAGCTCAAATGTCAGTGATCCGGCGGCCATACATCCTAAAATAAAACTTTAGCAAAATTTAACTGGCATACATCTCCTCTCTTTATACGGAAGTATTAGAGCTTTAAGAGTAAAGCAATATTCTGTATGGCTTTTTTTGTCTAATCAGCGGTTTATAACTCTCGATTTACCTAACATGACCAATATGCAAATTGGATCTTGATAATTTGGTCAAACACGACTTAATTTTATCCAACTCAGTTTGAAAAACAGTTTTAAAAGAACTATACTTATAGTTTAAATGTCATTTTAAATACAAACTGAAAATTTGTTGGACATGCTCTCACAAACGCCTTAGAATGCTTTAATATTTTATTGACCGACAGTCAGAGCACGAAAGTTATTTGAGTACAAAAGAGAATCACAGAAGGCCTACTGAAAATCAAAAGCACAGGTCTACATAAATAGTTGGAATTGCATTTTCCAAAAACGGTAACGTGCCGCTGTAGTATTTCCAGCGGAGCTCTGTCTGGTTTAGATCGTAAGCCTTTCACAAAAACGACAAATTTATAAGTTAATGATACTATGATAACTTGCTTACTCGGTACCTACAGATATCTAGATATCTACTCGTAGATTTGAATCATTAAAAAAAACATTTGCAAGCTTCACATTGTAACTGTGACGTTTCTTAATTGCATTTTATAACCCGACAGGTATTAGTTGAAACACGAGGAAAACAGAACAACCGATGAAAAGGTAATCCGGTATATACACTTCAATTTTACAAATATTTTTAAAATGCATATACATGTATATACGAATTGAAGTCGAGCACTTTTGTATAGAGATAACACGTACACTTCTTCGAATTTTTGAATGTTTTTGTTTCATCTTTAGATTTGTTTTAAATTAAATTTCAATAGCGTATAGTATTACATTGATTACTTGGGAAGCATTGTCATAAATCATAGTATCAATGTGTACATTGTCCAGACCAGAAACAAAACAACAATGCATTCATTGGTCGTTATAACATTTCACGAATCTGTTGTTTTAGACTGATCCGATTAACAGTAGTAGTTCATTCGCATCACGATTGGAGGGTCCCGGATTCGATCCCCACCAGTGTCACGGTGGTTATATCCTAAGGCAGGACACATAAATTCTCGCTTGCCATGCCTGTCTGTCTGTCTTCGATATTTGATTCATCTGGAATGAGTCTCGAGCTAATCTAATTTAAAATAACTTGTTTCGTAATCGAAAATATACAAATTAGTAGCAATTTAGATAAGGTCGTACGTTGCATAAATAATTGAATATCGTATTCGTCACCTTTCTTCAAATTCTCCTGAGGCTTGATCCTGCTTTGTTTGCAAAGGACGTAGGATAATCATAGCAAGTAAAGGCACATAAACCAGGTAGAGTTATTTGTTACACTTGACCCAATATTTGCATTTATACTGCCAACATTTATGCAACGTCTTGTATTGCGTGTGCATATGTCACTAAACATCCAGACATTTGACACTTGAAGTATACTGAGGTAATATATTAGATATATTAGATATATATCCAGTATCGGGATATCTATATCATTGTTTCTAACTGCACAGTTCGTGATGTTTTTTGTTGTTGTTTTCATTAAAGGAGATATGATGATGGTATAATAGCCTGGTTTAGGTTTTCCCGTGTAGGCACTGGTATCGCAGACTGTCAGTGTCACCTTTGTTGACGCGGTTTTGTCTGTTGCAATAATTAAACAACGCACCTTGTACTTTTTGTGAAGTCTCTATTTGCAAGATGACGAACGTCAATCACTTTGTATCTGATACATACTAGTATATTACACACTCAATAAAAGATATTAAACGTTTATGGCGAGGTGAAAGCGATGCAGTGTACTCAGTTATGGGAATTCCAGAAGTCACCAGCCTTCAGCTATTTCGCTTCTGTGCAAAAGATAGTGTACCGAATGTGTCACACACAAAGTGATCAACATTTGACATTCTGCAATTAATTCGAAATGAGTGTTGAAACTTCGGGATATGTTATTCATTATGTAAATGCAATAGAAAACCCGCATCAACAAAGGTGACACTTACACTTCGTACAACGTACGAAGACAGTCTGCAATACAACTGCTATCACGAAGAAGCTGACACCAGTATACTGTATCATCTTCAAGTCTGTTTGAATGAAAATAACAACAACAACATGGACTGTGAAGTGAGAAGCAATGATACATATATCTTGATACTGCCAATATATCACCTAATTATTAAATGTCTGGATGTAAACTGACCTTTGCACACACTAAACAAGGCGTTACATAAATGATGGCATTATAAATGCAAATATTGCATCAAGTTTAGCTAAGTCTCTACCCGGTTGATATGCCTTTACTGGCTGTGATTATAATGAAAAAGGTGACGAGTATGAAACAGCCTTCAGTGAATTAGGACATTTTAGAAATGTTAGAGGCTGCATCACTCAAAGTATTGCAAATCATTTGTGATTCAAGTCCACTATTGTATATTTCAAGAACAATATCCAGTTAAATTGTCGAAGAAAGTAGTATTAAAAGCTGCATGCAACCATGTCACAAGGTTCTGGCGCAGTACATTAAGATAACTAACTTTGTTGCCAGTGTTTGGAAGAGGGTCAATGCATGTAAACCGGTGCATTGGGTTACTCGGAAAATATGGTTTGTCATTTGACGAGGGCTCGTACGAAGTAATTTGGCTCTAAGGTGACCAACTACCCTAATCCGTTGTTGACTTTCTGATAAGGCAAGTGATGCACACTGAATGTAATGACGATTTCTTTGAAGATGACACTTCTGTGAACGACGAAAAACAATAGTAGTGAATCAGAGAATGAAAAGAAAATGATGAAGAGATAGATATTTGCTAAGGAAAAAACATTCTTTGTTTAAATTTATTCTGAAATACTGCTGTAGTTAAGTGGTAGAGACATAGATATTAGTGTCTGAGATTTTGTATATGTACTAGAAAGTGCGCATGTTTTTGTAAATACATTTAAATGTTGAAACTCTTACATATGTAACACTACATTGAACAAAAGGACCATAGTGACCCTACATCACTCATCTGACTACCATTGGCTATCAAACAAAGTCAACAATAGCATCGTAGAAAACAAAGTAAAAGTACAGTACACTATAACTCTAAAAACTAACAAAAAAGTAAGTCATGATGTAAAGTGACCCCGGACGCCTGGTACAAGATCACTAGGAAATCCTAAAGCCAAACATCTAAGCGGAGACGGAGCAGTGCGGTCTGAGACAACAAGATCTTCCTACATGTATCACTGGAAAATCAAGTATGACCCTGGACGGTGTCTGTTTTGACCTGAGGGTCATGATAGGAATATTCTAGGTAGAGGACCTTAAGGTAATGCTATCTGTCAAATCTCTAAGCTCTATCCTTTTGCTTTGAGACAATAAGACTTTCTTAAATAACCCCATGTTAAAAGGCGCTGACAAAGGAGCAGGGTTAATTTTAAACTGAGGTCCTGTTTTGAACAAACGTGGGAGAGGTCTACTGCACAATGCTACATTCAAAGTATCTAAGCGCTATGCCTTTTGGTTTTAAACAAGACGAGTTTTCCCTATATAAGCCTATGTTAATTCATGTGACCCCCGGACGGACTTAATATTAATCCATGGTTCATGATTTTAACTACCTTGGTAGAGGTTTACAGGGTTACGCTACATGTTAAATATTTAACCTCTAGGTCTTGTGGTTTTATAGAAGAATTATTAAAATGTTTTTCTTTAGAAACCAATGTAAAATCAAGTGACAATCGGGCGGTGTCACTTTTGTCTCGGGGTCATGATTTTAACAATCTTTAAAGGGGTCTACAAGGCAATGCTACACTCAGTATATATAAGGAGGTATATTTACACTCCAAATACATAAGCTCTGGGTTTTGTGGTTTCAGAGACAATGACTTTAAAAGATTTCCCTTTATAAGCCAATATAAAATCAACTGACCTGCTGGGCGGGTCAATTTTGACCCGAATGTCATGATGTCACACATCTTGGTTGTGGTCAAAAAGGCAATGATACATGCCAAATATCTTAGTTACAGGTCACGTCGTTGTTGAGAAGATTTACAAACTTTAACTACAGAAACCTTTGAAATATCAAATTCCCCCATAGCGGGATCAATATCGACCCGAGGGTCATGTTTTGTTTAATCTTGGCAGAGATCTACTGCTACCTGCCAGATATGAAAGCTCTTAGCCTTACGGTGTTTGAGAAGAGGATTGCGTTAATTTATCATATTTGTTGCCATAGCAACAAAAGATCTGCATACAACTAAATTGTTTGAAAAAGTTTCGGGACAGCTTTATGCAAGTAATGTTAAGCTTCGTTTAAATTGGTTTAATAGGAAATCTTGTTTGAAGCAAACTCTTGACGACAAACAGTGGACGACATTCATCGATCATAAAAGCTCATCTTTGCATTTGGTGCCAGCTGAGCTAAAATCCATATAATTGTGAAGACATTTTCCTCAAATATTCTTTTAAAATACAAGCAAATACTTGAATACCAAATTCAGTCATCTAACTATATGTACAAGAATACTCAATCGACAGCATATTTTAAGCAAAATTACATAACAAAAAATATTGAATGATCAGCACCGGAATAGGAAATATTAAATCAACATATTTATTTTCATTTCCAGGCCTCGTTTTACCGCACCTACTTTAAAGACATTATCCTTTTAAACAAAGAAATGAAATTCTATCATATTTATGCAACTCACATCTCAAGGACAACATGTGTCAATTGAATCAAGTTTAAGTGTCATTTGTTTAGGATTTCCATGTCAAACAGAGGAAGGCACTGTACACTGCTGTTTTACTCATGTTGGAAAATTAAACTCGATTCTAGCTTCATGAAATTGAAAATAAAAGTAACGAGCTATATTTCTTACTACATTGTGTACCACATAACTCTATGTATATATTTCCATAACTTGTAATGAATAGTAAACATTGCTCAGAATTAATCAAAATATTTACCTTTGTTTACATTTCACATTCAGGGGTTACTTTACCCCAACCGCTTTTACAGAAATTTTGTGTGTGTGAATCACCAAGCAAGATACTCTTTATAGGCGATATTTTCTTGTTTAATAATAATTTGACATACTCTGACAGTTTTGGACACAATTTGATCGATCTCCTGAGATGTGGCATTTGACAGGTAAACGGTTGACAAAACACTGTGTTACAACATTTCTGCGGAAAATTTGTGCAATATTACCGAAATGGCGACTAGAGTCACATAAAAGTTATTTTTTTTGTCAATTGTTACATGTATATACTTCTGACCAATTCATTGACAATTGTTTAAACCGGCTGTACATGGAACACAGAATATACATTTAAGTATAAAATATTCGGCGGCCATCTTGAATTTCTAAGCCGTTTGAAAGATATTTTTATTAACAAAATGGGATTTGTAATCAGTACACATTTTGCTTTTAGTTAAGACCAATGGCGCTTTTGGGCGCGTATTATAAATAAATAGCATTTGGCTCTTGGATTAACACAACAGATTTGAAATGATGCAGTTTGTTCCCTGTACGTGGATCACCATCTTATCTGTTATCGCTCAAAAACCATGAAAAATGTAAAACCTTCAACAGTGTTTAAATACAATTTTGAAAAAAAAATTCATGTTTAAATCTTATGTACAAGTGTAACTTACAAATCATAAATTTACAACTAGGATTATATTCTGTGGTAACGTATCGAACTTGCTTACGGACCCATGCATGCTAAAACTAGTTACGGAAAAGCGTCCGAAGACCCGGTTCACAAGCATAACCATGTCACTTTACAAACTAAATGAAATTGTGTCCCCATCGTCAGATTAGAATTTCAGTTGGAGTCATGAATATATCATGATTGGTAAGTTAAACTCATTTATAAAATCTAAACTTGAAAACAGATTTTTGAATTTCATTTCATTCGTTTAACTTACTAATCATACATTGTCAACAAGGATATATAACAAAGCAATGTAATCACCTGATGATGATTCTTTTGATATTTTCTTATCTGTGTTAAATTCGGACATAAACACATTCCTATCCGTTGATAACAAATCCCTTTAAAATAGAAATGAACATACTTTCTGTGTTTTGGGAAGGAATGTATGTGCAGATAAGCGTCGCTTAAATTTAATTAAGTTGCCAAATGTTTTGGTCTCACCAGATTTATCAATTGTTCAAGAGCGTTCACCTTGAAATGCTTTTTGCATGATACCTTTTTAAAGGTCCCTGTTTTTTATATGTCACAATTTGCTGTTTTCCGTTGGAATCATAAATAAGGAATTTTAAAATCTTTATAAAGTAAGTATCTTTGTACTATTTCTATTGCGTATTTTGAAGCAAAGTATTTATTTCCTGAAAAATAATAAAAACAAAAATCGGTTTTTCTCTGACGCTGGCTGTTTTGATGTCTGAGTAAGGTGAAATGTTCAGATTCCCAAATGTATACATTTCGTTTAGTACTGATCTGATGTTACTTGCCACTTTGTACACGAAAACATGGGTTTCCTTCCTACAGGTATCTGAGGTTTCATTACAGTCAAATATCTTTACTCTGAGTCATTCTGATTAGGGGATACGGAAGGGATGGTGGAACATTTGTTTTCCGCCATCCTTTCACTTGTGTGTGGTATAAGTCACTGTTCTGTCGTTTGAACAGTTGTCCGTGTAGTCGTAGAATTGTGTTTGGTGCCGGAGAGTAGTCATATCAGTTTTTGGCTTCTACATGAAAATTTGTCTAAAGAACTAAGATTGACGCTTGCGATTCTAAAAAGTTATTTTCTGTCTTTCAATTTAGACTGCAATCAAGGTCCAAACACTCTCTATCGCAATTAACGCAAAATACTTTCTTGCTGGTCATGTCTTTCAGGGTATTCGAACCGGTATTGGACATTGCTGCTTTTCTACGCGCAGTAAGGTGTAAAACTATAGGGCGATGCTCTTGATCGAGTTGTTTGGTTAAAATGTCAAATTGATAACGTACAACCTGGACAGTCTTATCTAAATTTAATTATTTCTCTTGCAGTTTAGAAATGAATAACCTGAGCCTTGCTGTGTGTAGGTTATGGAAATAATATTCATGCGGGCTGCAAATTGCTCTTGACAACTCAAAGGTTTAATGGTACGAATGGGCTCTGTACAGAGTTGTTTATTCTTGTACCATGGTTTATATGATTAACCGTGTCTTTTCTGAAGCATGGAACTTGTAGATTATCTACCGAGTTTTCATGAATAGGAAATGACGACTTGTAGTCTTCCTTGTTAGAAGACATACCGTCAGGATTTTCGGTCTCCAAGTACAGTTTTAAAATAAACTTTTTGTCTGAAATTTTGGATGAGGTGCATTCTTAACCAAATAAATCTCCTACTATGTTATATTGTTCGGGATTATAAAATTGTAGTAATTTTTAACAGAAGAAGATGATAAGTAGGAACAATTGATGTTCGGAAGAGCTACATATCTCAGCGCAAGGGATATTCCTGTATTATGAGCTTTATTTTCAATAGTTTGTACGGACCGCAGAATTGTTTGTAAACTCGAAATAAATTTGGACTCCATAGCCACCATACGTACATGTCTTTCATATTCAAGCGAGAAGAGTTTCCGGATGAATTTTTCTTTACAGTTGTATCGGACCTGATCGTTTTGGACGAAACCGAAGATGTTAAGATGTCATACGAGAAAAAGAAGCCACCCACAGCCTTTAAAACAGCCAAGCCAAACACTAGTAAAATGATAAATATTGAAGAGCATAAAAAATGCTGTAGGAACGATTTCACGCTGAAGATATATTGATATGCGCATGTGTGTGATCCGCGGCCTCTTTGATCCTTTACCATTTAGCATGCATGCGACTGCTGGCGAGTTCGATACGTTACCGAGAGTATGATCCTAGTTGTCATTTCATAATTAAAGGTCAACGAATGAAATGACATTTTCAGATGTTCAATTGGTTCAAGTTCTGCAAAACCAAAACACAAGGTATGTATTTTTTTCAGTCGAAATGCAACATGACATCCCACACTTGAAACTTGAAGAAATATTACTCGGTATCATAATTTTCCCAAAGATTCAGTATCTGAAACATAAATGCGTATGCTCTTAATATAATTAAAGTTGTGGCAAACACAGTTTGATGAGCTGACTGTACAGCTCTTCTTCGCCGACATATTTCCGTAGTTCGATCAAAGATCAGCAAGACCATCATAGATAAAAGTGAACGACATAAGCGCAAGACTCGTCCTTGGAACATTTAGAATATCACCAGTTAAGAGCATGTATTCACAAAGACGTAAAAACCGGCTTGGATTAAACTCTAATTCTGAAAAACATCTTATGCATCTGACTTTAAACATTACTTCAAGATTTTATCACAACAGATTTAAAGCGATCACTCCCTTTGGCCTCCACACAAAAGAGTCAATCACTAGTTTAATTTCAAAAACTGATACTATCTATTCATCTACACATAAGGACACTTCTTTATAAGAACATAAAATACCATTGGTAATATTTCACATGACACATGTGTCAAATTCGTCAACAATCAAAAACTCTTTCAGTTGCATTCTAAAACAAACTAGAATTGTGTCCAAAGGACACGGATGCCCCCACTGTGCAGATGTGCTCATAAACAAGAGCAAGCATATCTGTATGTAAGATTTTTATGTGGAACTTTTTCATTCCACTGTTTCATTTCTGTACATATACCTAAAATGATCTACAGGTAACCTTATGTACATGTTAAATTAAATTACAAATGTAAAATTTATATGTTCAATTATTTATATGGTATATAGTGAAAAAATCAACAAAGGGCCATAATTCTGTTAAATTTGGTCGCAACAAATTTATATGGTATATAGTGAAAAAATCAACAAAGGGCCATAATTCTGTTAAATTTGGTCGCAACAAAAATTTCTTCCTTTACTACCATCTACACATTAAAGCTGTTCATCCCTGGAAGTTTAAGCAAAATCTGCCATCCGGTTTAAGAGGAGTTGCGTTCACAATATTTCTATATGGTATATAGTGAAAAACTTAACAAAGGGCCATAATTCTGTTAAATTTGGTCGCAACAAAAATTCCTTCCTTTACTACCATCTACACATTAAGGTTGTTCATCCCTGGAAGTTTAAGCAAAATCTGCCAACCAGTTTAAGAGGAGTTGCGTTCACAAAATTTCTATATGGTATATAGTGAAAAAATCAACAAAGGGCCATAATTCTGTTAAATTTGGCCGCAGCAAAAATTCCTTCCTTTACTGCCATCTACACATTAAGGTTGTTCATCCCTGGAAGTTTAAGCAAAATCTGCCATCCGGTTTAAGAGGAGTTGCGTTCACAAAATTTCTACATAGTATATAGTGAAAAAATCAACAAAGGGCCATAATTCTGTTAAATTTGGTCGCAGCAAAAATTCCTTTCTTTACTACCATCTACACATTAAGGTTGTTCATCCCTGGAAGTTTAAGCAAAATCTGCCATCCGGTTTAAGAGGAGTTGCGTTCACAAGATATATAGTGAAAAAATCAACAAAGGGCCATAATTCTGTTAAATTTGGTCGCCGCGAAAATTCCTTCCTTTACTACCATCTACACATTAAGGTTGTTCATCCCTGGAAGTTTAAGCAAAATCTGCCATCCGGTTTAAGAGGAGTTGCGTTCACAAGATTTCGGGACGTACGGACGGACGGACGGACGGACTGACGGACTGACAGACTGACGGACTGACGGACTGACGGACTGACGGACTGACGGACGGACGGACAAGTGCAACGCTATATGCACCCCACTTTGTGGGGGGCATAAAAAGAATTACAATTTAAACATATGTTTCTAGGGACGAAGAGCGAGTCAGTTGTTCAGCTGTATTCTCTTTGCATACCTTTAATCTGAGTCTGCCAGATCATTTATCAATATGTCTGCTAAAGTGAAAGCTATTGATATAATTCGCTACTTAATACATGTATCTTTGTTACTGGCAGTACTGTAAGCTGTCAATAACTGGCATGAACATAAAAACCCTTTCATCTCTATAGAGTTCTACAAAAACATAACAATTCAATATATGTTGGATCCCTAGCCATATTGGTACTACATGAAATACATTGTCTGACCAAAACGCCCTGAAAATACTTCATTTAGAATTTACAAACGTTAAAGAGCCTATCACCGATAGCTACCCGTCTATTCGAAAACTAAATCTAAGTAAATGACAATCCTATTTGGACATTGCCACTATAAGCAAACTAAAGATAGTAATTGTTCGCATCCGCACTGGACATACTAGGCGTACACCTTTTTTCTTGAACGATGAAGACAAACTAACCTGTATGGTCTGTGATACTGATTTCAACGCGGAACACTTTCTGTCACAATATGTAGACCTATCTAGATATAATCATTTTAACGCTAGAGCAATGAAAAAACCCTCTGACAATGTAGATCCTATTGCATGAATAAAATGCAATTTATATAAAAACGATTAAGTTTTCCTTTTTGAACAGCTTATATCACATTTTGAATATTGTCACAGATCCTTATTCTAAAGTCGTATCAAACTATAACCGTGTGTCTGACGGGATATTGCCTACATGAACGTTCTAGTCTTTAAATTATATTTAAGCTGGATTATCCAATTGCCACATTGGGACATCACGTGTCCAAAAGGTGGTCTGGTTTGCACAAAAGAAAACATGGAATTGTTTGTGATACTGTTTGTGAGCAGCTGACCTAGCCATGAAAAGAAAACTACCCTTTTATGATAGACGCATTTGACCTGAAAATACTAGAACGGTCCATTGTGCTAATGTGTCGTTAAACCAAGCCAATCAATCAACAATTCGTCGCTTTTTCATTGCAACATGTAGTTTCGACCGAGGCATATGACTACACCATGTACCAAACTGAATAACTTGGAAACAGTTCAATGTATTTACATGAAATAATTTTCAGTTTTTCTTCTTTGAAAACACGATTTCTATTCTTGCCAGCCGCAGACGGAAGGTGTTCAGAACGGCCCGTGTACATAAAATATCACCATATAAAACTAGACGTTTAAGCTCATTGTCAGCCTGACAAGAAAACTAGGAAGATCAGTGCTGTGCTTGACAAAGTGTCCGTCTGTCGTTAACATTTTTCTAAAATTGTCTTAAGTTGTTGAGTTCAGTTGACCTTTTTAAAATGTCGGAAAAAGGATAATTTAGCTTTTCACAATAAAAATAGACACCAATTATGAATCATATGGCCTTGTCAAACTTGTACTATGGTCTATTATTCAAACTTGTAATATGGTCTATTATTCAAACCCGCGCTTTTCCAAATATCCACAACAGTATTGCTTAAATTTTCAAATGCATTAAAGCACACAACAATTTAAGAATTCCGACCATTCCGTATGAGAAGGCGAACTCGATAAATTCCGGAGCCGAGCCATATAAACATCCACGCTACCAAACTATCATTATATGTATCCTGTCATTCTTTCTCTCATTGAAAACACACCTTGAAATGTCTGGTTTCACTGTGAAACCACCATATGCGAACACACCCAGACAAAAAGTAGTTCTAACTCCGATTTTATTTATGTCAGAATAATGTGCATAACAAAGAAATATCTCATGTTATAATACCGCAGATAAATTTAATAGATTCTGATTGATCAAGAGCCTCTGTACATGAGCCCGGATACACCTAGAGCAATCCCGCATTTTGAGCTTGATCGTTGTTGCCTTTTCTGATTGTATAAACTTTGTTTACGTTCAAAACAAAATGGCCGCCGTGAAACCGTTTCGATTTTCTCAATGACGTTTGTTAGCACTGCACACGTCTTTCGGAAAACTAATTCAACTTTAAAGACCTTAAAACCTACATTGATGCTATTTTCACCGTTGTTTCTTCTCAGACAAAACGGATTACGGACATAAGATTTCATTTCAGTCCATCAAGCTCCTTTTCCATGAATGATTGAATTCCAGTTTTAAAACGAAAACACTGTCACTGACACTTATAAGTACTCTTCAAATTAATAGGTTTTCTTTCTGCACCTAACAGCTGCGTACAGGACATTCATGTACAAATTCAGCCTCTGGAATGACGAAATAAAATACCGTCAGATCAGAGAAAATCTGAAAGCAAATGTCCTTTTCTATCCTGTTTATGCACGATTTTAATTGTCTCACTAAAATAAATTGAAGTCCTTCTCTAATAAAACGCTGTTTATCCTTTTTTGTCATATGAAATAGCCGAGATAATAAATTGAAACTGAGATTTCTTTCACTTCATTATGCCTATTCTATGTACAAATAATGGCTAGCAAAACATTACTGCCTCGGTGATGTAGACTTGAACTGACGACGTAATAAATACGAAATGGGACCAGTTTAACGGAAAGTATTTATTATGTGACTGCAAATAATACAAAATTTCATAATAATGTAGAGCTTTGCTTTTGAGTGGAAAGCAAGCCACAATATTATTTTTTTTTCAATTAAGTAGTCCGGCAATTACACACAAGTCACGTGGTCAACTGCCGAATATCAGTTTATCCGGCACCCTGTTATCGGGCCGATAATGCTACAAGTGACGGAATAAAAAAGAGTAACTAGTCTCTTACAATTTCCCACGATACTGATCTTGTTTTGGTGTGCTAAGTATTGGAACAGTTGCCAAACTTACTTACCAGTAACATTCATATATTGCTTAATACTAAACTCGTGTAATTCATACGTATAGATTACTACGGCTTGTGTATCGAAGAGTATGCAGAAATATTTATTAATTTAGTCTGGCAGTATTTTAGACAAATATTTATTGATGTTTATCCAAAGTCTATATAATACTTAGACTTATTAATACAAATATTTATTCTTAAATATATGTTTGCTTTTGTAATGATTACAGATGTTTACAACACAAATGATTGCAATGCACGCCTTAGTCACCAGATTCCTTCCATATTTCAACTCTGCATACAGAGAGCATACTGCTTATTCAGAGCGCTGCTATAAAACTTGCAATATTTTTGTTTCTGTTGGGAAATGAGTAGTTATTTTACGGTTAGGCCAGATTTGCATCTATTCATAATGTCAAGGTGTAAAGTCTCAAATCACATCGCCATCGAACTGCATTCGAGATTTGTCGAAATGATGTCTTGTTCATGCTAAAATTTCAGTCACTTACTAGAAAATTACAGAAACGGGTGTACTCATGCAACTTATATCGGAGCCGACGTGAACTCCGCATGCAATTTTAGCGGCGAGAATGTGATCTTTAAAGCTCACCTTGAGCATATTGAGCTAAAACACGAGTTTGCCCATAAACCATAAATGCTAATCTTCGTATTTTATACAAAACACGTTGTTATTTATGACTCATTGACTTAATGATCCCGCGATGTTTATTTTGGGCGGGGGCGGTTGGGGAAAGTGGTGGAGGGTCGGAATCAAGAAAATGCGAAGCTCGGCAAAACGCAAAAAATCGTGACAATTAAACGTTTTCATAAATAAATATAAATATTTTTGTTACTGAATCATCTCCGAAAATTTATGTTACTATTAAACTCTAAGTATACGAACCCTTTGTAGCGTTTATGTCAAATGCAACATAAACCTCCACTTCGCAGAGAACAAGCGGACCTTTTTCAGTACGTATGTTGTGTGTCGTATTTGGAAGATATATTGTTACATAACGTGGATGCACAACTGATGTTTTAGGTATAATTGTAAACTCTCCTTTCTCTGCGTAATCTCCTTTATTTTCGTACACTAACTGTCCTTTCGTCGTTGTTTGATTAATTCGAGAGAAATACACCCGGAAACCCAATAACTGATCTGAAAAAAAGAGAAAAATGTTATTTATATACACTCATAAACAAAGTCCTTTTCTAACTCATGTCTCTAAGTTTTCGATGACGTGTAATAATTCATTATCAACACCAGTTCCTTTTTACCACACCTGAGCATTTTCAAATTTTTATCAATAACTTAGCTGTACAAACATTTTAAAGCAATGGAGCTGTAACGATATAAAGTTGAAAATAATTATTCTGCATAACACTACTTATTCATTTGTTTGTCAAAACAAATACAACTTCTATCGTTTCAAAATTATTTCGTCCTGCCTTTAATCTGTAAAACAATGTGTGGGTCAACTGGAGGTAAACAAACGTGATCCACTTTGGATTACATGCAATCGCATGCATATCTTATCTGTAAATACTATCATAACTCAGGTTGGTTTTGTCTATTCTTTTACCGAGAGAAATTGATATTGTTGATTAGATGCCACGTATATGACAATGATTATATCTTTTTGAAGCTGTATTTTCTGCTCGAAGGCCAAGCACATCGTTGATACTCTGATATTGAAAGATGCAGACGTTTAAGAAGAGATAGCTTCCATCTGTACATCTCAACGCATAAGGATGGCGACACTGCACATGGTACATTTTATGAACAAAATTAAAACTAATAATTGTAGGTGAGAAGACACAATAACGTTCAAAAAAATATTACAGAAACGCCTATACTTCATAACACAAGAAGCACATTTTTGTGACATGCTTATTGGAATCCAGTAACTGGTTCAGCAGTTACATAATGGACAAAACATTATGTCTAATGGCCTTTGAACCCTATGTGTGACAGTGAACCAAGATAGTTGACATCCGACCGACCGACCAACAAGCTGACTCCTATATAACCCTTTCCCCTATAGTTTGCTTGTCGGGGGTAAAATAAGCATTATTCCTTAAAAGGTTATACATATTAAACCCATTTCCGGCATTCGAAGCGTATTATAAAAGGATTGTGTGGTCTTTATGCAAGAAGAACAGATCAGAACAAAACGCAAAAAGTAACGAATGCAGAAGTATTGTTTCATAACGTCACGTTCTTCAGTTGACCGTTAGATGTTTTGTTGTTCAACAATAATTGGACGAAATAAAAGTTTATGTCTAAAAGCAGAAAAAGCTTGTGTAAGAATATGAGGGACCGTCGTTAACCAATTATTAAGCTAATTTTAAAATGATTAATGGTCATTCTTACTTTTTTATTGCACCCTTTTCAGGTGTATAGACTAACACTTCAACAATTTCGATGAGTAGGGATGTTCCGTTGTAATGATAAATTGTTATCGCTGATTGATGGAAGTGATACACGGGCTTTAACTATTGTTTTCAAATGAGTTTCGGTAGTTTCCACTCAAGTATAAATATTCCACTTCTACACACGATGCTTTCCTTAAAAAAACATGAACGACAATTGTCTGAACTCAGTCACAAACACAATGAAAATATGAATGCATATAACTAAGGGTATTGTGCTACGAATTCCTGCTCTCGCTGATAATATATTTCAAATTATATCTAAAAGTCTAAGGATCACTTTAAATTTACTGATATAGTACATTGTATAATGATAGAACCATGTTCTATTCACTCTAAAATAAATTTTCACATATGCATTTCTTTCGTTTATAAGTCGTTTCTTCAAGTAAAAGAGTTGTCAGACAGTCTTTCTTATATTATGCAATATCATTGATAAAATAATCCGCTATGTTTTGATATCTACTTATCGATTTAAAAAGCAAAGTAAGTAATGTTTTAAGTATCAATAAAGGTCATTACTGTCAGTAAGACATATTTCTAGATAAAGTAAGAGCTACTTATAAATGTGATCCTGGGACTGTAATAAATATGGAATATTAAAAACGAATATGTTCGATACACTTATAGCCTTAGTTGAAATGTGTAAACACTAAAAACCTGACCGACGTAAAATCCTATGGCGTGTACAGGGATTACGTATAAGCATAGACAGAAAATCTACCAGGCTGTCTGGTCCATTCTAATACAAAGTT
Source organism: Saxidomus purpurata (assembly GCA_022818135.1). Classification (NCBI taxonomy): domain Eukaryota; kingdom Metazoa; phylum Mollusca; class Bivalvia; order Venerida; family Veneridae; genus Saxidomus; species Saxidomus purpurata. The sequence continues at coordinate 148,333 of JAFMSR010000033.1, forward strand.
AAATATTTCCTTATTCAGTTATAACAAGCAATAATAATCATGCCTCTTTAAGTCCGGCTTGATTTCTAATTTAAAAGTTAAAGATTAAAATGGCTGAAGTATTTATTGAGAACAAACTTGTCAGGGAAGAATAAGGAAATCCAGATTAGATCAGCGATGATGATGGGTTATTTACTTAAGCCTTTAATAAATTTCCTAATTGCCACAATACAGCAAATATAGCGATGGTGCTTTGCATTTCCAAGGGCATATTTCACGCTATGCATGGTAAGTGTCAGATATGTACACGGCTGTACTTTAACTTTGATAGTTCCGTTTTCAGACACTTTGTTAATTTTAAAATTTGTTCTTTATTTCATGAATACATTTTTGAACTTTTAGAATGGTCACCATAGACAGGATTAGCTTTAGGACCCTTTTTATAAAATCCATGCTTAGTTTGAAATGTATTGGGTGTTATGCATGTTTTCTTCGAAATATATAATTTTGCGTTCAAACATTTTCCTTTATCTCGTCATATTTGGCATGATATTGTGGATCAAACGTAAAGATTCGACATGAAACTCTTCATGATATTTTATAACATATTATAACGATACTAATGTCAAGAAAGCTAATCCATTAGCAATCGGTTATCATTTTTGTTCACGTATAAAAAAAAGTTGAAACGGGAATAAGAGACCGGTTAATTTCCCGCATGCCAACTCGAATTGGTCAATACAATACAATACAATACAATATTTATTTATTGTCGGAATGATTTAACATGTAACACAAGCTATGTATAGCTTTTGACCGACTTATAGCTTTTGACCGACGGTCACAAATGCAATTGCAGCTGCCAAACGATAAGGGTTATCATGCATCTTTTTGTAAAATCATAATAAAAGCAATAACAAGGTTAAGTAAACCTTATCAATTAGCTACATCAAAGTATTTGCCGAAAACCACATACGTCAGATAAAACATAAGGAGCCAGTTAAAATGACAAATATCAAAGGGCTGTCAAGTATGTTATCATTCTTTTAGATATGCAATGAAAAGATATTGCAAACCTTATCCGTTGCCATTATCAGAAACAATGACGGGGACGAAAGGGACACATTCGTGCTACTTTTTTCTTTTACGACATATCTGACTTTAAAGTTAAAGCCTTCGCTTAAGCGTGTTGCTTTGACCTTATGAAGACCTAATTTCGTATTATTAAAAGGGTTGCAAATAGTTTGATCCTTTGACTATTGTCATATTTTTCTATTACTTACTCGCGCTGCTTACTTAATTGTGAGTTTGACGCTTGTAATTTCTTCGGCTACTGGAGCTCGTTTTTTCGACTCTTTGTTTGCAAAATTTTAGCTTAAGAAATTTATTAAGGTTTGTTTTAGCTTATAATGGCTTATGTTTGACTTCTTATCATTTAATTCATTACTTATTCGCTTTCCCTTTTGACTTATGTGATTTGCTTAGAATACCATTAGCTAAAGTAATTCGATAATATATCTACTGTTAAAGCTTAATTTAAAGTTCAATTAGATGTTGCCTAACGGAATCATGAAGAGTGATTTATTCGACTTTTGTAGTATTTTTGCGAAAACATAGTAAACCATTTTAATTAGGTAAGATGATGGGGTTTGAAAATGGTAACCTTTCTTAAGTCTACAATACTTGTGAACAGTTTGGCCCGCCCTTTGCTGATTTCCTTTGACCGATAAGCTTAAAAATGCTTTGTGGCATTTTAGCATTACTTAAGCTTGATACTTTTATGTAATAGAACCAAAATGTATTTGACACTTTTGATCTTTGTTGTTTTCTTCTGTTACTTATTTGCACTGCAAAATCGATTTATCTGATTTTCCTGCCATTTGTAAAATTTGTTATGGCCTATTTTGGAGTAAATATTTTTGAGTCTCGAAATTATGAACTGATTGACCTATGATGTCTTTTCTTTTCTTCTGTTACTTATCGGCACTCTTTATTCGACCGATTCAAATTGCGAAGAGTATTAGAAAAGTTTTATAACTAACGAACTTCCGGAGACATTATTTCAGGTATGAGGAATATGAACTTGTAGGTGTATACACACCGACACTGTAGACACACTATTTATTGGTTTTTCTATAACGAAGTTATAAGCCTTTATAATGGTTAAATGTGTACTTGTGTGCAGCTGTAACTTGATACCTCTAAACTACCTGTCAATTATACTGGAGGTTGGTAAAAATAGCACAAAAGTGAATGAATCACAATAGCAAGCTCTTGAGCTGACTTGGGGCTTCTTTACGTTTCGTATATTTTTTAATATGAGCACTTTGGAATCAAATGAAAATTTATCCACCTTCTGAATCATTTCTTCTCACTTTCTTTTTACCCCATGACTTTCATTCATATTCTCCCTTTTTCACACCTAACTCACAGAGTCACATTTTGCACAAGGCCTGATTACATTGAGGTAAAATGAATATGTCAGCACCCAATTAAGATAGAGTCACAAAATTAATTGGTAATTAGATGCCATCAGCATGCAGGTCTTCTTTGTGTATTTTTGAAGGACACAAATTCCAGAAATGAAACTGATACATGTGTCAGCAAAAGGAGGGAAATTATAGCAACAGTTCAAAACACAGTACAATGTATATGCATGTACAATGTAGTTGAGGAAGAATAAAGTTTATATCTAAAACATTGCAGAAAATGTGCATAAGAAAAAGACATGTATTGCTTATATCATAAGAGAGTAAAAGGAGCTATTTGTGTTAGTTTCGATGTTCTTGACACGGATTTGAAAATTCATAGTGATGATAACACGGGATGATGTAAATTATAGACCATCAAGGAAAAAAATAAAATGGAGAAATTACTAAAATCAAAAGTAATATCAATCTGAAAGCCTTTTTCTTGGATAATAATGGATCATAATATAATGAGCAAGGATAATATTAACTGACCCTGCAGGTGCAATCCTTGCAGTGGTTTAGTAAGAGTATTCTTCGTCTAAGTCACATTAACATTTACAACATTTATACCAACACTGTTTATCGTTTGCCTTATTGTATCTGCATGCCCACGGGCTTGACTAAGAAAGAAAAGACTACCTGAACCTGGAAATAGTATCATACAACAACAAAATATTATAGAAAATACTGAACTGTAATATATACAGAAGGGGCTTTTGAAGTAAAGTATAGACGAATAGGAGAAAAACAAAACATTTGAACAGCAAGGGAGAGTTAGAAATTTATACCAAAATTAGAAAGTTCAATACTGACTACTCGAAAAACATATGGCAACTTAAATAGATTTCTGCACAAAAACATATATTTATGTTATCTGGTGACTTTTAATTTACTTACATAGGTCTCGAATAACTTAATGATTCATTTTAATGAAGGATTTTCTCATTTTATGGAAATAAACTTTCATCAAGGTTAGTAAACTGTTTTTGTTCTGTAATGCATGCCACTGCTCTCAAGTGTATAAACATCACCACGTGGCTTTGTTTATAAACACAGACTTTATCAGCAATGAACTGTTTTGAAAACAGTTTACTTTTGTAACAAATTTCAAAGGAAACAGTTCTGTAACTTTGTCAAAACTTTGAAAAAAAATGTCTCTGATCTGAAACACGATTGAAAATATTGAAAAACCTGCCCAAGCGCCATCTAGTGGTTTATATAGTCCAGTTACCCCTTTAACATAGCATACTTGAACACTGTAAAAACGAGTATTAACTTAAAGTTTAAACAGAAGTACAGACATTCTTTTGCACCACAATATCAACAGTGTCCAGTTTTACAAAATTAACATGCAAGGTCAGACCCGAGCTTAAAATTAAATGTTCATTAACAGTCAAACGTTGCACTTCTCTTTCGTACCAAGAAAGGTGTCTTGTTTCAGACAAATTTGTAAAAACACATTTCTTACGTTGTTTATTTAACCGAAAATTCATGCTATAGATATAATGCGCATATACTAGTATATGATTTTGACCAAACTTTTGATAATGCAGATACATGTTTATTAGGTTTGTTTGACCTAATGTTTCCTCGTAATGTCCTTTAAACAATCATAAAGACCATGTCCAGTTGACCTATGATATTGCTTATGTTATTCAGTTGTGTTATAAGGAGTAAATGTATGTTTCTGGTGCTTTTTCATACTCGAATTTTGTAATTATTTTGTTTAAACAGTAAAATATATGTGTTTGGAGTCGTGTTTGCTTACAATGTCTTATCTTAAAGAATCATGCCGATATTTACAGTTTGTCCTCTGTCATTTCGTTTGTTATATTTAGAGACTAATTACCTATTCGGCATTCCGTGTAGCATGTGATTATACAAATATATTAAGTTTGTTTGACCTTTCTACAACTAACAATGTCTACAGAAATGTGACTGTCTTGAACCTTTGACCGCTGTCAGTTCTCCTAAATTATTGGAGTTTGAATAAGGAATAAGAAGCTTGTTCCTGGTATCTTCTTTTTAAATTTTCAGCAAAAGAGGTTTGATATTGTCACTCCAGTAATTTGTGTGGCATACTCACTGTTTATAGAGTTTCATTAAAAGAATCATGAAGACTTTGACCCTTTATCATTGACATTTCTTCTATAAGTCTACTTATTCGAGTAAAATAGGGAATTAGTAACTGGTTCCATTTTGCTTGTTAGAAAACAAAGAGGAATAAACAACCATCCCTATACAGATATTACAAGAACCATACTTTAACTTTTAATTCATGTTTAACCGGACTTTAAAAGACAAAATTTGGTTATTTGAATGAAGATGACGATGGCGTTGTTGTGCGAGCTGTTTTCGAGTGACAACTTAAGATTGAATTCAGTTACTTCAGTCCGGATTGTGTTATGGAACTGTTGAAGGTCACTGTAGCAAAAACAGTTTCCTCCAATACATTTTTGTAACTTCATTTCTGATAGGGCTATGGCAACACAAACTGGTCTGTAGGTTGCTGTCATGGTAACCAATCTTTTGGCTACACATGGAGACCCTTTGCTCTAGAATAACAGTCTCCAGCAAATAACTTCAGTTTGGATAGTGTTTTGGTAATAACATTTGGTCTGTACATTGCCTTTATTGCAATCTACCATCACAAGTCATTTGTAGACCTTTAATTGAACGTCAACGTCACTGTGGCAAAAATATTAAAACAGTTTCCGTCAAATAACTTTAGTTTTGATAGAGCCATATTAACGAAAATTGGTCTGTAGGTTACTCTTATAGAAACCTATTTTATGATTGCATATGCGGCCCCTAGGAACACGGTCAATGTCCCTGTAACTTAAAATAGAAATTTAAAACGGTTTTCAGTCAGTTTCATTACTTAAGAAGGTTTGTGGTTGTGAAAACTTGGCCTTACCGCTGATGGAATGGATGCCTACTTTTGTACATTCATTAAGAGTTTCATTTGTGGAAAGCTGACAACTTATTTAATCCACGTGTTTATGTTTGCTGGAAATAAAACATTTAAAGAGCTGAACTAGTCCTGCAATTTAATCTTGTTATCCCGACTATAAACAGAAAACCACCAGTACTTAAAATAAATCAGTGATTCCGCATGCAAGTGTGGTTCTTTGCAACTTGTTGTTAAATGAATATTGTTGCCTAAGGTTTTGACGGGTTTTGTAAACACAAGTACACATATTGTCAATCAGATTTAAGATACTAACTTTTCATAGAGAGTACTTCAAGTATTCAGTAATCCCCTTTACTATCAATGAAGTTATGAATACACACGCACACATACGCACGTACACACACACACGCACACACACATACACACACATCACATTATTATGCATTTCCAAAACTCTTATTAAAATAAGCATTTATATTCACACAACTTAATTGTGACAGCGAGTGTCAACAGAAATCAATCACTTACTTTTGAGAAACAAACTATTTCAACTTGTTTGAAAAGAAAATTGTTAGCCTAACACTATAGGTGTGTCATGTAAAGATAAACATGAGAAGCATTTATAAATTATCACATTTCTGTTACGCGGAATGTTCTCAAATATTAATGCATCTAAGCACATAAAAATGTATCCTTGATAGATTTCAATGAAAATTTTATTTTGTCCCCTCGAAGTATTCACCTCCAACAAATACCGGTATGTAAAGTTTCAGTCTTCTAATCCAATCATTGAAGGCATTTTCATAGACTTTTGTAGGTATACTATGAAGACAGTGGAATATTACAGAATCGAAGTGTTTGCGCTGGACAAATTTTCGACCAGAAAGATATTTGTAAGCCTTGGGAACAAAAAGAAGTCACACGGGGCAAGGTCAGGCAAATACGGAGGGTGAGGGAGCACAACAACCTTTTCCTGCTTCAGAAAGTCTTATACAATAGACGCCGTGTGCGATGACGTCAAGTAGCAATCTGACATTGGACAAACCAGTTGCAGGTCTTCGATTTTTTAAACATTTCTTCCGTTTTCGAAGAACTTTAGTCCTGTAAAACTTCGCATTTACGAATTTGCCTTTAGGTACGTCACCCTGAATGGTAGGACCCTGATTTGTGAAGAATATGGCATAAATTACCTTCTTGACACTCATGGTCCGTTTTTCAATGCATGGTATTTTGCCAGACTTTGTTGCCCTTATCTTGTTCTGAATCTTCAGTTGGGGCTCAAGAAAGTGAACCCATGTCTCGTCACCAGTGACGACATTGGCGAAAGACCGTGCAATGTAATTTGGAAACTATTTAAGCAACTTTTTCGCGCATTGCACGCGTGCCTTTTTTTGCTCATCTGTCAACAGAAGGGGGAATGCATGTAGCACAGATCTTTCTCATTTGCAAATTACGTTTCAGAATTGCATGAGCTGCTCCTAATTAGATGCCAACCATACTAGCTATTTGCCTAGCGATGCACCTTGCATCGGTAGCAACTATTTCTTTCACTCTTGCAACCATCTTGGCAGACGTTGCTGTTTTCGGCCGACGGGCATGTGGTGCATCTTCTGTTGAAACTAACCCATATTTGATTTTTTTAAACCAACGAATAACAGTCGAAAAAGACATTTCATTATGCCCATAAACAGAACATATTTCATCAAAAATGTCTTTACACCCTATGCCAAGAATACAACGATTCTTAATATAGGACCGTATTTCAACGGCGTACGCTGACCTTCTTCCAACCATTTTTGTATTAGTGTACACGAGTAGGTAATGCTTAGCGATAGACACAGATAATGTGAACGGATTTTAATGAGTGTGGTATCATTGTAACGCTAACATGTTTATCTACCCAATAATCCGAATTTCCTCCTGATTTTCGCATTTTTGAGCGAGATAACGTTCTACATGCATTCATATTTGTACAATCCTCGTACTCTAACTTGACAGATCTAAGTTTATGTTGACTGTCAGTTCACATAATGATCCTTGTTTAACTTAAACATGTTGGTGGTAAGCATCATTTATAAAATTTGCTCAATGTGTAGTACGTAATGTGTTTCTCAAGTTTACTTACAAACTTAAATACTGTGAAAACGTTTTCTCGTTGCTATTGTATATTGGTGATACGATTTAATTAAAACTTCTGGTTTTCCACGTTGTCAATATATATTCCAATGAAAACTGACATAGTTTTAGAACACTATAGAAAATAACTATTCGTGACAAACCGATGTTTTATCATTTTATGGGATATCCATGTAAATGGTTTCATATCAATCTCATGTGTCGCTTATTTTTTTCCACAGCATTGCAAAAAATGTTGGCATGAAGTGTAGATGGAAGTTTAATTCTATTCTACGTAAACACATTGTATTGAGAAGTGTTGCCATACTGTCAAACTGGATAAATGCTCACGTTAAGTCATAGATGTAAATATAAAATCTACATGGTTATTCAAGTTATATACTGAACAAAAAATCAGAGTAAACTACTGGGAGACGGACGAATAACCAACCGTGAGAGGTAACAGACATGTTAACAAACAATGTGTACATGTGATAAAGATAATAGTTTCGACTTGCCTTCGGGCCTGATACAAAACGCTATTAGTAACGTTTTACCAGTTAATTACCACTGATTTGAAGAGTGACTTTCACAATTTGTAATAAGTAGCAGGCTGTTATGGCAAAAACTAAAAACTGTTTTGCTTGCAGTCATTTTCTGACAAACAGACAAGGTTTGAAAATTGTGAAACCTTTGTTAAAAAATACTTGAATCTGTTTTGGTGGCTACTTCTAGGCCTACAAATTTATCAGTAGTGAGCTTCAAATGCTAAGAAAAAAAAAATAATATCAAACAGGGAATGCCACGTACCAAAAACGCAGCCTCCTCAAAACGAGCCCCACAGCACCCAGAAGTGCACACCACACACACACACACACACACACACACACACACACACACACACACACAACACACACACATACACACATGTACACACACACACATATACACTACCAACACACACTAGCATACAAAGCAAACACACGAGGACAAAACAAACAATTAAAGGAACACAGTGGGGCACCGCCATGTTATGCATGCTAAGCCATGTTATGCATGTATCAACATAACTGCAGAGGATTAGGGTTACTGTATGAAACTTTATATGGACGTATCACTACTGGATATAGCTAGATATACAACTGCTTACTATACAGTTTTCACAAAGGAAATGAGCTGTTTTAAATTTGCTCACTACTGGTTTCCAAGTAGATTCCGGACCAAAATCGCACATTTTCGCCTGTATCATGCGAACAAAATATTGTAGAAACGTGTTATTTTCTCAGAATAAAGCTAGGTTCTTTGTTGACACCCTACTTTATTCGATGGTATACTTTCCCCCGTAACATGCATAAGAAAGAGGCCTAAAAGGGGGCACTTAATTCCATTTGTATCCCAGTCTGTCCAAGTAGTTTTCCGGACCTTTTCTGTATGCGTACCATTCCACATAACAGAGCTATTAAATTCAAGTTTTACATTTAAATTACAGCATCAAACAATTAATCGCAATACAACTTACCCAGATAAATTCAATAGCAACACTCACCAAAGGCAGTTTATGATAGACAAATATAAATGTGACAAGTAAATTAATTTATTATGAAAGCAAGGTAAATTCCCTGTCTGTTATTGGTTTCTATATTTATCGATAATTTGACTTGACATAGTGCGTGTGAGATTAGAGGTAATATTTTTTATATACATTTTGTATTTATTTTATTTATACTGTGAGATTTTCTTCCATATCCTCTGCAAGTACGTATCCTCATTTAACTGTAATTCAGAGATTTAAGTTAATTGTATACATACGAGGCTCTGCCGTTGGTCGTCCATACACAACTACTTTCGTGATGTTGTAAATATTGCCGAGGTCAACCTGCCACCATGGTGTCTTTCTTTTTCCTGATGCACTGTAGTCCTGATATGTTACATTCTTGGGGCAGCTTTTCTTTCCGTTAACTGCATGCTGCGATAACCAAATGTTATTGGACGGATACCCAAGTGTACCATCTTGGTACGTTGGTCTGTTAATAGCTATATTTACTGAAATAGAAAATAATTGTATTCTATTATCTCAACTGTATAGTTTCCATTTTTGATAATCATTGTTTAAGAAATGCACGACAAGAACGCACTGTTCTAAACTTGTCAAATTACCTACTGTCGGATTTGTACTATATCAATTGAATCGTATCCGGACACTGACGTTATCCATGTCGTGCTGTTTTCATGCAAGGTTTTGATGAAGTTTGGTGGAAACTAGCTAATAGAAAAACACATTTGGCCTGGGAGTAGAAAATAATTTTATGCACTACGTAAAAACTTATTTGTCCGACTAGTTAAACTGTCACATCTGTTTTTAGTCTAAGTCGAACAATAAAAACTACTGACAGGCAAATATGATCAAAAGTACATAACTACTTGGAATAATGCCGTGTTTATCCCATATGCTGACAAAATAAAGTTTGCTCAAAATTATGTGAATGGCTATTTTAAAGACTAAAGACCATATTCAACGAGTTCTTGAAAACGGCAATATCATTTATGCACGAAGGCGGAATGTTCATTTATTTCAGTGAAAGAGCTGAACTGGTCCTGAAAGTGAATCTTGTACTGTAATTGAATTTCATAAACATCCTGATTATAAACAGCTAAACAGCTAAACCCCATGTTTGCACTATAAGTGTTTAAAAGAATGTATGAATGCAAAAGAGTGGTTCTTGCCTAATTAATTGATGGAGACTGTGCACACAATATCTAGTCACTATCGACATCTTACGTGCCAGTTATTCTCATGTGAAAAGAGCCGTCAAAATGTTTAGAGGAACGGACGTCTGTAAGGGAACGAGGAGCGTCACAAACTGCGCATGCTCAGCAGACATCTTAGTAATTATTTATAGTAACTGATTTGCATATAAGCCACAATATTTTAAGCCTACTCAACCATACCGTTACTAGAATGAGCTAGACTATACTCTATACTAGATGGGTGTTCAGTAGAACACTTGTGTCGCCCTCTTACGCTTTGTCAGAATAACCAATAATGTGACAAAATCTAAGTACAAAAAGGGGCATAACTCTGTCAAATATGACCTTGACCAACAAAATTAGGCGCATTTATGACGCTTATGTCATAAGCAATACAATTTGAAAGTTTGATGAAGAAATCTTAAGAAATGGCAAAGTTATAGCCAACATTAAGTTTTCGTGACAAAATCTAAGTACAAAAAGGGGCATAACTCTGTCATTATGACCTTGACCTACAAAATATGGCGGCATCACAACCCTTTTGACATAAGCAATACAATTTAAAAGTTTGATAAAGAAATCTTAAGAAATGGCAAAGTAATAGCAAAAATCTAAATAGAAAAAGGGACATAACTCTATCAAATATGACCTTGACCTACAAAATTTGACGGCATCATGACTGTTTTGTCATAAACAATACAATTGTAAAGTTTGATGAAGAAATCTTAAGAAATAGCAAAGTTATAGCCAACGTTCAGTTTTCGTGACAAAATCTAAGTACAAAAAGGGGCATAACTCTGTCAAATATGACCTTGACCTACAGTTATAGCCAACGTTAAGTTTGTGTGACGGACGGACGGACGGACCGACGGACGGACGGACAAAGCGATCCCTATGTATCGCCTTTTCTCCGAAAGGGCGACACAAAAAGTACAGTGGCATAATGATGTTAATTATATGAGTTTGTTCTAAATATCAACCTAAATTGTATACATGGGTCCCAACCTATTACTACTGCCATTATAAGATATTCACCATAACGAATGATCACGGAGCTGTCCATATTGTTAACGCACTGACATTATCATCAGATTTGCTGTAGTCACCTTTATTTTAAGTTTTAAAAATGTGTAATAAAATCAAATAAAACTAGCTACTACCATACATAAATGCCCCTTAAGCAATTTTGATTGAAATATACGTCAAGTTTAAATGTATACACACATAAAACTTATGTATGTATCGGAAACACTTAACTTTTTTCTTAGCATTACACCTCAGCCATATTATCAAAATTGTACTGAAACAAAATGTCTTACACAATATTTTTGTATATATGGAAGGGAACTTTCCCGAAGGCCACGGCCTTCAATTTTCAATTTTAGCACAAGTAACTGTATTAAGACATCATTCAATACCCCAATTAACTTGTCTTGATATGAATCTGTTTAAAGCCGTAAAAGTATCCGAAAGAAAAGTAATTTAAACAATATAAAAAACACAGTTTTGTTTTACCTTCTTTGTATTATATCCGTATGATATGTTACCGTATAAACACTCTCTCCTTCATGTAAAGTGTAAGTTATTTAAATGTTTTAAAGATACATATGTGAATAAAGTCCCCAACTATACGTCTAATTCATTTTGAAGGGCTTAAAAATTTAAATTTCTTCTTATTTTATATGTGTATTGCAAATGAATAATTGTAATACCTATACACATCAGCTATCCTTTAACCCTTTCAAGTTAAATTCACTGTTTGTAAATGAGTTCTACCTAACTAAGCAACCACCTAGTCCTAACTGGTAATCGTTTCATACATTATAGTAAAGTTTATAAGTTATCACCTCTTAAAGTACTTTAAAACAACGCCCTTTTCCTGCTTGTTATTATAAATGTATAAGAAATTAACGTTTTAAAACATACCTGTTTACAACCATTGCATTTTTTGTGTTCCAGAAGGTGCTTGTTTCTGAGAGATTATATGTAACAATTATTTTCTTTGGGTAGTTTTAACGATATTTAATTTCATATTTATATGCTTTAAGTATATATAAACGTGCTTTATATATCTTTGTTAAACAAAACACTTTTTGTTCATATGTATTTATCAAGTAAAGTATGTCCTTTACCAGATTGAAAATAAAATATTTGTCCCTCTAAATGGTTTTTGATATCAACTCCTTTGTGATGTACATATTGCAGCTTACAAGAAAAATAAACCATTGAACTGTAGTTGTAAGAGAATGATAATTTTGTATTAATAAATTAATTAACAAAGTTTACTTTAAACAACAAAACACTATTATATGGTCTTAATGCAATCAACTTATCTCGAAATGGACATTAAGAAACAAATATATGTCAGTCATTGAGTTGTCCCATACGTTTATGCCTTAGGAGCAATAAAATCATGCCATTTCACAAGGTCAAACAAAATATTAAAAAGCACCAAATGTCTCCTTTATGCATAGACCAACCCTTCAGTCCTCATAAATGGTAACTTTGAATATTAATTATTATTCTAGAGTATTTAAAGGCATATATAAAAACCCATTATGGTTCAATAAATGTTATACCCTCTAGCCTAAACAAAATATTTAAAAGTATTAAATGTCTTCCGTATTCACGAATTAGCCTTCCTACACCCATAAATGTTAACCGAAGAGAATCGTTATACCTTGATATAACCTAGGGCATATTTAACAATTCTATATAAACCCAATTTTTGCTCTTCCAAAGTCAGTACCAACGCCAAATGCTCACTGTCAACATCGATAAGAACAGTCTTATACAGATGAGTTGATTTAAATAAGAATCTGTTGTTGAGTATCGTTGTTTAGCGCTGTACATCAGTTAATATATGAATGAACCAAGCCCGGGGCGATTTGGCAGGGAACGATTTGGGTCGTGTAAAAGCTTTTCCATTGCAGTTGATAATACCATTGCTAAATACTAAACAATACTAAACAGTTACCGCCGATAGCTCTGTGTTGCCAAATCAGTGCAGGACATCTTTCTGGATCGTACCTGGCATTTGATATGTTGTAGCATAACCGCCGTAGGTTAATAGTACAGCACAAATTAGCGCTGTATACAACATTGGTAATCTTCATTTTAATGCCTTTTTAATGAATGAAGTAGCAGTCTATATTTCCTTCTCATAAAGTCAAATGTAAGTCATGTGATATTTTTGATTGGCTTAGGAATACTGCTGCAAATCGGTTTCAGAGATCCAACTGTCGTACTTTTTAGGCCAATGTAACCATCTTATCAGTACTTCATGCCGCTTGTTGCGGGTCCTTTTCTTTAGAATCTTTTCTACATGGTACTCGGTCGTTTTGTTCACATTCACCGCTTGAAGTTCGTGTTCATAAAAGGTGCCGTTTATAGAATCATCGTCCCAGTCTACCAAGATATATACGGGTAGATCCTCTCTTCTGTATCGAGATTTGATTTTAAAAATTTCACTGGGTCCATTTCTGTGAGTACTCTCGGTCAAATAGACTTCTCACGTGGGATACACGAACGGTCTGGCCTATTTTAAATTTATAGCTTTTCCGCTTTAGTTTCTTTGACATTCTCGTGGTTCTTAGTAAATATTGTTGTAATCTGCTTTTTCCTTCATTGTCTGTAGTGATGGTTGCAGGTGGAAAATCCAAACTACGATGCACTGTGTGATTGTAACTGTGTAACACGTCTTGAAGAACGTCCACATACCGCTTTGTTCTGTTTTTTAACATGTATCTAAAAATCTTATGTTTTATGGTTTTAATGAGTCTCTCGGCATAATTTGCGTTGTGTTGAGGGCGTAAAAATGGTGTATATTTCGACCTATTAAATATTTATTCACCTCCTTGCTTCTAAACTCCATACCTCGATCAGTACGAACCGTTTTAGGTTCGCGTAATCTAGACAACATCAGTCCTAAAGCGTGAACTAAACTTCTTCCCTTTTTACTTTTGACCGGCTGGGCATAAGCATAACGGGACTGACTGTCTACGCCGTTTACAATGACCCTGGGACGTTTAAAATGTCGTCTGGTCCCTCTGGTTAGGGAATAGGACTCTTGATCTTGTAACTATTTACGTATTCTGTGCCTACCAATCTTGTATTTACCCTCGGCTTTAACATATTGATATCGTTTTTCGGGTCCAGAAAAACTAGCGGGGTCATTAGGGTCAAAATATGTCGACGACAAATACTGTTTCCAGTGTATCATAGCTTTTTTATTATATTTATGTACATACATTGTGCATTCTTACAAAATAAAAATATAGGTATATACAATCATAATAATGTAGAATATAAGACCAACCGAGTTCTATTTTCCTCTTCCATATAACTGTTTAAAACTTCAATTAGTCTCTCAGCACCCTCTGCAGCTTCTTGTTTTAATTGTCTATATCTTAACCACGTTTCCAGGTCACTTAACACTGACATCATTACACATACGAGTCCAACCATTTTTGAAGTCTCATTAACAGGTTAGCCCCCTGTATTACTGTTTGATTTAAATGCTCCAAAACCAAATGTGGGTGTATTTCTATTGTTGGTTCCTAATCAAAATGAGGGTGTGTTTCTGAAGGGGGCGTGTTTCGCTGACTCTCACTAACAGTCGTAAATCCGATATAAAGGGTGTTCTTATCTGGGCTTTTGTAACCAGTCATTTTCAAGTATATACAGGATGGAGACCATTTTTCGTGCTCCCCCCAAGGTTCGTCCTTTGATTCCAAAAATGACAAATTCACACCGCATGTAAAACAGGTAACTTTGTCGGCACATCCAGTATAGTAAAACCCTGCTTTGGCCAAGGAGAACTTATCCGGTTTAATTAGTTTCGACCAGAGTTCAAAAGTTTGTAAACTATCTTCGTAAAACACCATGTTTGTCATGGAAAATGTATTCATTAACATTGAATCGCTATGGGTAAACATATCCATGATGAGTGTTGTATGTTGTGTTTCTAACTGATAAAGTAGTCAAGTTCCAGTTATAAAGATGTAGACGTTTAATTATTGGTAGTTATATTTAGACTTCTAATATGTTTAGTTGTTATTTTTAACAATAACAATTCATACTATTTTAAGAACATATTCATCTTACTTCAGTAATTTTCATAGTCATCGGGGTTACACTCTGGACACTGCAAAGCGCGAACTTGGTTCATATGATCACTTTGTAAGTAACAGGGTACCAGGGAGTTCAGTTCAGGTATGGCTTCCCCAATCTTTTGTATAAGCTCTTTAAGCGCGAGGTATTCAGAGGGTCTTAAACAGATACCCTTCTTGGTGGGCACAATCTTTTCTTCAGGTTTCCAGTATTGACGAATGTCAACGCACACGCTGTCTTCGCCAACGTTACAGTGGACGTTTCCTCCAAGGTGTCTCTCATATGGCTGTCTGTTCTCTAAGGCTTTGTCTACATAATCTAGCTGATCTACTAAATTTTTCCATCGCATCATAGTTAAACTTATACCTTTCTTTGTAGGTGAATCATCTTTCCATTCTCTAATATCAACCTTTGGTTTACCTTTCCATAAGTTCACCTGAACGTAACGTTTATTTACCAAAATGTGTTTACATCTGAACTTAGACATGTTGATGGTTCAAGTGTCAAACTCTGATAATTAGCACCATAGGGAAAGCAATCTTTTAAAGGGAGTACTTCAGTACAGTGTCGTAAAGTCGTCGTTGCGCTTGCGTGGAATATTATTGGCTTATATGCAAATCAGTAACTATGAATAATTACCAAGATGGCTGCTGAGCATGCGCAGTTTGTGACGCTAAACCGTCCCATATACTACTGCAGGGAATAAAACTAATTATGCATTTTGATCAGGGATGGGTCAGGAGAAAGTGCTTGTATAGAGTGGCCACCCTGTTGTTTACTTTTCTTTTAGATTCTACTGTACCCTAGCGTTTTCACTCGTATATTTAGTTAGTAGGAGTCAAACTAATAATACATTTTCAAAATAATCAATCTAACAGGACAAATAGTAAAAATGGAATGTGATACCGTACTGTTTGACTTTAGAAAAAGATATCATAGCATCTTACCTATGCTGAAAGCAAGCAGGATTGGTGCAATTTATTACTAATGTGTTCTATTTTTTCGATATCTTATAAAGTTGAATTGAATCAGGAAATGAGCTGTGCATATTCTTACTAATGCATAGACTAAAACTTGTTTGGATCAGATCATTAATACAGTTCTCGAACTTTAAACAAAACAACACGTTCGTAATGTACAATCCTTTTCTAAATGTACATTAATATGTACCAGTCTGATGCGATACATGTAACGTGGGATACATTTAGTCGCAGTTACTTATTTTTCGAGATATCTACGACCGGTATGAAACCGCTAAAGTTTATAGACGCGAAAGTATTATTTAAGTAACATTCTTTATGTGTTTGTTACGAATTTATTTTAAAAGCATTTTTCCTATGCAACTTGTAAACGCCTCCTTCACTCATATATGCTACAAAAGGTATTGAAGGAATGTGCATCGTACCTGTATTTTTCACACAGCTGTAAAATATTAAAAAACTTCAAGCTAACTATCTGTTGATTAGGAACTCGAGTACTGAAACAAATGAAGAATAAACCCTATATTTCTATTGTTTAAAATATCCAAAATCTGTAAGGACATGTATTTGGAGGGGATACTTCAATGTTGTAAGGTCACCTTATTTTGATAACATTGCGTGCACGTGAACATTTATCTCCATGTGTTCTGAAATATGAATATTTTTCCTCGCGACCCTGTAACAATTATTGGCTCAAGTTCAACTTATTTTTGTATTTCCATTACTAAGACCAAATCATATTTCTTTTAAATCTGGAATTGTAACAAGCGTCTTCTCAGAAGGAAAAATATGACAAACTGCATCGACAGTGACCATATTGTGTTGAAAATTTGCTTTTAAAAAAAGAATTAATAAATTATATTTTGCTTTTTCAAAAACGAAAGTAGGTTTTCCAGTCTTCAAATATCTTTGTATTTTTCCAGAAGTCTCCAAGAGAGAGGCTCTAGGTATGTTGTACATGAATAAGCATGCCTATTTTGAATTATAGTTGAAAGAACGTATATCTCTGACTGTTGACAACATGCAATAAAGAGAAAATAGGACTAAAAGACCACCCAGGTCAATATTAGAAAATACGAAAACATTCAGTCGTATTTCTGCAGCAGTATTTGAAACAGGGAAATACTCCACGGCTGTTGTAAAGTTTTAGAAGTCAGTTTCAAACTGTATTTTATGAGGAACCTGGAGGGCCGTTTTGAGTTATGATTTGTGAGTTTTGACTTGCAACTTAGGACTTGTGACTAATGACTTGTGAGTGATTATAAGAGACCTGGAGGGCCGTTTTGAGATATGTCATACTATGGAAGCCTTGGAGGGCCACTTTTGAGTTTCGACTTGCGGGTATGAGTTTTGACTTGCAACTTGTGAGTTTTGACTTGCAACTTATGACTTGTGACTAATGACTTGTGAGTTACCGAGGACTTGGCTGAATTCAATTTGTTAAAGGGCGTTAGTATCGCAATCTGATAACCGCGCAAGGATGTGAATTGCCTTTAATGGAGACATTTGATCGTTATCTATAAATTATCTCCCTTGCCAGATTAAATCAAAGGTAGACTAATATGCAAGATGGTTTTATCAAATGGAATCCACTTAGACTTAAAGTTGCAACTCAAAACTCACAAATCATAACTCAAAACGGCCCTCCAGGTTCCTCATAGTATTTCCCTGTTACAATTCCAGATTTAAAAGAAAATTCGATGTGGTCTTAGTAATGGACCTTTAAGTCTTTTTAGGCGAAGATACAGGAAAATGACTTGAACAAACATGAACAAATGCTTTAAGTGGAAAGAACTGCCATGGTAACAATTCATACGTACCCCAAACGTTATCCTGTTTTAAACGTCAGTCATTGTTTACGAAACTATGCATAATTGACAAATAATTTTTAAAATTGTTAGGAAATTAAAATCACTAATATTAAACTATTACATACCAGTCTGTTGAGCATTTGCCAGGATTCCACAAAACAGCGTTAATATCAGGTGGATGTTATGAGGAAAATCCATTTCAACTTGTACCAAAAATTCAACTCATTAATTTACAATGAACTAAAACACTCACTATCGTAAATGATGTGTCGAAAATATTGAATTGATACAAAGTGAACAATGTAACTACTTGCTTTAAATTCAGGAAGTATAGTTACCGTGTTCGAGTACCTAGATAACATGTTATCTAAGTCAACAACAGTGATAACTCAGTGATAGAGGAACGACGCAAAATATAACATTAACGTATGTAAACGTGGGTATTCAATAATATAATAACAGTTGAAACTGTCAAATTGATGATGTAATAGTACAACATGTTTATATAAATATTTCATTTTGTTTTATTTCGTATTTTGTATCTTTTGTTATGATTGGTATATAGTAATGCGCATGTATTTCGTTAGTAAATATGTGTAACATGTATTGATTAAAATAAGAATTTGTGCATGGATAACTCTCTCTTTCTCTCTCTCTCTACCTCTCTCTCGCTCTCTCTATATCTCTCTCGTTGAGGTTGGTAACGTATGGATTGAGTCTCAGGAACGATTGATCTAAGTATCGAAGTTATAACACTTTCTTCCGATGTCGAGAATAAATAAATTAGTAGGAATCACTCGATATTGGATTTTCGACTATGCGTGGAACGTTTTGTTTAATAATGTCTCTGATTGTGTACGGTGTAAATTTTCTTATATTTACGATTGGGAGAAAGCCTTTCTATACCTTCTCTTATTCATATCTACGTGCGATGCATTTTTTCTATTATTGGCTCCCATCTGTGGTTTAGAAGCATGCGCTACAGGCTATTACGTAAACATACTTTAGGACTATTTGGATTTGGATTTGGGGACCAGCAAAAATCTAGAATGGTTTGTGCTCCACTCTAGTGTCAAAGATGGCATTCTGTCCTTGGTCCTCGTCGAAATAGCTACGCCAGTTGTAAATGTTTGTAATCGTAAACCGTTTATTTTTTAATATCACATTAAAAAAGGTAAGTAGATCATAGATCTATAGGCCGATACAAATCTAAAACAATTCAAATAACTTAAAAGGTTCAGCTTGAAATAAACATTTTAATATTCTTAAATTCATATCTAACAAGAACTACCTTTAAAAAAGATAGTCGGCGTAATTTTTAGTAAATATATAGGTCCGTTGACAAATGAAGAAATTTGTAAATATCATATTACACAAATGTACTGCCGACCGAAAACAACTTGTTTTTCTAAAGATAATATTATGTCGCTAGTACTGATTGATTTTCACTATAAACATATTCCTACATTTATTTAAAACTTAAATTAAAAATTATGCATTATCTTTTGAAAAAAAGTTGTTTTCGGCCTGCATAACTGCTTTTCGGTCCCTTTTCAGTATTTTCCGGTTGTTCTCGGTCATTCTTTGCAGGTTTTGGTTAGTTTATAGTTTATACGAATTTATTTTAGTTCGATTGCGAAGAAAGCTCCGTAGCTTATTTAAACGCTCTCGAACACTCATTCAACGCGAGAGAGAGGCAGCGAGTTTTTCATCGCTGCTAGCCATTTACAGCTGGGTAGACTGAGGCACGTGTGGTTTCAGTGTCTTTGCCCAAGGACACACCGTGTACTCCGGCTGGGATTCAAACCCGGGACCTCCCGTTCCGGAGGCTAACGCCCTAACCACTCAGCTATTGAGGCCCCCGGTTTTTCTATGCACCTGGTTTTACTTAATCAGAAGGTGCCCTACAGCGAAAATTTCTCATTTCAAAAAATATAATACATTCTACTCGTCATTTTATTGGCGGGTGAAGAGTTACAAACTTCCGGTCAAAAGCGGGCTTAATACGGCTGCGCCGAAAAATGACCCTAATTAACATTTATACATAAAACCCTGTGTCAGACAGTTATCCGATGTACTCTAATTTGATGTTTTGCTGCTTAGCCCAATACGCTTGTTGCCATAATCAGAGAAGTAACTTTTATCAATCATTGATTTCCTATGTCAACATTGCACGCCATACGGTAAAATTCATCGCTAGTACTCGGTAATGGTGCCAATAGATTAAGGTATATACCATTCCGTGTTTCTGTTTTTGGAACGTTATTTTAAAGATCTTACGCAATTTCGATGAATACTTAAATAAGCATTACTGAACAGCCTTTTCGAAAATTGTTTTTTTCCGGTCTGGACCTCATTTCATGTCATTTCCTGGACGTCATATGGTCTTTTCCCGGTAAAAAGTACAAGTGGTTTCTGAATATCATTTACAAATATAAGGAAAAATAGGTTTTCATGTTACATCTTACGCAACGTTATTTTATGGTATTTCGTTAGCTTTTGGATCCTATGTCACATCTTGTATATAATTGGAACCTAAAAAGTATACCACAGGAATCAGGCGTTTATTATGAAAAAATTCATATATAACTTTATGCATTTATGTTTTTAAAATAACACTATGTAAGCTGATACTTTCCGACATGTAGTGTATTTTACGTTGTGCCGGGTTAGCATGCGCGACGTCATAACGACGTCACGTCCTATTGGAAAAAAATCACACAAGTTCAAATTTTGACTAAAATATCAAGTTAATCGAAAAGTAAAAAGGGGTTTAGAGATTTCAATTTCCCAATGATTGTTACATTTTCCTGTCCGGAGCATAACTGTATTAGCAATAATTAGAAGGATTTTTAATTGCTAACAGTGAAAGAGATCATAAAAGGGCAATAGTATAATGGTATTATAATGGGCAAGGGCAAAAGCATAATTGTGACTTACCTCCCTATATTTTCTGTAAAAATTCTATCAGGTCGCCTTGATGATTTATACCAAATTTTGAATATGGGTACTTTTGGCAATGAATATAACCATATTAAAACGTCACTACTTTGGGTGTATTCGTCACTTACGAATGACTGCTTTTGTTTTCATGTTTTCATTTAACAAATGACGAAACAATTGAAATGTAATACAAAGTTGAATTACCTGTTTTGTTACTAAACAACCTAGGACATTGATCGTCATTTAAGGGTCAGATGTAAAAAAATTAAAAAGATTGCATATCAAAACATTTCAAAACAATAATACAAAAACCAAAGTGCGTGAAGTTAGCTGGAAGATGGGAATTTGGTATTGGATATTCAATACCTAGGTAGATTTAAATATCTAGCCAGCTAGGAGTTGGGTTTTTGCATAAGTTAAGGCCAATACCAAGGTATCTTCAAATAACCAGCTAACTGGGAGTTGGGTGGGTATTCGCTATAAATGAGGCGAATACCCAGCTAGATACGAATACCGAGCCAGCTGGGAGTTGGGTATTCGCAAACCATACAGCGAATACCCAGCTAGATTCGAATACCCAGCCAGCTGGGAGTTGGGTATTTGCTAAACATAAAGCGAATACCCAGCTAGATTTGAATACCCAGCCAGCTGGGAGTTGGGTATTCGCTTTGCGTCTTGCGAATACCCAGCTACACTCGAATTTCCAGCCAGCTAAGAGTTCGGTTTTTGCGTAAGTTAAGGCCAATACCCAGTTAGCTTCGAATACCCAGCTAGCTGGGAGTTGGGTATTCACTTTGCGTCTTGCGAATACCCACCTGGAAACGAATACACAGCCAGCTGGGAGTTGGGTATTTGCAAACCGTACAGCGAATACCCAGCTAGATTTGAATACCTAGCCAGCTGGGAGTTGGGTATTCGCTTTGCGTCTTGCGAATACCCAGTTAGATTTGAATACCCAGCTAGCTGGGAGTTGGGTATTCGCTTTGCGTTTTGCGAATACCCAGCTAGATTCGAATACCCAGCCAGCTGGGAGTTTGGTATTCGCTAAGCGTTTTGCGAATACCCAGCTAGATTCGAATACCCAGCTAGCTGGGAGTTGGGTATTCGCAAACCGTACAGCGAATACCCAGCTAGCTGGGAGTTGGGTATT
This sequence comes from Saxidomus purpurata, assembly GCA_022818135.1. NCBI lineage: Eukaryota > Metazoa > Mollusca > Bivalvia > Venerida > Veneridae > Saxidomus > Saxidomus purpurata. Next base: position 170,556 of record JAFMSR010000033.1, read on the forward strand.
CGCTTTGCGTCTTGCAAATACCCAGCTGGATTCCAATACCAAGCCAGCTGTGAGTTGGGTATTCGCTTTGCCTCTTGCGAATACCCAGCTGGAAACGAATACCTAGTTAGATTCGAATACCCAGCTAGCTGGGAGTTGGGTATTCGATTTGCGTCTTGCGAATACCCAGCTGGATTCCAATACCCAGCTAGCTGGGAGTTGGGTATTCGCTTTGCGTCTTGCGAATACCCAGCTGGATTCCAATACCCAGCCAGCTGGGAGTTGGGTATTCGCTTTGCCTCTTGCGAATACCCAGCTGGAAACGAATACCAAGCTAGCTGGGAGTTGGGTATTCGCAAACCGTACAGCGAATACCCAGCTAGATTCGAATACCAAGCCAACTTGGAGTTGGGTATTCGCTTTGCGTCTTGCAAATACCCAGTTAGATTCGAATACCCATCTAGCTGGGAGTTGGGTATTCGCTTAGCGTTTTGCGAATACCCAGCTAGATTCGAATATCCAGCTAGCTGGGAATTGGGTATTCGAAAACTGTACAGCGAATACCCAGCTAGGAACGAATACCCAGCTAGCTGGGAGTTCGGTATTCGCTTTGCATCTTGCGAATACCAGGCTGGATTCCAATTAGGTATTCGCTTTGCGTTTTGCGAATACCCAGTTAGATTCGAACACCCAGCTAGCTGGGAGTTGGGTATTCGCTTAGCGTCTTGCGAATACCAAGCTGGAAACGAATACCAAGCTAGCTGGGAGTTGGGTATTCGCTAACCGTACAGCGAATACCCAGCTGGATTCCAATACCCAGCTAGCTGGGAGTTGGGTATTCGCTTTGCGTCTTGCGAATACCCAGTTAGATTCGAATACCCAACTAGCTGGGATTTGGGCATTCGCCTAGCGTTTTGCGAATACCCAGCTAGATTCGAATACCCAGCTAGCTGGGAGTTCGGTATTCGCAAACCGTAGAGCGAATACCTAGTTTGATTCGAATACCCAACTAGCTGGGATATGGGTATTCGCTTTGCATCTTGCAAATACCCAGCTGGAAACGAATACCTAGCCAGCTGGGAGTTGGGTATTCGCAAACTGTACAGCGAATACCAAGCTAGGAACGAATACCCAGCTAGCTCGGAGTTGGGTATTCGCAAACCGTACATCGAATACCCAGCTGGATTCCAATACCCAGCCAGCTGGGAGTTGGGTATTCGCTTTGTGTCTTGCGAATACCCAGTTAGATTCGAATACCCAACTAGCTGGGATTTGGGTATTCGCTTTGCGTCTTGCGAATACCCAGCTGGATTCCAATACCCAGCCAGCTAGGAGTAGGGTATTCGCTTTGCGTCTTGCGAATACCTAGTTTGATTCGAATACCCAATCAGCTGGGATATGGGTATTCGCTTTGCGTCTTGCGAATACCCAGCTGGAAACGAATACCTAGCCAGCTGGGAGTTGGGTATTCGCAAACCGTACAGCTAATACCAAGCTAGATTCGAATACCCAGCCAGCTGGGAGTTGGGTATTTGCTTTGCGTCTTGCGAATACCCAGCTGGATTTCAATACCCAGCCAGCTGGGAGTTGGGTATTCGCTTTGCGTTTTGCGAATATCAAGCTAGATTCTAATACCCAGGAAGCAGGGAAATGGGTATTTGCAAACGGTACAGCGAATACCCAGTTAGAATCGAATACCCAGCCAGCTGGGAGTTGGGTATTCGCTTTGAGTCTTGCGAATACCCAGCTAGATTCGAATTCCCAGCCAGCTGGGAGTTGGGTATTCGCTTTGCGTCTGGCTAATACCCAGCTAGATTCGAATACCCAGCCAGCTGGGAGTTGGGTATTCGCTTTGTGTTTTGCGAATATCCAGCTGGATTTCAATACACAGCCAGCTGGGAGTTGGGCATTCGCTTTGCGTCTTGCGAATACCCAGCTAGATTCGAATATCCAGCCAGCTGGGAGTTTGTTATTCGCTTTGCGTGTTGCAAAAACCCAGCTAGATTTGAATACCCAGCTAGCTGGGAGTTAGGTATTTACTTTGCGTGTTGCGAATACCCAGCTGGATTCCAATACACAGCCAGCTGGGTGTTGGGTATTCTCTTTGCGTCTTGCGAATACTAACTAGATTCGAATACCCAGCCAGCTGGGAGTTGGGTATTCGCAAACCGTACAGCAAATACCCAGCTAGAAACGAATACCCAGCCAGCTAGGAGTTGGGTATTCGCAAACCGTACAGCGAATACCCAGCTAGAAACGAACACCCAGCTAGCTGGGAGTTGGGTATTCGCAAACCGTACAGCGAATACCCAGCTAGATTCGAATACCCATCCAGCTGGATGTTTGGTATTTGCAAAACGTATAGCGACGGCAAACTACATTGGTGTACATCTATCATAAATCACACACTTATTGGCCAATGTTATTATTGTTGTAGGGAGAGATGCTGAGTGATACATTGTTTATAAGTTTAGAAAGTCCCATCAAATAAGTGAAAGAGGTATTGAACTGTAATGCAGAGCCTTTTTTATACGGGTTGGGAAATTATGTGATATTATACATATAGAATTTTGGTAGCATACATATGTTCTGTATGTACACAAGCATTTAATAGAAGGCTGTTGTTAACCGCCATCTGATTTTATGCTGTTGGATCTCGGCTGAGGTATCTATAAATTTATCACAAGGTGACTTGGCACCGATATTGTCAGCTGGTGTACAGATTGTGGCACAACTTTATTTCTAAAGTTTAGTTTAAACAGATTGTATTGCCATCATTGTGTTTACGTTGTATTCACAATCTATATCACAATTATACACATACATGTATAACTTTTCGATTCGATCCAAATACAATTAGGTGTAGTTTCTTTAGTTACTGTATCATAATTATATGTTTGATTCAAACGACAGGAAGGTATCTAATCCCCGGAGGTGAGCATATTAAAAACGCACCTTCCGCCTGTGTCTCCGTCCTTCCTTTTTTCTTGTCCGGGCATGGGTGAAGGGATTTTCAAATCATATGGCACAAATGCTCAACATATGAAGAAGATCACAGTACTGCGTCCCTACCCGAGAGGTCAATGTCACACAAGTTTAAAGATCATGGAATCCTATATATTCACGCATTCGTCTCCAGGCTGTGATTCTGTCATGTATTGAATGATTTTAAAACAACTTGTCAAACAGGTAATTGACACATATACTTTTTTGACGTTTATATGCATATTACATAACGTAGGGGCTAAATAGGCATATTAAAGTAAATAAAAGTGTCACAAATGGATAAAAGACTCGCATCCCTAGCTTAAAGGTCAATGTCACATTTAAGAGTTTAAAGGTCAAGGAATACATACAAACTCTGTCATGCAGTGAAGATGGCACAACTGTTGAGCACATGCATGAGATGAAATGTGAAACGCATAATGAATATGTGATGCAGACTTTCTCTGTTATATATTGAATGATTTTGTAATGAATATGCACATATGTTCACCAAGTGTCGTGTGTCTATATTTTGAAGGTCAACGTCGTGAGACTGTGAGGCACTTCTTCGGAGTCATTCGTCACTTACGAAGGACAGCTATTGTTATCCTCGTAATGGTATTTCAAGTATGTTGTATTATTTATGATCAGCTGATAATTTTCAACAATAGAATTTTACATTATCTTTGTAGTAATTTCAAAACTAATATTGCATGATTATTCAGTGCTCATAATTACTTAATAAGGAAAAGTTATATTGAATTCTCTACTTATTCAGATCACTGGAAACATGTCTTAATATGCTTTGGTTCGACACTTAGACATAACTTTTTATGGTCAGGTCAGAATAGGTTTTTCTGTCAGGATAGGGTTCTAGTCCAACTGTCCACCAGTAAATAAGGTAACTGAAATACGGTTGAAAAGTGCAATTAATATTGGGAACACAAAAGTGCTTAATTGCCTAAAGATTATAACTGTTGCATTCTTCCCATACATTTATCTTATTACCAACTGGTATAGCCTTCACCAATGAAGATTACAGAATGAAATAGCCGTCAGAACAAAACAAAGGACAAATATTTGGAATACACAAACAAATCCAGCGTCTTCAGCGCTTTGAGTACATTTGATTTTGCTTTCTGTCATGTTTCAATTCTTATTGACTACGGCATCTAGCGGTAGCTTAATTTCAGCTACAGGTTACATTTTCTGTCCTTTTTTCGATTCCCAAGTTTTCCTTAAGAACTTTGTCCCATGCTTCAGTGATGACATATACAGCTGGAGAAGGAGGACAGAAACGATGGACAGAGTAACTTAGTCTCTATTACTGTGCAGATTTGATATACTGTTGCAGTGGTAGCCGAATTGCCTAATTTTTTTTACCAAGTACGTCGCTAAATGCCAACGCCCGTGCTAACGCATGTTTCGAATCTTGAAAACGCCACACATATTGTGTCCCCGTGCTTATGCTCTGTGTTGCAATTGAGATATAACCCGTGTGCCGGTGTGCTATGTAGTAGAAGAGCCGTAGGAAAGGATCTGTGGTTTAATGGTAACGCGCTGTGGACTTTAAATCGTTGAGTGATGAACTGCGCGCTGCATATCACCTAGTGAAAATGACACGGAAAGCAACTCGATGCCTTTCCATGAATGTCTATAAATGAATGGTAGGTTACAGACAGTCTCGCTCTTATGCAATAAACAGGCGTTATAACATCATTTGAATTTTAAGACACTCCTCTATAAAGAGTATAGATTCCATGTACATGTACTTGAATCTTATGTGACATTTGTTCTCATGCTACATTACTAAAGGAGCTAAATTGTTCTTAGGACGAGATCTCAAACTGAAGGTCCCTTGTGTTTGTGTACTTATGAACATACAGTACTGTAAAGGTATTTACTAACAAACTGAAAAGCTCAACTTTTACTCCGGTTGTAGAAAACTATGCACTGTTATCCGTATATGCATTGTTCGATCTGCCGCCAATACAACCTGGCTTTTGTCGCGATAATTATAACGTGTTCTTCTATTTCTGTGTACATTGAAATTATGAAACATACGGTTGTGTTTGCATTTGCGCATCCATATTCGTATCTGCATCTCCATGTCTGGAAAGGGCGTAATGAGTAAAAATATTTCGCAGTACTGCATGATAATCGTAACCACTCGGCCACTGCGTCTGTGAACCTTACATTGTAGAATAACGCTACATGTATATACATTGCTCTCCATCTATGTCCTTAATGCATGTAATATGTCATATAATTCTGCAGATAGTCTACGGATAAAATAAAATAGAGACAGATCTATGGACAGGCATATTAAAATAGAATACCTGTACTCTGCACTGTCGTATAATATCTTCAGTCTGCAAATATTTTTACTTAGGTTGTGCTTTGATTGCACACTTTCTAAGCATATGTACAAGCAAGTAACGTAAATATAACCATCAAACGGAAGGGTTACTGTGTGAATAAAAGTTTCATCTTATGATCCTATTCGAACCTAGTTCGAGATATATACTGAATATATTTTATTTTCGATACCATGGAAAAGTATCTGATATATGTCATGTTCAAGCGCAAGAAAACAGAATCTCTCACAATTTCGCGTAAAAGCCGTCCTATTACTCATACAGTCGTGGCGATGAACAATGACGAGATTGCACATAAACACTTGCAAATCTTCTTCGAGTCCAACCTGCGTTGGAAATGTCATATAGACTATTTCATCCGAAAAGCATACCAGCGTGTAACATAATGAAAAACCGGAATTCTTTCTTGACTGCCAATATTTAGAGACTATATAGTGTTCCTTCAGTAGAACTAGTTCGGAGAACGGGGACATCATCTTTGACAACTGCACACAACAAGAGAGCGAGAGTCTCGAGAAAGTACAACACGAGGCTGCATATTGTTACAGGGACAACAAAACTATTACAATGTATCTATGAAAGAAGTGGGTTGGGCTATATCTGAAAGCCGTCGACACAAACATTAATCAAATTTTTTTCTACAACCTTTCAAATGGTATCTCTCCAGCTCTGCCCCCCTCTTGTCTCCAGTGAAATGTACAACTTGTCCAATGCAAACGATTACCGTGTTCGAAGAGCTAAAACTTCGCTATACCGTGACTCGACTATTCAATCAAAAACCAGGTCATATAATCAGCTTTCTCCAAATCTCCGCAGTTCGTCGTCAGTCTCCATTTTCAAACAACAATTCAGAGTGTCAGGTTCAAAATATTACTATGAAGGGAAACGTTAACTTCAGATCTATCACGCACGGCTGAGAACTAACTGCAGTTCTCTAGCCGACCACCTTCACAATAAATGCATCGTTGAATCTAATTCTGCCATATGATATACTACCACTCACTATTTGCTAGAATGCAGTCGCCTTGATAACAATTAACGAGTTTTGTTACTCTTCAATGGATGATTTTTAGTAATCCATTTCTATCTGATATTGAAAACAGCACAATCTTCTCCGCTGTCCAGTTATACATAGAAAAGTAAAAACGTTTCGCTGTGCAAGGTACTCGATAAATGACCCAACCATCTAATAATTTATCGCTGTAATGCTTTAACTCAAAATTCTTTGAAATTCGTAGCTCTCTTTCTATATTACTGTACTGATAATCTCTATACTAGTTTTGTACAACGTCCTTTTATTTTCCCCAATTGTCTCAGCTAATTCATCGTTAATTTTGTAAGATAAATACCATACCCTCGAATACCGTGAATTCGGGTGTGGTGGAAAGAACCTTAAATAAGCTTTAAGCTTTCGTCTGTATTTTGATGTATTATGCTTACTTGCTTCTTTGTAAATTGACGAAATAATATGTTTAAACTAAAGACAAACAACAGTTTTCAATCAATACGCCGAGATGGTTGTGATTTTCAACTTGGTTTCGTGTTTGTCGAAAGTTTTTACCTATGGGGTTAAAATATTTCACATTCGTGACTATTTTCACATCTTAAAGAAAATAAAGAAAATGAAAGAAATGTCTATATGTAGTTGTATGACAATCATCTAGAGAAATGTTAGATAAATATTAAACAAATGAATGACATAAATTCAGTACAGGAATGGAACGTGTACGACATACGGTGATATCTCCTAGGAAAGTAACGCAGAAGCGTCATAAACCACTGGACCACCATTATTACCCTAGAAATATTTAGAATGAATGAATGAATGAATGAATGAATGAATGAATGAATGAATGAACGAATGAACGAACGAACGAACGAACGAACGAACGAATGAATGAATGTTGGTTTATGGCGCATAGACTTCCAATGTCATATAAAGCGCATCAAAATGACGTGCGGCAAGCTCTTTGGTGGTTAGAGTCACCATTTGCATGCGGCTTTACCATGACTGCAGAGACCCCTGCTTACCAAGCCCATTTAGTTGCCTTTTTACGATACACACAGGGCATCACCCTCGGTCAGCCAACCACAGGCGTGGGATATTGAAGTATCTATTTACACCACACTGGAACAATGTTGATACATTTTACATGACAAAAATGGCTATAAACACGGGTGAACATTTGACGACAACAACATTGCATAGATGTCGCTGTTGTAAAATGCTACATTTTAATCAGGAAGAAGCAAGAATTCGAACCGTTTAACCGTTCTTTTACCGTACGACGACATCGTCTAGCACTGCCACGAAAAAATGCTTAAGACCTCTTAGTCGCCACAGCAACCCCAAAATTGCACAAATAACCGATATTTAAGTATCAATTCTACATCAACAACGTTAATTTTATACAAGACAACACTGACTATTGACACTGGTAAACTTTTCACAGTAATGACACTGCGTAAATATATCTGTAATAAAATGTTAGATTTATGACCAGACAGAACCCAGGCCTTCAACATGAACCGTACGGCAACAGCACCCAGTAATGTCATACAACCATTACGGATTTATGGTTTCTTTCTGCAAGACAGACTTTCCCAAAGTAAGATACAGCCTGCTTCCTACTATTTTTTTCTGTTTACAGCATCTATATCAAAAATTATAATAGTTTAGTGGTTTTTCATGCTCAAAATAACAATACAATTATGAAAGATCGAAGGCATTGTAGATAATCGAATCGAAAAATATCAATATGAAATGTATCTTATTCATCAGATATCATACTAAGCCCTGCATGGAGATACTTTTTACCTCGATTTTGTCAGGAATCAAAGCCAAATTTGGTACTGACATCCGCCTTTCTTAGGTAAATCTTCCAATTTCTTCATTTCTGATCTCAGTATATATATCTTTCACCTTTTTAAGGTAAACATTAAAATGTCCATAAGTCTGACTTCGAATTTCAACTTTCTTACTTCTGACTTCTTTACTGTCTACTTCTATTATAGGTATCTTCCATTTTCGTATTTCTAACGTCTTCGGACGTCCTTACTTCTTTCTTTCGTCCTAATTCCGTGCTTCTTTAGTATTTTTTTTTACATCATACTGTACTATTTATAACAAAGTCCGTGAAGAACTAGACAACAATTTAGGCATATAACTCCTTTTAACTATTTTATATATTCCTTTTGGGTACAAAACGATATTAAAAATCAATTAGTTGAGCTGAATTCTTTACCTGTCATCAGAACAGATCTGACAAAAAATGACATGCTTTACCTCGCCAACTAGATGTAATCATCAAAACTGTACCTTATATATGTCTTTGGAGCTAGCTCAGTCATCGGTCATCGGTAATCCACATTCAGATTTATATAGAGTATCACATTATGTTTAGCCATTATGTTCAGCTCGACGTTTTGCTCAGCTGAACATTCGAATTGAGAAAATGATGAAATCATGGTCTTATTGTATAATTGTTTGGTTTCATGTACAAATAAAAAATGTTTGAAGAATGTAGAATTAAAACATTTCATTTGTGATTGTGTAATTATCATGATCTTAATATTAAATCTTGTTTCTGACAAGGTGATTGCGACCTTTGTTATTAGTGAATTCCAATCATTAGAAGGCCATCTCCATCCAATGGCCATTAGCTCTACACATTGTCTTATAAAAAGTCCGTTCAGGAGTGATTCATCAATCATTTTCCATTTGAACGTTGTCCTACCTTTGTTTTGTAAGTAAAACTCCAATCGCTTATTACTTGACCCTGGCCTCAAGCCCTGCTCTTGACGTTTTGCTGACATGACAACCTTCACCCTATACTCTTATTCACAGTGTAATATTAACAAATCCAAAATGTATCACAGGTAGTTTCTATTTGCCAGTATTCCATGTGGACAACTTTGTTGTACTTTTTTTCAATACCAACAGGCCTATTCAGTTATTGTGTTGTTATAGCAACCATTCTGTATTTTTGTAACGAATTAAAGCTTTCAGTTATGGTCGATACAGTATGTGTACTTAACTGATACACAGATAGCATGCATTATTTTGATAAAATATATACTAGTATATCGACTACAATGTATCTATGCCTATAACTCACTTATAGGCCACCGATGATATACGAAAAATAGGATTTTACGCTACTATTGATCACCTGTAACTTTTTCATGACATTCCCATTCATATTTTTGCAGCATTTAACTGACCAATGATTGTTGTTTCAGGAAATAGGTATCACTATACCTATAACCAGTGCATTTCTTTCTATTTTGATTCGAAATTGTCTATTTATCCATTTTTTTGGCAAAAATTAAAGTTGGCATACATTATAGAATGTTTTACTGTACTGCAACATATTTTAAAATGCTTAATTTACCGATAATAGCTGGAATGTATAGCTTTCACTTTTTGTCTAAGTGAAACTTCTTGCAAATATTATATCAATTTCGTTTTATAGTAATTTAATTTGACACCAGTTTTAGGGAGTGTCTCTTAAATGGTAGCATTCTAAAAACTTTGATCGATCGCATAGATCAAACCATTGAGCAAAGACACATGACAAATGTCCATATTTTATATTGTTATTTTGACACGGGGATTCCAATTACCAGTTTAGTCCTATATTTAAGATAATGCTTAAATTCAAATGAGCTATTTACGTGCATAGCCTACATTCGCATTATAGTTTATACTAATTCATTTTAGCTCGAGCGTTTAGTTGCCGTTTATATATACTAATTTATTTTAGTTCGATTGCGAAGAGAGCTTGAAGCTAATTGAGTCACTCTCGAGTCCGCTTCCTGGAAAAAAGGTCTGGTGTCATATGATGAGGTACGCTCATGACCCCAGTGATTTTCGAACCCGTAACCTCCAGGATGAGCGGCAGACACCTTAACCGCTCCCTTTGACGATACATAAGCTTGAATAAGTGTACTTCAAGGCACTATTGTAGAGTTCGTCAAAGCAGTATACAGTTCACCTTTATTTCATTAAATCAGTATAAAGTATCATTCAATTGGAACACATGCATGATATACATGAATCTGTACAATTTCATATATCTGTTATATTGGATACAGCAGGACGTGCTGTATCGGCTCAATCTATCATTTTCGTTTTGTAAATCTTTAGATTAGATGATTAATGATATTTGCGAAAAGGCATGTCACACTCAATGTTAACACGAGTGACGTTGAATTCTCGTCTTCTAATCTGATGACTTTAATGTATCTGCTATTTCCTTAGAAAACTTTGAAAGTGTAGAATGTGAATTAAGAAATGATTTCCTACACTCGTTTCTCTGTACACAGAAGGCACATAATCAAATTGGTGTTACAAGTTCATTTTCGTAGAGGTTGGCACTTGTTCTTCGAGGATCTGCAATAAAACATTATAATATATATCGCGGACAATTAGAACATAATGTTTAAAATGTCGATATAAACAGTTACCTTTAAGTCTCGCTTGAATGTAAACTTGAAGTTATGAACAAGGGGACGGTTGGCAGTGGCAACTAGCATTGACACTATTTAAAAAAGTTTAAAAATAAGACTTGAATTAAAAAGGTATTGATATATCATTTGAGCCGTGACATGACAAAACCAACATAGTGGTCAAATGACGTAATCGTGAAAACGCGACGTGAAGCTGACGTCAAAATCATGACGTTATATTTAATTAATACACGACGCGTGCTTTTCTAATTAGCGGTGTACAGTATATCAGACGCGATGTTAACAAAAACAAAAATGTAATGGGCTGATGCAGTTTAAATACAAATATCTAGATGATGGCAGAGGGCGGAGAGGAACTACAGATAAAGGCTTAACATAAGTGTACTACCAACAAAATTCCACATATCGGGTGTCAGTTTTAGTTGGAAAGTTATCCGGCATTGCAGCCGCCATGGCGTAGTGGTAGCGCATTTGCCTCTCTCTGTTCGTGGTTGATTCCATCTAGAATGAGTCTCAAGAGCGATTTATCTAATAAGTTAAAGATGTTTAAGACATTTAAAATAAATAGCTTATCCTTATTTTATTTATAATTAATTAGATATAAATACCGTTGAACCAAAAATGATAACGACACAGTCGTCAGTCAAAATCATAAGCATGAAGGATTTACTTTAAACACTAAACTGTTTCAAGTAAAAACTTCCGTGGCTATTTCACGGACTTTCGCGAAAGTAATGTAAATGATGGGGTCAGCTCCTGACAGGATTCTAACCAACTACCCGGCTAGTATTCAAGATCGCTACATTTAGATGAAAAATAGTGTAAAATTACAGACTCGAAATTATCACTACTATTTTAAATAGTCCATCTGTAAATAACCGAATACTGTTGAATTTGGTGTGAATACCTCAATGACCCTAAAAATATCACGAGTTGTGCAAACTTAGCCTGGTCACCAGGCCCTGAAATATCTCTTTTACTAATAAATATCTATCAGTTTTGTTCTAGAGCCAGTCTACTACCCAGCGCCGATAAAACTGCCCCAGTGTATAAAGCAAAATCATATAAAATAGACTGGAAATAGTGCATAAAATAAAGGATATAGAAAAAACATAAATTTTATCAGACTAGTAACTAGTCTAGTGCAAACTGTGCTCCGTATTTTGTACTTTCACTTTCCGCGTATCAGTTTGATGCGTTAGAGCGGGTCGGCAATCTGGAGACATTTTGTTCTTTGCATGCGGATAATTGTGCCGGTACTTCTTTCTTTCCATGATAAACGGAACAAATTAAAAGTTTCATTACAAACCCCGAACAAACAATATTCTTATGTTATCATTTCTCAGAACTTTGTTGAAAGATATCTGACAGAAACTTTGTTTCTTCAATAGTTATATAAATAAGCATTTATCTTTAATTTACGCTCAATGTACGCTTCAATAAATTATTACCTCTGTTATACTTTCGTTTTCGTTTTATCTTATAACGATGTCTCGATTATCAGCTGCCGTATATTATCCTTTCCGAAAATATTTTTAACAAAAAGTGATCTTCGTTTGAATTTACAGTACTCAAATTGGTCTCGGCAGCTCACGGAGTGAATGAACATTTTCTCGGTTAAATAAATTTAATTAAAATGATGTACTTATCCTCACTGAATTGAATACATTGTTCTATAGGTTAGATATGTTTAAACTTTCATCATTTCATAAAAACCGACCCTTCCGATCGGATTTATACTCAAAATAAATGCGCAAACCGAACGCAATGCAAAACGGCGAGTTCCTGAGCATCCAGCTTCGACACATCAAGAAAATTTGATCAATTTCGATCAGATTAACATTTTCGTGATGAGTGAAGACACGGGCATATAAACAGAAACCAATGGGGGGGTGGGGGAAATGGAAATACTCTACGGTACTCACAATAATTTATATACAACAACATTTTAAAAATAATTGCTCGCAGGAGAATTGTCATAGCTCATTCAATTTCAAATATATTTCTCTGAAACTTCCACGGTGCTTGTATACGAATTACCCATATACTGTGTAACGTTCCGCTTTTTTCAATACAGAACCCGCAAACGTCAGGAAAACTCAAAACGCAAGTTCATCTACCTTTGTGTCAACGAATTTGTCTAGCGCATCTGTTTCTTAAACTCCAATTCGCACCAGCGGTACCGACTTTGCCGGTTCACCCCAGTGGCACTAAGGAATGAATACTTTTGAATCTGTGAATTACTTTGTATTTTTTTTTCTTTTTGTGAGTTTGTTTAATGATAATTACTGAATAACTACGCGATGTTCAAATCCTTTTGAGAAATATCTTTTGAAGTACAAATGTATCTTTATTTTAAATGTCATATCCTTTCCACACCACGTACGAGTACGCAGGTTGAGACAGGTTTGGTCTTCCACATATCTATATATATAGAAGTATAGAATATATAGAAGTAACCGTATGCAACACATTTTGTCTGTATATTATAAAGGCTATGCCAACAGCTCCTGAATATTGAAAACTCAGACGTCTGAGGCAAATGCTGACACTTTTAGACAACCTTGAAAATGACCTTTGACACGATATTACCAGGTTTGAAAATTTTCGTTTTACCCTCGTTCGCTGACAGACCCCTGTGAGATTATGGTTTGACCGCGTGCAAATATCTATTCATAGGCATAAAGCAGACATGTCGGCAAACCAAGGTAGAGAATGCCTAAAATCGACCTCTCATAAGCAAAAAAAAAAAAAAAAAGAATAAAAAAAGAAAGAAATTCATGCGCATGATCTCTGGAATTTCTACTTTCACTGTCAGCTAAGAGATGTCTGCCCAGTCTGTATCAAGAAATGTGCGACGGATAATGGCCAGACTGACAATATATTTCAACATTTTTTTCTCCTTATGGCAAAATAAGAATAGCTATGTTTTGGCCTACTTATTATTGCACGTCATTTCAGATTGAACTACATTATGCAGATCCATAGCAACAGCATATGATTGGTCGAGGCCGTGTTTGCAATTTTTTAGTGTTCATCATGACAAATAAATAGTACCGCGTTATTCGGCGTATAATAAACAATAAACAACTCATTACTACGAACTATCAGAAATAAAAGGTCCGAATAAGTCTATCTAATATATTTTAAATATTCTTCGTTCGTGAAATTTGGACGCTGGGTTCTTTTATTTTAGACAGTACGATGCTGTTACATGTGGGACCTGTACAATGAAGTCAATAAGTAATATTTTGCTAATGATTGGTGTTTGTAAAACAAAACTCCCGTCGTTTCCTATCGTCAGTAACGAGAACACTTTGTGTTTGATACGAACCTGAAAACACAAGCCTTACCCGCAGATGGACTATCCTTTGAACGGCAGACGTATTTGTCGCTACGTGAAACCACTTGCGCAGGATGATACCTGTCCCCTGTCTGCTCACAAGGTGTAGTTTCGAGATTTATTATCGCAAAATTATTATATGTTAGAGCAGTGTAAATATTATGAACAGATACATTTTCATAATGATTGGAAACTCCGGTATGTGTATTTTGAAATACATAAACTACATGTCCGAAATGACTGTTTCTTAAATTTAGTCTATTAAAACTGAACAAAATTCATAAGAAACTCGGTGATTTAAACATGTTGTGCTTATTCTAATTTATTCTCATGATGAATAGTTTTATCTGATGAAAATATCGTCTGCGCCAGTTTGCATGAGGATCGAGCTCGTTCTGTAGGCAACCGAATTGAATGAGAAACATTGAAACCTCTTTACGTAACTTGAGTAAGCCGACTTAGATAAATAAATTTGTAAACATTATTTATAGATAAACAGCTTTGCAAAGACACTTAAATAGTAGAAAATCAGGTGTTTGCTTTTTGCATATAAATGATAAATATTCATGCGCCTGCTTTCACCGTATTATATACAAGTATAACTTCCGATCAAACTTATACTACTCTTGCACAAACACAATAATTCTGGGTTTGGCGCACAGTCTAACATGTGTATTTAGTAAGTTAAAGAAATGAAACTTGCATCGAAATTCACGCCAAACTGAAATATAAGTTTGTAAAGTCCGGAAACTGTGGCTTTATATACCTACGAAATGTATTGAAAAAAGGAAAAGTTGACAGATAAAAAAATCTCTACATACGTTGATATTTACAGATTCCAGCCAAGATCGTATAACAACATTCTGTTTGATCTCTATTTTCTTGTCTTACGTTTCACATACTTGTAGAACATCATTGACAAATCAACAAATAATTAATACTGAAAAGATGCGACGTGTAGTGTATGCAACGTCACTGATGTTAAATTGCGAATTTATGTCCCGTTTTCTATTTTCCATGTTGTTTTTTTAAAGGTATTCTTCGCGAAATATGATCATTAATTTTTTACGCTGCTTCTTCAAAATAAACGACGTCGCGAACGTTGTTTCTTTTATTGTTTACCGCTGCACCTACCTAATTGATTAAGGTTTTTGAGCAACTTCTAATCAACGTAAAATCATAAGACTGGTCTCAAAAGATGTGTTAAGGATTGTTCTTCTAAAACACTTAAAAAGTTGAAAAAGTGAAATTTTACCACTATGTTGGTTTTGTCATGTCACGGCTCATTTATTAAAATCGACTATTTATAATCTAGAATTTCATTATTACAGAAGAGAATTACAAACATTGTCATACCGTTTTACATTGTCTAATGTGTCGTATTCTGATGTTTCTGTTGGTGTAACGTACATATTTGGCATAGTGTAATCACTTTTGTTACTTTCGCTGCAAAATATGTCAATAGTGTGTAACTATCGGGTTCTCATGTTTCGAGAGAGCTAATCATATGACAAGAAAAATAACTTCGAGAGGCTTAGCTATGCTTGACAGAAATTCTAACAGAGTTTTATATTTTGTTTCGTACAGTTTAACTAAACACAACTAAAGCGAGTTACTAGAATATTAAAGTACAAAATAAACATTAATCAAGTAAACTTGTTACACTACATTTCTCTTTATGTTTGTTAGATGAAACAGGCTGGTGAAATCGCCTGATCGAGCTGTTGAAAACTAACCTTTTAGAAATTGCCTTTCTTCAGTTTGAAAGTGTTTGAAAACATCAGGTTTGATGAACTATTTTTTCATTTCGTATTTTATCAAAATAAGTTCGTTTGCAAAACCTTGTTTCTGAATTGTCAAGAAAGGAATACGAATGTTGGTATTATTTTGAGAAACTAGTAAAGAGGAAGCTCAGAAGTAGCTAAGATTCAAAGAAAAATATATTGTACATGCATTGTCATAAAGAAAACCAAATGAAGATGTTGAGACCTTCACTTCATTACGCTATGACTTTTTCTGATTTCAAATATTGACTACATGGAAACTGAATTTAGAGGTACTTTAAACCTGGCGAAAGAATGTCTCAATGGTTTAAAGTAATGCTGAGTCTTTCATTGTCGCCGCACTTAAGTGCGGCGGACTGTCTGGAATGGGATTTTTTTATGTACATGGAGGGGCACGTGACTTTATTTTTTTTCCAAGATTATTCGATGCAAGATAATTTTACTCACTGACAATAAAGTTTTACAGAAAAAGTATTTGTAATATTGTTTTATTGTTTTATCTTATTTATTTGTTTTTAAATCTTTTAATTTATTCCCTCATGTGGTGCACGATTTCAAATGGTCAAGGTATATTTTGACTGATAAAATATTTGAAACCAGTCAACAGAAAGTGAATCATGATTTATTTTTAGAACTCACGTGATGTAAACAATAAAGCTATCTGTTGTAACGCAAGGTCGCTCGACTTTACAGTTTCAAACGGGGCTATTTCCCGACTATTTTTATCGATTTTTATCGGGAAAATGTTACCGAATGTAACTTTTATGTAAAATTTCAGATATATGGTCATGTTTAACAACTGATTAAATGTTTGTGGTTAAATAAAATGTATCAAATTGCTTATAATAAGAAAGCTAAGATCGTAAGCTTTTCAATGATGCATATATTGTGACAATATCACAAGAAACTATGTCAGACAAACAGATTACAAATGGCTTATTTTCTATTGATTATAAGCGTGATACAGTCAGTTTACCCGAAATTCAAGGGAGGTAACTCTAAACTTCACTCGATACGCTTCGGATATCTAGGCTGTACAGTCTAAAAGTATTAACTTTGCGCACTCTTCTGAAACTGTTATTCGAAAAGTCTTCTTACAACGGTCCGATCTGTGTTTGTTATACTTGCGATGTTTTCACAAAACTTTGATTCAGCTGGGTCATTTTCAAGAAAACCGAAACAGAAAATACAAACAAAACTATTTCAGTTGTCGGTGTAATACTTATGGATATATATTTCTTTTAAATATTACGCAACTGTATTTTACGAAAATTGAAATGAATCACGTCTTTAAGTGGTCATATTTTGATGGGTGAACTTATTTATTATATATTCTTTATTACAATCTATGTAACATGTTAATGTTCAAACACAGTTAAAAAGTATTATTATTTTTGTATTCCTGTTACAAATAAAAAAATTCTACATTTCCTTTGCTCTTGTTCAATTCTTCAGCGGCGACCTTTGATGCTTTGCATCAATGGTTTTCTTGTATACTACTGATACAAGTAATATTCGTTGGGAGTTTTCATGACAAATTGCTCTGTCAAGCTTTAAAATTAGTGTATTTCATGGTAGTTTTACCAAGTCTTAAATAAACTAAAATTTCTCAGGTTGTTTATTTACTTTCTACAGTTAATTTTGTAACAAAATTATAATGTTTTATATCACATAAAGTTTAGAAATTTTAACTTGGAAGCCCGATCAGTCAACTCCAGAAACCTGTAAAAGAATTACATAATCTTATTATTACCTGGTATTCTTCCGACACTTATATACAAAAACACCAACTAAAATCGCTAAAAGGATAACTGCAGCGGCTGCACCGATAGCTCCACCTATTATTGCTGCATTATTTGAGTCATTTTGCATTGGTACATCTGTCTGGTTATGCTCATCAGAAACAACTGTAAAACATAAAACGATATGTACACTTACACTTTGTGTCAAATTTGATTTTGATACAAAACTAACGGGTAGCATTTTGAATATATTAAGGTGTTATAAGGTAGAATGTACTGGAAAATAATGTTCTTCCTTTGACATATATATATAAAATGATAAATACCTAGGTTAAAAATGTTTGCATTTCCTTAAACAAATATAGGTTTTTGTACATATTATATTACTATATTACATATAGTATGCATGACAAAAAGGCAAAACAGAAGAAAAGTATTTTTAGACTATACCTGTGCCATAAAGAAATAATTCAATTTGTTACTCACATTATCATAATGCTATTTTAATCAGCCGATCTTAAATCTGAGTGGCTGTAAAAATATCATGTTTTTAGCAATGTTTTCGATCCGGAAAAGGGTGTTTCTTTTTATATTTTCTTTATCTACGACGATAAGTAATTCCGTTAAACCGGTCCCATTCTTTTTTAATCCGTCTTCAGTTCTTGTCTACGTCACAAAGACCATACTGTTTTAGCCGCCATTTAATAGCGTAGTTTTACTGCACTTTTTGTTCCAGAATAGACACACAATAATTGAAATAAAGAATCAAGATTTTAGAATAAGGCATTCGTTTTCGGATTTACCTCTGATATAGTAGTATTTTAATTTTTCATTACAGAGGCTGAATTTGTACATGAAAGTCATATTTGCAGCGTGTTTGTAGAAGGACAAATCCTCGATTCGAAGAATGTTGGTTAGTGTCAATGTTTGTACTGTTCCCAAAAATGAAATACGCCCGACTATTGTTTTACTTTCGATAAGTACGTTGTAAATAGTAAATGTGTAAGAAAAGTAAGAAAAGCTTAACAATTTTAAAAATAAAAACACATGTCTCTATCGCCATCTGTCTCGAATGAATAACTCAATGGGGTAGGACCGCCCCTCCTAATTGCCAACGCAATGGAGTAAGAAACTCCAAAATGGTCCATTATTTTAATATGTACAACCACACTTACTACTGATGTTAAAGTCCATGTTTAATGAAAATCCAACAAGCGGTTTTAGAGAAGTAGAGCAGACAAGCCTTTCTATTTACACGCTCCTGTGAGTTTCACACTAATGCATCCTGTTATGTTAAATGAAAATCAAACACATTGGAAATGAAGAGCGGACAAGATTTTCAATTGTTAGGTCCCTTTGTCATTTAATCCCAAATTATAATATGCGCAACAACACTTCCTACTGACGTGTTTAAAATACACTAAGGATTTAGGAGATGAAGAGCGGACAAAATATTCAGTTTGCATATTATAAAAAATCCATATTATGAAAATAATGAATGTGAATATTTGGTAGGAAATAAATTTCACTTTTGAATGGTTTAAATATATACGTTAGTATATCACTAAAATGAAACTCAGTTGTAAGGTGACAATCAGCCCAAAATATCGCTATTTTTTAAGTTACCTAAAAAATCAAGTTTTTGTAGTACTGCTGGTCCAGATTTCTTTTTATATAACATGTTTCGGTTCAGAACATAGTTATGTATAAAAATTCAAACCTTAATACGAGTTTATGATGTTTTTTATGATGTTTAGTGAAATATATGAAAAAGTGACAATTTTACCCTTATGAGTGGACAATTTTAGGGTTTAGAGAGGTATTTTAACTGCTGTTCAATTATCTTTATCAATGTGATACACTTATGTGACAAGAAATAAAATACGACCAATGGCTAATCAAAATAGTCACATTACAGCAGGAAAAAAACACAGAACTATTTGACTGTACAAGCATTTAAATCTACAATACTGATCAAAATGACCAGAAAAAGTCAAGAAAACATCTTTAAACATGAAAAATGTTTAGAAAATTAAAAGAAAATAAGTTATGCTCAACCAGTTCTTTCATTAGTGCATTCAAAGACGAATTTATCATATCAAATTGATGGAAAAATATTGTATGACCTGGCGGGTCATTTTTCAACTAGGTTTAATACGAATAAATAGATGTTTATATTTATGTTATTTAGCTATAACTTTCGCAATGCTTGTTTTTAATGATACTAAACCATTGGTAAAAGTATTAGATTAAATTGTGATTATCAAATTGAAGGTATTATCACTTTAAAATTGGGTGGGGTAATTTCAAATGTATTGTCTCTAAATGTACAAAGTTTATTTGAACATTTTATTAACGTTACCTTCAATTATTTTGTACTTCAAATGGATAGTTTTCAGTTTATATATAGCAAATTTAATGTGCAGATCATTTATAGAATCCAAGATGGCTTCCAAAATGGCCGCTTTTTTGACTAAATATTCGTAAAACTTAAAAGTACTGGGCACTTGAAGTGTTCTAATATTGATATATTCTGTACCAGATTATATGCACAACTGTTTTTTTTAAAGACACCTTCATTCATTTTACCTGAAATGCTACTAATACATTATACTGAAAATTACGGTTTTCTTAACAACACGGTCGGATTTTGGAAAGCAAACACCATTATTACCTTTAGACACAAAGAATACCCGAACAGTCGAAACGGTGCAAATTGGTAAGTATTTCAGCTTCATTTATCATACTATTTAATCATATATGCCTAACTGTTTTAGCAACATTTATTAGCCTGCTGCTTAAGAGTGTTGAAATCAATAAAAATATAGATGGGACAAAACGGATGAGTAACATTTAGCCATATCACCTGTTCAAGTTTAGAATTCAAATGTCAAACATGTAAACAATGTAAAAAACAGATACTTGTATACAAATAAATCGTTGATAAAAGGTAACACTGCAGGAAAAAGTTACTTTACTTAGTAATATATTGAACACCTTTTAACCTATTTCGAATGTCCGTAAACTAATAAAAGTTTATAAGCACAATCTAAACAACGCATGCCCTTGTCAGAGTCTATTAGAAATTATATAACATGAACCAAGCGCAATATTACACAGATAAGTTAAGAACACACACAAATGACACAAAAATAGCTTTCAAAAATTACTAGTTAAAAAGTTTCTCTGAAATAATGTGTTAGTACACATTTCCCCCATTTTTGGTTTAGCATTTTATATCCGATGTATATGTAAATGTTTTCACATATAATTAGTCCTATGTAAAAAAATACCCACATACTAAAATTACATACTGAAACCGAGTGCAAAGATGTCTCCTTGAAAATATTGCAAAGCAATAAATGCAGTAATTAATAAACAGTGTCTATAAAACAGAAGAAAAAGTAATGATATAAAATGAACTGAACTAGATGTCTTGTTTCATTAAAACTAGTTTGTCCTATAAAGCTGTCGTAAGCGCCAGAATCACAGCCCTGTGATATAACCATCTATGATAAAAACTTCACCTCATACAAAATAATACTTTCTCAAATTCCATAGCATGTTGTGCACTACTGTACTAATGATAACAATAAAGTCTTTATTTATAGAAGGTAATCACATTAAGAAAATATACAAAACATTAGACTAGTGAATGGCGATGAAGAGCTTGATGCAAGATAACTAGCTACTAATGGGTATTTAGTTGCTGTTAAAGCCCGTTATCACAGGAAGAAAGGGTGTATAGCTCGCTACTTATCAGACAAATGTAATAATACATTTACTGTGCAGTTTTGAAAGGAGAACCTAAACCTCATGTTGGAAGTTAAAAAAAATGTATATGAAATGTTTTAAGTTAATGCACGTATTCTTGAAATTAGCGAATTATCTAGCCATAGTATTGGCTCAAGCAAAAAGAAAGCTAAATACATAAAAACAATGTCTAAGTCAAATATGGCCAGTCATCAGGTTCATAAGTAGACAAGGTTTGACAGATTTGATGTGCTCAAAAGATCACACACTAGGAGAAGCTTCGACAAAGTTTGCTGATCTTGAAAAATCTATTACAAAATCACATGAACAAGGCGATTGTTCAACAACATTATTTGACTTTCACTGATTAAGAAAAAGGATAAAATTTCGGTCATCCATCAAGCTACAAAGTTTCTGAGTAACAGATTGCTAAAAACCGAAGGCTTGAACAGAGACTATTATTCGTCTCAAAAACTAAGCATTGAGCATCAAAAGAGGTCCCTAGTTCCCATTCGTTGGAAATTCATGGTCTAGTTATGTAAATAAAATGGTACAAAAGAAGACATAGATAAGAAGACCATTGCTGTTTGTTCAGATTTAACAACACTCGTCAAGCCAGTTATAACGCCAAAGCACATTCGGCTGACACTATATTTACAACACTCATTTGATAGCAAGACACTCACTGAAGATTTGAACTCGCATGGTTAAATACACTGCCATATACTGCAGTCAGACACTTTTTGACTTCCAGAGATTTACACCTACCAGCGAGGTTTAAGTTTCTGAACTTGGCAAATATACTTATAAGCTAAGAATCAATTACTTTTAGACCTACGTAATTAACATGTAAAATAGCATAAGTAGTGTCATTTTAAACATATTAAAGACACATAAAATAGTATGTTCAGTTGAAAAAAAACTTTACAATAATTCTGAAAAGCTCTTTTAAAAATAATGGTATCTTCCGTTTCTTTTTTGTCAAATTGATGCAGTTTATCTAACTTGCAGATGAAACATGGTAGGGTTTGTCTTGACTATCTAATGATTTTTATGACTAATATGACCGTTAATAAGATACTTAGAAATGTAATGATGAAGTCCGAAGGCGTTTAAATTCAGCACCACTAACTTTATACTAAATGGATCACTTTTAACACAACAGAAGTCATAACAATAGCTTGTCTGAATACTGAGATTATATTTACTTGGGAAAACCACAGAAATCATGAAATATATTTTGTTTTGTTGATCATGCTTTCCAGTAATGCGACAATGTTTATTTAAAAAATCATAATAAAAATTAATAGGACATATTTCAATTGAACTGTACAATTATTTAATAGGAAATTGTAACAATGCTATATCAAAATATAGACATAAACCACAGACTGTGAAAATCTAACTCAAAGAGTGTTGTCCGTTAATATAGAATAAAAGGTACATATTTTTCTATTTGATCAAAACTATTAAGCTATACATACATGCAGACATACATGATTTTATATTGCTGCGAAGAGTAAATTTTTTGGAAGACCTAGGTCGATTTTCTTTTATACAATAAGATGTAATACTGATACCTTTGTTGCAATGGGGTCCACTGTATCCACGCCGACATTTACCTGGACATATACCATAATCGTGTGTACATGTATCTACCACACAGTAGCATTTCTGGCTGCAGTCATCACCAAACGTATCAGGTGGACATTCTTAAATATGTACAAAAGAACTAGAATGAGTTTTCCGAGTTGGACATATAAGAAAAGTGTCATTTAATGCAGAAGCAGCGTGTTGGTGCAGAGTGGGTATTACATAAACAGTATAAAAGGTTCCAAATATCTGAAAGTTTGAAGCACTGGTGGCGCAGAGAAAATCAAAGACAGTGGAAGTCTTCCCTCCTTCCTTTAATTTTCACATGCACATACATTACATATGACAAGTAATTTGTTGCTTAGTAATGGTGGAATTAATTAGTTTGGGCCTTCAAATAATGCGTAATTTTAAATCCCACGTATTACCCAATTAATGTACAATTTATCGATTCTTAATTATCCCCTGTCAAAGGCCGAGGGTTATTGTTTTTTTGCGTTGTTTGTCCGTCCGTCCGTCCGTCCGTCCGTCCGGACTCATAACTCAAGAACCAATGGAAATAGTTTCATCAAACTTAAAGTGTACAATAGCATCATACCGCCGCGCACACACAACTTTCGTCAAGATGGATAAGTATCTTAGTTATTGCCCTTTAATTGTTATTATATTCTAAATTCAATACAAGGGGGCCAAGATGGCCCTATATCGCTCACCTTGGTACAAGTCCACTTGCCTGGTGGAAGATCACTAGATAATGTTATATACCAAATAAGTTTTCCTATATACGCCTTTGTAAAACAAATGATCCCCCCGGGCAAGGTCAATTTTGACCCCAGGGGCATAATTTGAACAAACTTTGAAGAGGTCTACTAGGCAATGCTACATGCCAATTATCTATGCTCTAGGCCTTGTGGTTTCAGAGAAAAAGATTTTTAAGTTTTCCCTATATAAGCCTATGTAAAACTAAGTGACCCCGGTGCGGGGTAAATTTTGACCCGGGGGTCATAATTTGAACAAACTTGGTGGAGGTACACTAGCCAATGCTACATGCCAAATATCTAAACTCTAGGCCTTGTGGTTTCAAAGTAGTAGATTTTTAAAGTTTTTACTATATAAGTCTATGTAAAACTAAGTGACCCCCTGTGCGGGGTCAATTTTGATCCGAGGGTCATAATTTGAACAATCTTGGTAGAGGTCCACTAGCCAATGCTACATGCCAAATATCTAAGCTCTAGGCCTTGTGGTTTCAGAGAAGAAGATTTTTAAAGTTTTTCCTACATAAGCCTATGTAAAACTAAGTGACCCCCGGTGCGGGGTCAATTTTGATCCGGGGCTCATAATTTGTACAATCTTGGTAGAGGTCCACTAGCCAATGCTACATGCCAAATATCTAAGCTCTAGGCATTGTGGTTTCAGAGAAGATTTTTAAAGTTTTTCCTATATATTCCTATGCAAAACTAAGTGACCACCCCCGCGGGGTCAATTTTGACCCGGAGGTCATAATTTGAACAATCTTGGTAGAGGTCCACTAGACAATGTTACATGCCAATTATCTTAGCTCTAGGCCTTGTGGCTTCAGAGAAGAAGATTTTTAAAGTTTTTTCTATATATGCCTATGCAAAAATTAAGTGCCCACCCGCGCGGGGTCAATTTTGACCCGGGGGTCATAATTTGAACAATCTTGGTAGAGGTCTACTAGACAATGATACATGCCAAATATCTAAGCTCTAGGCCTTGTGGCTTCAGAGAAAAAGATTTTTAAAGTTTTTCCTATTTGTTGCCATAGCAACCAGAGTTCTTCATGGAATGGAATTCTTTGAACAATTTTGGTAAAGCTTCATGCAAGGAACATTCCTGCATAGTTTTATCAACATTGGCCTAGAGGTTTCAGAGGAGATGTCATTTGAATCAAAATGTTGACGGACGACGGACAATCATCGATCAGAAAAGCTCACCCAGGCGTAGCCAGGTGAGCTAATAAAAACATTAAAATTCCATTTTTCTGAAACCAGTAATCAAAATTAAATAGAAATGGGATGAAATACTTTAATGATCACTCTTTCTTATATCCAACCCCTACACTTCCTGATATTTTAGAAATGATGCCCCGCAAGTGGTTGTAGCTAATATAGCTGATTTGATAAAACTTACAACAACTGAGTTCTGTATCACTGTAAGATGCACAAAAAAGATTTACCCCTCAGAGATGGAACCTCAAAATGGGATGGTGATATTTTATAACTGCTTTTTCAGAATGTGGCAATTATCAACTTTGTATTCTCAAACAACGGAAGATTAAGGAACTAGATTTTAACAGAAATTAGTCCCTTAATTGGTTGTAATGCTTTTCTTACATGATTATTTTATATAAGAACTTAAAAAGTCTTGCTGTCTAAAAGTAGTACTACTGATTAGATTTAACTTACAACAATTAAGTTCTTTATGACTGTAACTTGAAGAAGAAAAACAATCTATTCAGTGATGAGGCCCAAGTGGGGTGGTGAAATTTTAAAAATGTTTTTTTTTTGGGAAACAGACAGAGCAATACACTTTCGAGTTGTTCTTTTTCAGCTATTTGGCGGGGGATATTAATTCACTGAATTTGCTACAAGATATAATGTGTCGGATATTATTTTCTTAAAATACTTTGTTTCAGTACATCTTGTATAAACTACATAGGTTTGTTTTAAACGCATACAAGAGCAGATCTAATAGCAAAACCTACACACGTAACTGCTGGTAAACCACATATTGCATGATTTCAAAGGGTCATTAAGTGTTTATTGTCGCAAAACATCCGTAAAAACTATGTTTGAAAACCCGAGCACCGTTGACTATTTCATTTTTATTGTTACATATTACGACATTTTAATCTTCTTTAATGCCACATGGTTACATTCTACCCAATCTGTAATTATGTTCTGTTTTAAAAGAATCAGTAGATCGGTGACCTTCAGTGGTTCTCCGCTTCCCAATAATTCACTGTCCGTTCTGTAAAATAAAACTATAACGGGCTTCTGTCCGTTTACAATTTAACACACATTGTCTGTCAGTAGTTACAATTAAGTCAATTTTCAGTTTTACTGTCATATTGTCTGTTGAACAGAGGCCATACTCAAGTAGCATTTTAAGTAGTATCTTGAGATTTTACTATGAATCAAAGATTCCGTTGGAAGACAAGTTGGAAAATAGTGTGTACATATCAGCATGTTCGAAGTTTATCATGTTTTCAATGTATATTGTTTACAATTATAATTTTTAAGAGAATCATGATGATTGTAAATGTTGTAATTGTCACAAGTTGACTGGCGGGCCTCAAATTTCCATATAAAGATAGTGAGAGCAATTTCATCATTGTTTTTGTAAAGTTTGAACTATTGTGTAAATTGCTAGCCTTTTCCTATACAAGTAAGAGCATTGTTTTTAGTATTGAATTTCGTTTATTTTCATGTATCTTTCATTAAATTCGGTTCAGTAATAAGAAAGTTATATTTTCGCATTTGTGGTTGTTGCATAACAATTTTACTGAGACCACTATAACGGACCTCAATGTATATAACTTTTTATTTTATTCGTGCATTTCATGTCTGCACGGAGGTTATCATTTCCCCGTGGGTTTATAGACAGATTTTCAAATAAACGTCTTTCTTTTTTATTAAAACTACCTACTGAAATCACTTAATTTATTTAGTGTTTGACCCCATTTGCCGACCAATCGAATCGCTCAGATTTTTCCAATAAACGTCTTTCTTTTTTATTAAAACTACCTAATGAAGTCACTTAATTCATTAAGAGTTTGCTCTAAATAGAAAGCACTTTAGCTCCGCCCACAATCACGGACCTATATACACATAGGTCCGTGCCACAATACATGTCGGTTGCTATAGAAAAGGTCAAATGAGGTTAAACACTAAGTAAGTTAGAGTTTACCAAGTCAATTTTTAACAATTAAGAAACCCCGGTCACTCGCTACCGCTCGCTCCCTTTGGGTTTTTTAATTGTTAAAATTTGACTTAATAAACTCTAACTTATACTAAGAGTTCGCTCTAAATAGAAAGCGCTTTAGCTCCGCCCACAATCACGGACCTATATACACATAGGTCCGTGCTTTAATACATGTCGGTGGCTATGCAAAAGGTCATATGAGGTTAAACCCTAAGTAAGTTAGCTACCGCTCGCTCCCTTTGGGTTTCTTAATTGTTAAAATTTGACTTAATAAACTCTAACTTATACTTAGAATATTGCACACACAAATTTCGCGACTTTCTAGATGTAGATGTTAAAATGTTCTTACTTTAGCTAGATCAAGGTAAATGAATTTATGTTTGAAAGTTTTCTATAATTATGCCCCATTCGAAGAAGAGGGGTATGATTTGCAGATGTCGATCGTTCGGTATGTCTGTCCGTCTGTCTACCAACTGGTTTTCGGATGGTAACTCAAGAACGTTTGGGCCTAGGATCCTGAAACTTGATTAGGAGGTTGGTCATGACCAGCAGAGGACCCCTATTGTTTTTAGGTCAGTATGTCAAAGGTCAAGGTCACAGCGATACGGAATAGTAAAACGGTTTCCGGATGATATCTTGAAAATGTTTGGACCTAGCATCATCAAACTTGTTGTGGAGATTTGTCATGACAAGTGAATGACCCTCATTGATTTTGAAGTCAGTAGGTCAAACTTCAAGGTCACGGTGACCTGTAATTTTAACACAGTTTCCGAACTATAACTCGAGAACGCGAGGGCCTAACATCTTGAAACTTGATGTGGAGGTTGGTCATAACCGGTAGAGGACCCCTTACGGTTTTGAGATTACAAGTTCAAAGGTCAAGGTCACAGTGACCCGGAACTGTAGAACGGTTTCCGCTCAATAGCTTAAA
The DNA here is from genome assembly GCA_022818135.1 of Saxidomus purpurata. NCBI lineage: Eukaryota > Metazoa > Mollusca > Bivalvia > Venerida > Veneridae > Saxidomus > Saxidomus purpurata. The sequence goes on from JAFMSR010000033.1 coordinate 198,461, forward strand.
GTTACTGACCGGAACATTATTGTCCGTCAAGTGACCATTTGCAATGAAATTTGGTGTGTAGGTAGTTTGCGGGGAGAGGAAGCTTGTGTTGCATTTGGGGTCACTAGGATCAAGGTCAAGGTCACTGTTTCTAAAAATAAAAAAATGGTTTCCGCTAAATAACATGAGTTAGGAGTGACCAATTGCAATGAAACTTGGTAAAACTTGTGAAGGTAGCTTGCATTTTTCATCCAATTTTTTTTATTATAAAATTGTTATACGTAAAAAAATCTTTTAGGTCACGGTCACTACTAAAAATATATTTTTTTTCTTTTTTTGTTTGTTTAGTTTTAAATTGCTATCAGCAAAAAAAATGTTAGGGGGTCAAGGTCACTGTTACTAAAAATAGATTACTTTTTCAAATTTTGTTTTTATTATTAAATTGTTTTACATAAAAATAAAATTAGGTCAAGGTCACTACTAAAAATAGATATTTTTCAATTTCAATTTTTAGTTGTTTTGGAGGTCAAGGTCAATTCGTAAAAATAGATTTTTTTTCGAATGTTTATTTTCTTTTTGATTTAATTTTTTATTATACAATTTCTACCGATGCCGTTTTCACGAATTTCACACTGACCTTTACTTTAAAAACTGTTCCTTTCATAAAACAACTTTTGCATCAAAGGGGGCATACGTGTTTTACAAACAGCTCATGTTCTATTTTTTACATTGTTTTAGTAAATAGTGTTTGACACCATTTGCCGACCAATCGAATCGCTCAGATTTTCAAATAAATGTCTTTCTTTTTTATTAAAACTAACTACTGAAATCACTTAATTTACTAAGAGTTCGCTCTAAATAGAAACCACTTTAGCTCCGCCCACAACACATGTCGGTGGCTATGTAAAGGGTCCAACGAGGGTAAACACTAACTTATACATAGATTCTTTTTCAGTAACATATATTGTAAGCTATTTTGTTTCACATTATGATTTCGTTTCAAGATGTCGAAATTTCAGAAGTAGCTGAATATGTTGTAATTTAATCGAGGAATCAGTGCAGTTTGTTTTCTCAAATGCCATTATGTGATTACTTTGTTTCAATAATAATTGATTATCTTGTCTTAGACTAATGTATTGATTGTACATAGTGAATGTAAGCTGCATTTAAATTCAATTATTTCAGTATAATTGTGTTTCATTTAATTTTACTTTCATTCTGATTAATAGTACAAAGAATGTTGTTAATGTTAATGAGACAGATTACTTAATGAAAGTACCAAGTTAGGTATTACACTACTGAATATAGCACGTTTTATAACACGTTTACTGTTGGGTAACCTTCAGATAGTATGGTGTACATAAAGAGTCGTCTTGGAACACATGTTCATATGTATTTGTATGTACGCATAGTTATGCGAATCTACTAAGGTATAGTGTACCCGTCAGAGCAGTTTATGTCTGATACGTTTTATGTGCAATGGTATTTACCATTATGTCTTTTAGCTTTCTCCCCAGGAAGATACAATGCCCGGAGTGGGAGAGAAATGTATTGCCTCCAGACGATTACTTTCCTGGAGAAGACCGACCTGGTACGTCGATAGACTACACGATTCGCCCGGATGTATTGATTCCCGAGCAAAGACTAGTCTAAGTTTTGCCCCGTTCACACATGAAACACTTTTGGCGCAGTTGATATTCAGGTTAACTAAAATCCAAGCCCAAACTTTGTAAAATGTTTACTAAGTCACGAAACATGTATGTACAAAGATTCCCTCCACGCAACGCTGCTTATTTATTTGAAATATCATACAATTATGGACAACTGTGGACATCGGATATGATGTGATATTCACCATATGGAAGTAATATTGACCGAGGCGTCAATCGTAGTTGGTTAGACCAATCAAACAGCATGTATTTATACAATACAATAAAACATTATGCTTCACTTACGTTTATTGCATGATTTCCCATGCCATCCCGTTTTGCATGCGATTGACTGGCAGTATCCAGTTAACCCGTCACACGGCTTATTGTCTGCACAGTGACACATCTGTTTGCATTCTTGTCCAAACCATCCTACCTCGCACACTGCAAAAATGTTTGTTTGAAAATAACGATTTGTTTACCAAAATATGTAAAATATTTTAAACTTATTTTTCACCAAAAGCAACGTTACCCTTAAGCCATAATTGACCTGCAAAGGTTCTGAAGCTTTACGAGTTGGGGTTAGGGGTGATATTGTTGATATGGATAAAGCATGAAAGTGTATGTAAAATACAATACTTTTGACTAGCATATTCAAATATGATAGATAAAACTTAAAGTTATATCAGACAAAAAAATGAAATTCAAAATATTTTGGCACACAAAAACAGAATCTTAGTATTTTATTCTTTATGTAAAACACATGAACCACTGACCAGCCGAATAGTCTAGTTTCAATATTCCACTATCATAACGGCATAAAAAATGTTTTAAAGCTGCTCGCTTCCAGTTGCCTTAAAAAAAAACAAATTTTCAAATATGACATACTAGTACATTATATATAAAACTAAAGGCTACTACCATGAATAGAAGTAAATATCTAGGTAGGAATTTGCAAAAATTGAAGGAAAATGTTGTTTTTACGGCACCGCTACACTATATGTTTATACTGGAATTTCAAAAGCGTTTGCAACGTTTTATTACTTGGTAGCGTATTATTTCAAATCTTTAGATACTGTATACGTGACAGGAATATATTCTGGAACCTTTTTATATGACTATAATTATGTTCTAAAATACGGTTTCATACAGTTTGAAGAACTTATATTTTTTAATATCAGAGCGAGCAGCTGTAAAAGAAAGAGTATGCAACAAAACATTTTGATCATCAACAATACGCAGTCTACTGTTATTTAGATACAAATGTAAAAGTAAATGTCCTAACAACACAGTATATATTATGCAGTTACCTCCTTGAAAGACTTGAACTTCACACAGTGTAAGTACTCCAGGCCTCTGTATTTTTATGTATCTGGTTAAAATGTTTGGTAACGAAATTTCATACATTATGCTGGACATCCTCGTTGCGGTCGACTTGAATGCGGTCGCATTGTAAATGATGTTAGATATATTGAGTTGAAAACCACCTACGCTTTGAAAGACTTTTTCTGAAAAAGCGGAAGTTGTATCAAATATAGTACAAATGCCGTGCTAAAAGGGAACGTTATATGTGTACTTAAATGACATGTGCAGTTGTTTTTATAGTTTCTTAAGGTAAGTCGCGGGTTTCCCCCAGAAATCGGGTCATTTTTTAAAAAGGCAACGCAGATTTAAGATATTTTGCATGACAACCCCTTGACTAATTGACTTTTGAAGAAATAATACGGTGAAGTGATATTTCCATGGGAACTGAGTTAAAAGCGCCACCTAGCGGGGAGGTGCATTTTCGTCAATTTTCGTGTTATTTTCGATATATCTCTTTCTATGTTGATAACGAAACGATCTAGCTTTCATAAATGCAATGTCGAATCATTTATCCATCTGAAAAAATAAAAATATCTAATATTTTTTGCCAAAAATATGAAAAAGTGTGGAACGAACCCTGTAGGGGCGACAATTTTCAAAGCAAAAATAACTGCAAAGTTGACGCATTTTGCGAAAAAACGGCCCGAGAGAATTTTTTTTAAAAAGCGCTATGGATTCTTAAACCAATTTAAAGCAATTTTATCACCGTCCTTCTTTTCGTGCCACCGAAACTATTTTGAAGTGGGAAAAACATGAGAAACGTTGACGTAAAATACAAGATTGACGTGACGTAACGAGCAGATACTGGCGTTTTTCCAGACGTTTCTTGTAAAAAAAAAATTTACGGGAGAAGTCCTGGCAGCTGGTTTCTTGGACTGTGTCGTATATTTACGAGCTGACCGGAACATTTTTGTCCGTAAAAATACGTATCAAGCTGTAAAACTAATGGATTTGACGGTTACGGTCAACTCATTTATATACAGCACTTTTCCCTTAAAAATAGTAGTTGATTAATATAGTAGTTGTTGAGCTTATACATGTGTCTACATTAGTGTTTGGCCCCATTTGCCCACCAATCGAATCGCTCAGATTTTCAAATAAACGTCTTTCTTTTTTATTAAAACTATTTACTGAAATCACTAAATTATGAAGAGTTCGCTCTTAATATAAAGCACTTTAGCTCCGCCCACAATACATGTCGCTGGCTATGCAAACGGTCAAATTAGGTTAAACACTAAGTTAGAGTTTATCAAGTCTTTTACGGCTATTCCTTTTTCCAGTACGGCCGTACATATTTATGCGGTACATGACGGTTGGTGTTCGTGTTGTGTTTTGGGATAACTTCGAAGGTAATCATCTTGTTAATTTTGACTCTGGAAGACTTTTGTTGATAAATTTCTACCGTTCGCTCCCTTAGGGTTTCTTGACTATTAAAATTTGACTAAATAAACACTAACTTATACATAAAGATAAAGTAAATACACGAAAACTGAATACGCTGCAACGAATGCTGAAATTGGTTGAAAGATGGTAGGTGTTTAGCGCAGCATATTAGAAATACATTCAAGTATAAATTTGAAATGTCAGTTTGAAAAATGCGTTGTTTAAAAAAAAAAAAAAAATTAGTAGACTAGCAAATGATCGTACAAATTAGAAATTTATAAAAAAAACGCCTTCCAGAGTCAAAATTAACAAGATGGTTACCTTCACAGTTATCCGAAATTCAACGCGAACGAACGGTCCTGTACCGTAAAAATATTTACGGCCGTATTGGAAAAGGAATAGCCGTAAAAGACAATACATTTAAGGTACATTTTAACAGTGCATATATCAAAAACGTATTGCTCACAATTACATAAGTTTTATGATATTTCGTTAAAAAGCATTTTATCATTTTAGAGACACTCCAATAACTTGGTGTCAAATTAAATAACTTGAAAAACATAAAACTGAACATAGCTTAACGGTTTAAGCTATACATTCCAGTCATCATCGGGAAAATCAGCGTTTTAAAATATGCTGTAGGACCGTAAAGCAATACTTATTTTCAATAATGTAAATTTATTGTTGAACAAAATCAATTGAAGGATAGCGAATTATTACAGAAGGTCTCTCTGTTGATTCCTTGTGCAAAAATGAGGCATTTTTCGATATATGTTTTTCTTTAAAAATGTATTTATTTGTCTTTTGAGTTCAATGAACACACTATTTATATTTGGAGAATATAATCTGCTAGATGTAGTGAGTAGCTCTTTAAAGTTCCGCTACAAATAAACATACAGTAAAATAAACTGATATTTGTTTTATTTGCAGGTAAAAAACAGGTCATGATGTTGGCTTGTTTTCTAGTTGGAAGTGAATGAATTGGTAGATTTAAAAGGTATTCGCAACAATAGCAATGTAAAATACTCGAAAAAACATTCTTTGATTTTTGTCAAGATCTAAACTACTTTAAGAGCCAGTAAGAGTAATTTGTTTTTGCCAGTAGCAACAAAACTATAATATTCTCGACCAATATCGCTTATCGTTATTTACATTTAGTCGTCCCAATTCAAGTTCCAATTCAGGGAAAAAAATATTTTTAATCAAATCTAGAAATTATTTGCGCATGGTACACATTCTCTGAGCAACTTTTTGTTGCTGTGATATGCGATTCAATTACGTTGAGTGAGTGGGTACAATTTTGATATCATAATTGTTAAAAGGCCCATGTGTTCTGACTGGTCTACAAAAAGCAATGTCGGCCATATGATACTTACTAAAGTATAATAGCGTCATTAAATGTAATAAAATATTATTTCACGAATATTAGAATATACAATATGTACACCTACCATTGTTTCTGCTGTAAACATTAATCGGAAATGCAACTCTGAAATCTACCATCCACCATGACTTTTGAGAGTTTTGTGTTCCACTGCAACACTGACACACTTCTGGATCTGTATCAGTATTACCGTCAACTGCTCGATCGGATGTCAAGTTATTTGCTACTGATGACATTGACGTTGTGATATAGTCTTTGAAGCGTTGCAAGATATCGGAATCTGAAAAAAAACAACTTGATATGTTAGGCTATATTTATATTTGAGTTAGTCAACGCTTATCAGCTAATTGTATAATTGTTTTTATGTATTGACAATATATATTTTCGAATAAGCAAGCCGATTTCTCTGGCGTTCATGGAATTTTTATGACTTACTGTGAGTATTGTGAAAGAAATTGGGGTTTGTATGAAATGTCTGTGTTTGAAGGGGCATAACCTTGCAAGAACTTGATGGATAGACACAAAAATTGTGTCTTGCATATCTCCTATTCACGATGATTGTTTGCGACCATACTCATTGTAATTCTTTAAAAACTGCAGGAGGAGATCGCTCCGCGAAATGTATAAAATAGAAATGTCAAAGGGGCATAACTCACATTGATGGATACGTACACTAATTGTGTTTTGTTATGGGGGATTGTTTATGCCAAATTTTAATGCAATCCTTTTGAAAACTGAAAGAGGAGTTTGCTCCACAATCAACCTATGCTTTATAAAATTCATGCAAGGGAACAGCTTAAGTTCAGAGGGGCATCAGTCTGCAACAACGTGGTGGATACACGTAAAAATTGTGTCTTGCTCATTTACTACTTATGGTGATTATGTGTCTTTATATCCATTGCAATCTTTTGAAAATGGAAGGAGTTCGCTCCACAAACTACCTATACATAAGTAGATCGACCTACCGATCGACCACCAGACGTCCGACCGACCAATAGATAATTAAAGTAATACCCAAGCACTTTTTTTCACGGGTATAATTACAATCACTGTGGCACCGGGTCTTGTATAAAGAAAAGAAATACTTACAATAACCGGTATATTGGTCAAAGTTGCATGTGCATAACGATTACAGGTTTTCAATGTTCTATAATGATATACGTCCCACACCCTGATCATGTGTCAGATCTTACAAAATTAAATAGACTATTGGAACAGATATAGGCCCTATGCCGTGAATACGCAGTTTCTATAAGTTCGACTTGGGAGCAGTTTTTTGTGAGACAAACCAGATGGTCTTACTAGTCAACGTTGAGAGAAAGAGCTTGCAAGTTTCACATGAGCGTGAGAACTAACTTTAAAACTTGTAGTACTGTTGTACTACTCTGAACTATAATGCATTACAAATGCACAGTGGTGTTTGTGTCTAGGAATATTCTCTGTTTGACAAAGTATGTCAAAAGTTTGCTCACGAAATATCATATTGTTATAAATGTTATTATAACTGTTAATCTCATAATAAACAAACACACTTTCCAGACCGATTTTATTTACTTGGTAGATCTTCAACTCATATGAAATATTTAATGGTGAAGAAAACAATACAGATACATGTACATGTACAAAGACTACGTATTATGTTCGACTACGCTGCAAATACGTTCTTATGGTCGATAAATATAATTCATCTAAATTTATTTCAAACCGTCCACTACGGCCTAAAATACAAGTATATGTATGATATAAACATATTTTTCGAAAAAAAAAGAACTAAATGGATTGAGACCTGCAACCAAACCGCCTTAGGATTTCCATTTCTAAGCTTACGTAATGTCCATGGTGTTTAAGCTGTTGTCCCATTATATTCTGTATCTATGTCGAAGACGTGGGTATTTTAACTCTACCAATTCAGGTCCTTAATAACGAGATCAGAAATCGCATAAAGAAATTAGTCTATTTAAATTTCAATTCATGATTTATACTTGCCTGATGAAATATACATAAGGATATTATCTCCCATTAAACATCAACAATCCGCTATAAATAACACCCATGCGACTTCCCAATGTCACGTGTTATCGGCGCTCTATATAACCACCTGTAAACCCCAAATCGTCAGTTTTATTTCCGGCGATAAACATCAACATTGCTGTTAGTTTTCGGATTTTCTAACGTGTTTTTTCGCGATTATTACCAATTTTATTGGGATTTATTTCACATTTGTAATTTCTTTTTTTGTTGGTATTATGGCTAACGCTTCGTTAGAGAATGACATTATTGAAAAGACAATTTTTCTTTATTAGAAATAGACAAAAATGATTTGGATTATGAATAAGGACGTTCTCACGTGTCTTCTCAGAAGAAATCTTCCCGTATTTCAAGGGCAGGCAAAAAGGAATTAGATGATTTGCGGGAGGATGTGAAGTCCCGTTTCGAATGCATTGATTCGAAGTTGGATAAATTTTTCAATATGATGGATACTGCTGGCTCGGCCAGGCAGCACGATACCACATGGTGTCGACAGTGACACATTGGTACGTATTCCCCTTGCAACAATTGCAATTTACAAACTCAGAGAGATAATGATGACATTTTATCCTTGGCTCCTGGTCAAAGAGAGCGAACAGACTTGTTGGAGATAATGACTCCGAGGACAACTCACATGCTAATATCATTGAGTCTGATAGTGAGGATAGTAATGATCGTTTTCGCAAGTACAGTTCGAAAACATGTAATTTACTTCAGGAAATGTTTGGTGCTGATGCGACAACCAAACCTGATAAAAGTAGTATAGGCATTTCTTTGGATGACAGTCAGGTATCAGTGTTGAATGAATCTTGGAGAATTGACAAGCCATCAAAATTATCTGCTTACAAGGACACGTACAGGTCTGCTTGTCCAATCTCTGACAAAACAGAAGACATACTAACAGTACCAGCTATTGACAGTATTGTTAGCAATTTGTTATTGAAAAAATATGGGCAGAAAGCCATGGTAAAGGCCCAATCTCTATGTTCTCAACCTTTGAAAGACTTGGAGAAGATTGCATATCAAGGGCAACATGCAGCACGAATGGGTATCGTCATAAACGTGTACATGCAGCAAGCTTTGGGTAATTTGTTGTCTACACTTACAGACAAGCAACCAAACTTTGACGGTGCTATTCAGTATGTTAGGGACATTTTTGCTATGAATACAAAATCTCAGGATCAAGCAGTTGGAACAGGGGCTTTGCATCACATGGTACGGAGAAAAGCCGCCATGGCTGATTAAGAACTTTATGATTCCAAAGAACTGAGAACTCACATTTGGAACTTACCGTTAACACATGAAGGAATCTTTGGTTCAGGTCTTGAACTGAAACTGAAAGAGAGACAGGAGATCAATAAGCAGATATCAGATTTGCTCCCCGACTTTGAGAAACGAGGGAAACGCAAAATACCCAGTACTGCTGATCAACCTTGGAAAAGAGCTCGCTTTCAAGATTATGATCGATCTCAGTCTACGTTTCGTAGCCAACCTCAGTCGTATGGTTCGCATACAAGGAGAAACAATTACAGATCACAGACACAGACTTTCTCTGGTCCTAGATTTCCCAAAGCAACAACTACGAAAACCTCTGGGGTAAGTAACACTTTTCGTCCCAGATCAAAATGACTTGTTGATAAAGAGAGCAAATATACCAGTAGGAGGCAAAATAAGGTTTTTTTGTAAGACATTGGGAGAAAATTACAAACGATCAATGGGTATTGTCGTTGATAAAAGAGGGGTACAAATTGGAATTCGAAAATATACCAATGTTCAACGGCATAAAACAGACAAATCTTTCAGAAAAAAATATGCATATTCTATTACAGGAAATAGATATCTTATTACAAAAAAAAAAGCAATCGAACCTGTAAATCAGAACATAGATCAGTGTTTTTACAGTACATTTTTTCTAGTCCCAAAGAAAACAGGAGGTATGAGACCTGTGATAAATCTGAAACCTCTATATGCCTTTCTACGTTTTTGGTACGTGGCATTCCCTGTTTGATATTATTTTTGTTTTTTTTCTACGCACTCAACACTTCAAAATGGATACTCTCAAAACAGTGTTGAATCTAGTCAAAAAAGGAGATTTTGCTTTTTCCCTAGATCTTGCAGATGCTTATTTCCATAACCCAATCTTTCCAGGTCACAAAAACTATCTAAGGTTTTGTGTAAACAACCAGGTTTATCAGTGGCGAGTCATGGCATTTGGGCCAAAAGAAGCACCGCGTACGTTCACAAAATTAGTTTCAGTAGTAGCAGCTCATGTACGCAAACAGTCGGTGCGACTGACTGTTTATCTAGACGATTGGTTAGGGTTGAATGTGATCAAACAAGGCCTTCTACAAGATCGAGAGAAACTGATAAACCTTCTTCTCGATTTAGGTTTTATAATAAACAAGAAAAAATCTCAGTTGGTTCCTACTCAAAAGATCACATACATAGGGAGTGTATTAGATCTCCGGAAAGGGCAAGTCTTTCCTACAACAGAAAGAATAAAAAAGATAAGGTTAGCAATCAAGTCCATTTTAGCTCGGTCAAATTCATCAGCCCTTCAGTATCTGCACCTATTAGGGTTGTTAGCATCATGCATAGAATTGATACCTCATGCAAGACTCCGAATGAGACCAATTCAATTGTACCTATTACATTTTTGGAGACCAAGTTCAAAAAATCTAAATTTTCAAATTCCACTAAGGATGCATCTGATAGGTCATCTGAAATGGTGGTTACATACTCAAAACATTTCTCAGGGCAAATCTTTTCAACAAGTAGTAGCAAAGGTAACACTTCAGACAGATGCAAGTCAAAAAGCTTGGGGTGCATGTCTAGACAATCAGATTGCCCAAGGAGTGTGGTCAATTCAGGATCAGAAAATGCATATCATCTTCCTAGAAAAGGAAGCTGTGTATTTGATAGCCCGCTTTATTTATTTTCCAATGTTTATCAGTTTATATATCTACTGATCCAAGTCGCCACAACTAGCTCAATCCAGCACTATCTGTGGGGTGGGTTGCTGTTTAAATTAGCGGACAACCAAAAGAAAAGTGTGCAGACTTATTCATTTAATGTCAATAATCCATCCTGAAGTAAATATCAGTATCATGGCAAGAATGGTAATAGTACTCATGATGATGATGATGAGGATGGTGATTATAATAACAATAATCCTGGAAAATGTATAAATTCCAGAAATAATACAAAAATGCACAAAATATGCGAACGACTTAAAACATCAAACTAGACATTTTGAATATGACTCGAAAGTGACCAGTGCAGTGATTGGTTATAAGATATCACGTGCATAATCAGTATAGGTATAGGTATAGGATTTTAATGGACATGATAAAAGTTACTTCCCTTAGACTAATAATAAATATGGAACACCAGAACTGTCATACTTTCGACATTGGAAAAGTAAAAACAACGAAGTACTTTTACAATTGGAAACATAACTTTAATTCACTCTATGACACGTACAATGCACTTCTTCATTTTCTGCCAGTATTAGAAAATCAGACTGTTCTGATTCGCTCAGACAACACAACAGTAGTGCGATATCTGAACAAACAAGGGGGTACCAGATCCCCATTTCTATGTCTACAAACTTGGAAGATTTGGTCATTAGCCATTCACCACAATATTTTTCTGAAAGCAGCCCATATTGCGGGCAAACTCAATATTTTACCAGACAAATTATCAAGGACAATGATACGTCCAACAGAATGGACTCTAAACAGGTCAGTTGTACAATGAGTTCTGGAATATTCTGGAAATTAGGTCAACCAATGATAGATCTTTTTGCTTCTCACTTAAACAAACAGACTCCAATATTTTGTTCTTGGATTCCCCATCAAGAAGCACTAGCACTGAACGCATCAACAATTCCATGGGAGAGGATGTTTGCATATGCACCCCCCCCCCCCACCCCCGTAATGTCTGATTCCGAGGGTTATTAAGTACATGAAACAGTTTCATTGCAAGATAATCTCGATAGCACCAGAATGGCCGAGACGGCCTTGGTACCCAGAGTTACTACAGTTATCAATAGCAAATCCAATTCAACTCCCAATTCTTCCAAATCTGTTGCATCAACCCAAGATTCAAATTTTTCATCCCAACCCTAAGGTATTCAATCTAACTGCATGGTTGCTATCGACAAATATTTTAGAACAGAAGGATTTTCAAAACGGGCTAGAAAATTGCTCAAATCTAGTTGGAGGTCGGGTACACAAAATGATTATGATGCAAAATACAGAAGATTTTTAAGCTGGTGTAGTAAACGCAAAATTGCTCCCTTTACAGCAACTGTAACGCAATGCGCAGATGTTTTGGCTAATCTCTTTTACGAGGGTTTACAATACCGTATTATATCAGGTTATAGGTCTATGTTGTCTGCCTTATTACCTCCAGTAGCAGAGAAACCAATAGGACAACATCCCCATATTATTAGAATTCTTAAAGGAGTGTTTAATGAGAGACCTCCACAGGTTAAATTGTTAACAGAATAGGATTTGCCTCTTGTCTTGTCTGTTCTTCAGAAATATCCCTTTGAACCTATGTCAAAGACATTTCTCGAATTTGTGACTTATAAAACTGTTTTCCTTACAGCTATCACGACGTTCCGTAGGGCAGGAGACCTCCAAGCACTGAGACTTGGTGAGAGTGCAGTGTCCATTCAAGCAAATGGCGTAACTTTTCTTAGGCAAGGTTTAAGTAAACAGGATAGGCCTAATCATATATCAAGGAAGATATTTGTTCCTGCTTTCAAGGATAACAAACTTTTGGATCCAAAAGAGCTTTGTATTGGTACCTTAAAAAGACTAATCAATACAGAAATGATGTAGAAGAAGCTGAAAACAGTCTGTTTGTTGCAATAAACAGTCCACATAGGAAAGTTTCAAAACATACAATTAGCAAATGGATCGTTAATCTCATACAGATAGCTTATGATGACAAATCTAAGAAAGTGAAAGCACACTCTACAAGGTCAGTAGGACCTTCTTGAGCCCTTTATAAAGGGGCAACGATGCAGTCAGTGTTGGAAGCTGCTGATTGGTCAAAGGAGACTACATTCATTAAGTTTTATCTGAAGAATATTAGACCTTCAGTATTGAAATAATCACTATGTTTAACATGGTATAAAATTTGTTTGATGGTTGAAATTTATGCAAAGTTTTAATTTCCGACGGATTCCGAACTGATATTCTGGTAGAATGAACTAGTGTATCAAATTCCGAACTGATTTTCTGGTAGAATGAATAAGTGTATAGTATAATATTATAATACTCTTAAGATATAAGAATGTACATAATTTATGTTCAAAGAAGAAGGAAGAACTCTTATTGTATATATATACTCAGTACATTTAAAAACGCGCAACACTTACATGTTGCGTTGTAGGAGTTTAACGCCCGTTCCAACCGTGTTTGGGTCATTTTAACAGGCGGGCAATTTATTAAACAATCGTTCCTTGGAAGAACCAGTACTAGACAATTCATTTTGAAAATTTAACTTTTATGTATTCACACAAACGGATAATTGATTGTCAGATGTACACTATGTACAAAAAGAGCGCCGGCTGGCAATTTGTTATCAATATTGATTGTTTCAATTAAAGAAAATGGTGAGTAAGTCGTGAACAATTTTAACACCAAAGTATTATTTTAGTCTGAAATAACATGTTGCGATAGGTTTTGCATCAATCATAAATGTTTTGTGGGGTTTATGGTTAAATGAAAATATTTGCCATATTTATGAAATATCGCTTAAGTCATTCAACATTTGTGAGAAAAATGGGCTCATTTCACAAATTTGATCCTTAAAATAGTGGTTTCATTTACAAAAAAGGGGAATGTAGCCAAGTTTTAACAAAATTACAAAATTAATAGACATACCAGATTTTAACGATTTTCTACGATTTTAAAAACCAGTTTTCATTTTGGTTATGACGGATATAATGACTGTTCAGTGATTTTTCATAGGTTCTCTAAATTCTAAACATATTGATTTGTTAACCTTTTCGAAAAAAATAACAGAATAAACATTTAATTGCAAATATTGACTTTTTTTTATTTTTGCACTTTTACAATTTTTTCGTGTCGTTTTTGAAGAAAATTACATCACGAGACAATAGTCAATGAAAAGGACAATTAGAATCTATGCAACTGTTTTTCCCCATAATTTGTAAAAATTAAAATATTTCACTTAAAAAATGTTGCGTTTTTAAATGTACTAAGCATATGCTTGTATTGCAATTATCCCTCAATAACTCATTATCTCACCAAACGAGAGGGCCAAGATGGCCCTATATCGCTCACCTTGGTACAAGTCCACTTGCCTGGTGGAAGATCACTAGATAATGTTATATACCAAATAAGTTTTCCTATATACGCCTTTGTAAAACAAATGATCCCCCCGGGCAAGGTCAATTTTGACCCCAGGGGCATAATTTGAACAAACTTTAAAGAGGTCTACTAGGCAATGCTACATGCCAAATATCTAAGCTCTAGGCCTTGTGGTTTCAGAGAAGAAGATTTTTAAAGTTTTTACTATATATTCCTATGCAAAACTAAGTGACCCCCGGTGCGGGGTCAATTTTGACCCGGGGGTCATAATTTGAACAATATTGGTAGAGGTCTACTAGCCAATGCTACATGCCAAATATCTAAGCTCTAGGCCTTGTGGTTTCAGAGAAGAAGATTTTTAAAGTTTTTACTATATAAGCCTATGTAAAACTAAGTGACCCCCGGTGCGGGGTCAATTTTGATCCGGGGCTCATAATTTGAACAATCTTGGTAGAGGTCCACTAGCCAATGCTACAAGCCAAATATGTAAGCTCTAGGCCTTGTGGTTTCAGAGAAGAAGATTTTTTAAGTTTTTTCTATATATTCCTATGCAAAACTAAGTGACCCCCGGTGCGGGGTCAATTTTGACCCGGGGGTCATAATTTGAACAATCTTGGTAGAGGTCTACTAGACAATGCTACATGCCAAATATCTTAGCTCTAGGCCTTGTGGTTTCAGAGAAGAAGATTTTTAAAGTTTTCCCTATATATTCCTATGCAAAAACTAAGGGCCCACCCGCGCGGGGTCAATTTTGACCCGGGGGTCATAATTTGAACAATCTTGGTAGAGGTCCACTAGACAATGCTACATGCCAAATATCTAAGCCCTAGGCCTTGTGGTTTCAGAGAAGAAGATTTTTAAAGTTTTTCCTATTTGTTGCCCTAGCAACCAGAGTTCTGCATGGAATGGAATTCTTTGAACAATTTTGGTAGAGCTTCATGCAAGGAACATTCCTGCATAGTTTTATCAACATTGGCCTAGAGGTTTCAGAGGAGATGTCATTTGAATCAAAATGTTGACGGACGACGGACGACGGACAATCATCGATCTGAAAAGCTCACCCTGGCGTAGCCAGGTGAGCTAAAAAGGAAATAACACATCTGCGGAGGATCAACATTCGTCTGACAGGATTATGAGGAAAAATCACGATTTTCATGTATTTAAAATGCGAATAAATCAAACTCTAAATAGTTTCCTCAAGCATACGCAGTTTTCTCACGTCGTTCCTTATTTAAATGTTGTGTTTTCTAATCATAGTACTTAACATTTAATGCTATTGTGTGGTGTAAAGGTTAATGTGTCTGCCACTCATCCCGGAGGTTGCGGGATTAAGCCCCACTGGGGTCACGACCGTACCTCCTCATATGACACCAGTACTGGTTTTTCCAGGAAGCGGACTCGAGAGTGACTCGATAAGCTACAAGCTTTCTTCACATTTATTTAGAGCTTATATAAATAAATATAAACTAAACTATTGTAAATCCTCATAACCTAAATGGAACGAAATAAACATGCATGTCTGTCTGTCACTAATCTTCTAGTGAAATACAACACGAGTCTTAACTTTCTGAGAGAGAGAGAGAGAGAGAGAGAGAGAGACAGAGACAGAGAGGGAGAGAGAGACAGAGAGAGAGAGAGAGAGAGAGAGAGAGAGAGAGAGAGAGAGAGAGAGAGAGAGAATACATTATGTTAATGTGATAAGTAGTTTGTGTATATTTAAACATAGACCTACCACACATGTGCACAATAGCTTTTGAATTGCCTGATTTTGAGGCATCGGACACATTTTGATATATTTACTTCACGTACAGAATACATACTGACAAACAACTACCTCCTGTCGTCTTTTAAATATTTACAAATAAATGACAAAAAAATCGAAAAATACCCTTTGACATATTGTGAATTAAATAATGCTTACTTGAAATGTCCAAATACCGATACAATATATATAACATCTGGACAATTTGGAGTTTAAAGCTGCTCGCTCACAGTTGCCGAAATTTTCAAAAAAGGCTAAAATCAATAAAATAAGTAAAAATCCAGGTAGGAATTTGCAAAAATCAATTGAAAATGCTTGTTTTACGGCACCGCTACACTACATGTTTATATTTGAATTTCAAAAGCGTTAGCAACGCTTACATATCTACAGATATACGTAACAGGAGTTTATACTGGAACCTTTTTATATGACTATATGTTCTAAAATATGTTATTTGCGTACAGTTTGAAGACATTTATTTTTTTACCAAATTCTGAGAGCGAGCACTTTTAAGAAAGAAAGAGATAAACAAAATTGGCGGATAAATCTTGGAACCGATATGTATCAGTAGTTTAACTCGATATATATCATAAATAAAAGCACCTGCTTGAATCAGTTGGATTAATACGTATTATAAGACAAGAATTATATAAAAAGATGGTCGGTGCGATTTTGAGTATGTGACAGATATATCATAGTAAAAATTCCAGTTAAATTGTTAATCTTGATGCAGTAAGAAGGGTGAGAAAAAATGTGCACTCTGAGTCCCTGACCGGGATGCGAACCCGAAACCCTTCTCTTACAGGGCAAATGCGCACCCCACTGAGCTATCCGGCCGCTTTATAATTTTCTTTCAAATTGTGAATAAGTCCATACCGTGACATGTGCATCAGGAAAACAAACCTTATCCTAGTTTTTCTTATCAAATATGTTACTCAAAATATTGACCGTTATTCATTGGTCGAGAAAGTATAATTATTCTACACTCATAATTGACATTAGTTTGGAGGTAACAACGTATTATATTGATAATATATCAACTATTTAAGTACTAAAATTATAAAACCATTCACGAAAGACTGAGAACGCTTGAGTGTTTCACTGACCTTTTGCGTTCGGTATTATCGCGCTACAAGGTGCCTTACAGAGTAAATTTGTTATGCATATGCATTCTTCTGTCATTTCATTTGCAGTTGAAAGAGTATCAACTTCCGGTCAAAACGAGCTTTATACAGCTGCGCCAAAAATGAAATTTAACTATGTTATATTAGAGCTGCTTGCTCTCAGATTTTGGGGGAAAAAAAGAGCAGCTTTAATAATAAGCATCAATCTAAGTGTTATATGATATCATCTATCCCATTTTTCTAATTCTTTTGTAATATTTGTTATTATATTATCATGTTGTTTTAAAGAAAATAAATGGACTATCTTTTGGCGGTTCCAAAGAGAAAAAAATACTTGGACACTAGCTTTCTTGCATATTTTGAACAAACAATATTTCAATATCAATATGGGAAAATCTCAGTTACCTACGTCCAGTAGATACAAACTAACAACATTCTGAAAAGTAAACCTTAGGCGTCACATGACCACAATTTGACGTCAAAACTCACTTCAATTTACATAGGCAGTAAATAATCTCGGAAATCATTTCCTGACAGCATCATTTATTTTTTGTTGCAACATTATATACTTTTTCGGTATATCATATCTGGTTAAATATTTCATGTCTTCTTTCCACGATATGCTTTTTTCATAGGGTATAGCCAAAAAAAAGAATCATTTCAAATAGCTGTTGTCATAGCATGGGTCTTTGAGGGTGTTGAAGTAGATAGTATGTTTCTGTGGAGGAAAATATCAGTTTTTAACATTGGTTTTGCATTTAAACAGGGTCACAAAAATGTAATATTTACGTTGTTTGCAAGCAATTATTGTCGAATAATGTAACAAATGTGAGAAGGCACATTTTTGCGCGACGCCGGTCAATTACATCATTGATGTGTCGTATCAGTGGTCTTAAGTGATTTAATGCTCTTGAACTACATACGGAATTTTACAGACAGGAAGACGTACATTTTGTTGTTTGGAGTTTTCTCATAATCAGTGCTGTACGTAATTTGGTGCTTTTCACTGTGTATGATTGTTGTGCTTTGGTTAGGAGTACTGTGATGAGGAATCTGTATAATTATCAAACGACAATCAGATAAGTATGGTGGGTAATTTTGTACTGTGAACCTGCTTAAAAATATAATGTTACTGTAGTTATACAGGGGTCAAGGATTGTCTGTAGAAATATTGTTATTGTTTATTGTCCCGACCGACCCTAGAGTTTCTCAGTAGGCGAATCTATCAATACTCCTGACAGGCGCATATTGAAGACAAGATGCAGATACAAGGGAATCCGGGTACCACACACTAGCTCGTTACGAATAGACCCCCTTTCACTTTTACGTACCCAATGTAAAGCACCGATACACATGAGACTACCCCTGGGTTGGTTTGGAACCAGCTCATCTCTAGGTGGGAAACACTGAAAAGCGTTTTTCGGAAATTTCCAGTGCCCCGACAGGGATTTAAACCGAATACCTCCAGACCGGTAGATCGTTAACCCCTCCACAACCGAAGAGTTGTAGAAATGTTTTGTATATGATTATTGTTGCTAAGAATCTTCTTGAAAGTAAGAGGTTTTAAATCATAAATGTGACTCTGACTTTGGAGGTAGCGTTCTTAAAAACTATTGAACAAAGTTACTTGAAAATTGATTTATGCATGTTGAAGTAACAGCATAGACAAGAAATTGTGGACAGACAGACGGAACCGAGCGCCAAAACTTGAGTAAAAGCAGTAGGGGACTAGTCATTGACGTGCTTTATTACTTTGCGGTTTCATTTGTCTGTTGCTAGTCACTGCTAACTGAAATGCTGTGACTTGACGCTGGCAAACATTCAGAGAGCAACAGTTTAAAATACCTTTATTATAACTAATATTTTGCCAGCCGGGATCGCAGAAACCAAACATACATTCCCAAGACTGAGCTTCACAGCTTGTGTTATCAAAACAATGATACGTTGATGTGCAGTTATGGCCAAACAATCGACGGTCGTAAGCGTGAATAAAAAACAGCATAATGAACCAATTTTTATAGTTTTCGTTTTGAAATCGTGTTTAGATGATCATTAATGTTCTGTTCTGAGATATATTTTGTATTTTAAAATCATGAAATAGAATTATCGACGGTCGCAAGTTTGAATTAAGACAGCATAGACAACCAATATATACGGTTTTTCGGATTCATATGATGTTTAGATAATCAGGAATATCTGTTCTGAATTATCTTAAAATTATTTAATAAGATTTTGTTAATTTCAGATGCATACCAAACTATTGTGTTGTTTACGTTAAAATAGTATATCAAAGGCAGGGACATGTGAGGTAATGTCTAAATATTTGAAATGTCTTATACTTCAAATATTTTTTAAACATTTTTTGTCAGACTTGAAGAAAATTATCACATGTGTAAAGATATTTAAAGCGTACTGGCATAGAAACTGCCATCGAGATAGTGTATTTCAGCTAGTAGTATTCACCATCTTGTTATTTTACATTTCATATAACTCTCTACAAAGAAGTTGTTTTCATAATGTTTTAATGTAATCAGTTATGCCATTCTTTGACCAAGGACAGAAAGTATTACTATAGGTCTTAAGGTCAGATACATGTACTCCTATTATTTTCCCCAATGATCTACATTATAAATCTAGTCAAAAGGTGACCCTGTATCATACCCACCTATAGAGTGTTGACCAATGCAATTGCTTTTTTCGAACAGATTAATCTCTTAGATACCAGAAAATGCTGTTTTTAAATGGGCTTAACCAACCCAGTTTTTTACAATTTGGCAAGGGTGACAACCACCCCACTCAGTCGGATGAGATTTAGGGGTCTTAACCGCATGTGTACACCTTCTATTTATATGGCGATTTCAGTGTTCTTTATTATGATAACCAGTCCTAAAATATTCATTCGCGTGCAGAAGACAATGCATTTTATTTTTGCATTTGTAAACACAACCTTTTCTACCAATCAGGTAATGTCTCATTTAATCTTACGGGTTTCCCTGTACTTTTTTTCAGCCAATCCCAGAGCCGCACTGCAATAGGATCATCTGACCTAAAGTCAGATCTTATTTTTTCAATAGACAAAATAACCTCTCTACATCATAAGACAAACATATCTGCACTAAAATATTGATTTATTTTACTTTCATTGTAAGTATGCTTAAAATTATAGACCTAAATAGCACGACGGGTTGGATCTGATTTATAGCGTAAAGCGGCTCTTTGAAATAGCATGAACATGAATGCCTCTTTGGCTGACATGTCAGTTCTTTCATATCAATAACTACAGAGACAAGGATAATAGTGCAGCAAAGTGTTTTTTACGTTTTGAGGAGCTCATTGTATCAATTCAGCATTCACTGTGCTTGAAACTGCTTATTTTCTTACCCCACCCCCTCCAAAATGAATAAATTTTCAAGAAATAACCGGCCTTAATTAGTGTGTGTGTGGGGGGGGGGGGTAGGGGGAGGGGGGCTCTATGCCCAAATGACAGAGGAAAACTCCTCAAGCTATCATTTTGAACTAGCTATTTGCATATTAATGCACTAGTGCATTTGTTTTCAATGTTTATGTATTGTTGAGAATACTGTAATGCTACAGTAAATATAAAATATAGACGACTTTGAGTTATCACATTCAAATCATTTAACTCTAAAGGCAAAACTCGCACAAATTTTTACTTATTTTTTAACATTTTCATTGTTATAAGATCAACACTGGCTCGAAAATAACATTTTGATGTGTTACTAACAACATTCGGACACATGTCAGTAAATAACAGCCGTCTAGCTACTTAATATTTAGGCACGAGGCGGAAAATAACGTAAAACAGCAAATTTCATCTATTAGATAAAAGGAGGTAAATTAAATTTGGAACTATCTCGAGAGGTTTTCAGGCGAAATTGCTGTCATTATGGACAAAGCCAATGCAGTTTTGCAAATACAGTATTCCATTTCAATGTTTTAAACGTCTTTTGCGGTCCCCAACCTTATAAAATAGGGATTTTATACTGTTTTGTGCTGGTTACGTACTAAAAGAGCCGACACCAGATTGTTCCTATACAAAGAAGCACCCACTAGCAAGCGATATTTGCACACGTACATATAGACTTCCGTTTTGCATCTAAAGTATCATGAGAGACACAATTTTATTCACTAAATCACGGGGTCACTGGTGAGGTTTTGGATTTTTGCACTTCCGGAAATTTACATTTATTTTAGTCATGGAAAGCGAAAATACTGCTTATTGAGGAAAAATCGCATTTTCACTTTTTTACATTTTCTTACAGAACAATATCTTAGAAATATTGCCACATAAGTTTCAGTTTCATCCGCCCATTCTTTTTGGGTATTTCATGAATTTTAAAACACCCACTGTTTGTTGCAAAAGCCTTAATTTTTCTGTCAAGACCCATAATTGGAAGAAGATGAACAACATAATAAAACAGCACAAATGAAAGTATTTTATGTTTTTAATACATGAAAAACACCAAATAGCTCAACAAAAACATACTGTATCACGTAAACAGTAATAAACATTTGTCATGAAAAAATGGTTACCATGGCAACCGAATTTGCTAAAACGAATAGAAATTTACAATTTGTTGCAATTTTTGTTGTTTTTAATGATAAGTTTTGTATTTTCTGACCATAAGAATTTAAACAAATGAATCTTATGATTTTCAGTTTCATTTTCTAAAAGTCTTATCCGTGTTTATTGTATTAGCACAAACTTACAGTACAACCATGGGTCATGGTTAAATATTGCTATGAAAACCTTGAGTTTACAGAAACAATCTTCATACATTAAGAAATACTGTATGAAACTACATTGTTGTTATGAATGAAGACAAACTCTTCGAGATTATGAAAATCCTCTATACTTTCTTGTGCAAAACATCTGATGCATTCACTGGAAAAGATGATTACCATGGTAACCGAAAACCTATGAAGATCCACAAAATTGGTGAATATGCATGTTTACCACCAAAAAATGCATTTTTTGGCACAAATGTGTCTGCAGATATTCCTGATGACTATCAGTTTCATCTTCCTATTGCTATTTTTTAATCTTAAAAAAATATATACCAATGAACCAGTTACCATTATTCAAAGTGAGGAACAATTACATGTATTAGTAAAATGTTTATTGACAGATTATGAAGCTACAATTTTGAACTGCTCGTATAAAGCTGAATGAATGGTACAATTTGCTCTGAAAAAAACACACAATAAGGTGTAAAGTTTTGTAAATCTTTGAGCAAAACATCTAATATAAATGTCCTCTAAATACGGTTGCCATGGTTACATGTATCAAATATCAAATTACACAAAAATTAGGGCCATGATCGCCCTTTATAGCTTACAGATTAGCATTGTCCTTCATGCCGCGGTCACAAAATCCAACACACCACACAAGTGCCCATACATTAACTGACACACCCCTATGTCCCCTATGACCAACCCAAGGAACATTCATGTTGTTAAGTTTGGTTGAAATTAACTCAGTGGTTTAGGAGTTGTCTTTGAAGCAAATGTTGACAAGAGGACGACAGCTCAAAGCTCACCATGAACACTATGTACTCAGATGAGCTAAAAAGTGTACATATGCAAATTTCTGTCTCTTTGAAAAACAACCCCTTTAGAAAAGAATAAAATAGTTGAATCAGTATGCTGATAAACTAGTAAAAAGTAAAATATGGTGTCACTTTACAGTTAAAAAAATATACTTGTAGGCAACTTTAAATGATATCAGTCTCAAATCATACAAAAGTAGTGTTTACTTGAAGGGTCTAATTTTCAAAAACAAAAACTGATAATTACGCCATAGCAGAAGTCATACACACCACAAACACCATTCAGATGGACTGTTTGCACTAGTCTAGTCTGACAGAAACAACTCCAAGCTCTGTAGAACTTGTACTGCAATGAATAAAGAAAACATACATTAAGCTGACATATTAAACAGGGTATTTAGAATGCAAGCTGGCAAAGCTGTTGTAACTAAACCTTATTTCACAGTCATAACATGCTGATCTGTTGTCATTGCATCATAGAATATCAATATATCAAAAGTCAGCTTTGTCAATAATTGGTAGGTTGCTTAAACATATTTGTCATAAAAATTTAAAATTTCCACACAAAACACCAGTTATTTGTATACACTAAGTAAAAAATAAAAACTTTAAATCATGAATTAATTACATTCTTCACCCCATTTTACCTACATTTTGATTTCCACAATCTAAAATGCCAATCAGGTGAAACTTGGTAGTCCAGCCATTAAGTTGTTCAGAGTATTGTGCTGTAAGCCTGAAATGAAAACAGTTGAGGTAGAATTACATATAATGATTATTTTTCATCCTAAAAATCACAGTTACCATAATGCAAAACAGGCATGGGGTAATTGAATAATATAATTATAATTAACTGTAATTAATTACAAAAGTTGATGTAATTGAATGTAATTTGTAATTGGAGTATTTTTCAATTACATGTAATTGAAATTTAATTAATTACATCACCAAAACATGTAATTTCAATTACATTTCAATTACTTTTCAATTACTTTTGTCAAATTTTGAATATAAATACCAGATAAATAAAGTACACAAGTACACAAAGAAAGAAATAAATAAGTACAAAAAACAAAAAAATAAACTAAATAAATATACATTTATCCTTAGTGAAGAAATGTGATAGAATATGAATAACCCCATTTTATAAGTGTTTAATTATTTTGCAATTATAGTGTTGTTTTGTTGTCAACATGCCATAGAGTGTCAGGTGGATTTACTTAATAATCCATGCCCTGTGGTCACATGTATACCTGACCATGATAATAAAGGTGACAATTAACTACTATCAAAATCCCGTGAAAAATAAATTTGTGCTTAATCAGTATTTAACAGCTGGTGGTTCAGAAAATCTTAAATTAAAGCTTCACTGTTTGGCTAGATAGTTAGTAGGTAGAAGATAAGGAAATGTCATTTACAGGTATTCTGAAATGTTTTGAAGTTCCCGGTTTTGGAAACTTTATTTATCAATCTACCGATACTGCACACATTCGTAACTGAACATCATGACTGTGGATGGTGGAGGCATCTTGCATATATCAAGTGTACATAACACTCAACATTTAAATAAAAGAGTTAAACTACTTTACAATAAGCAAATTGTATATTGACACACGTTTGTGCAGCAAATAAGTTAAAGTCTTAAAATTTAAACTTAAAATCCACAACTGTTGCCAAGGATATTTAACTGTTAGACAGTGCAATCCATAGGGGTATGGTCATTAGATAAAAGAATATTTAAAAGCATCAGTATAAGATAAATGCCTCTTAGATATTGAGCTGAGAAAGGTCCTCCCAACATCTCCCCTAATATGACTCTTGTACCTTCAACGCTTGTTGTTTAGCCACAGTCCTCTGCATCATTTTTAACCTGCTTTAGTCAGCTTGGTAGTCCAAACCTGGGAAACATATTCTAACTGGGGAGTGTTTTATAGTAAGGCTTTTGGTAGCTTTGGATGTAAACTTAAATGCCAAGTGTGAAAGTAAAACGCTGTCATTTCATGTATTACTTTCAACTTCGTAATAAATTTAAACAAGAGGGCCAAGATGGCCCTATATCACTCACCTTGGTACAAGTCCACTTGCCTAGTGGAAGATCACTAGATAATGTTATATACCAAATAGGTTTTCCTATATACGCCTTTGTAAAACAAGTGACCCCCCCACAGGCAAGGTCAATTTTGACCCCAGGGGCATAATTTGAACAAACTTTGAAGAGGTCTACTAGGCAATGCTACATGCCAAATATCTAAGCTCTAGGCCTTGTGGTTTCAGAGAAAACGATTTTTAAACTTTTTCCTATATAAGCCTATGTTAAACTAAGTGACCCCCCGTGCTGTGTCAATTTTGACCCGGGGGTAATAATTTGAACAATCTTGGTAGAGGTCTACTAGCCAATGCTACATGCCAAATATCTAAGCTCTAGGCCTTGTGGTTTAAGAGAAGAAGATTTTTAAAGTTTTTCCTAAATATGCCTATGCAAAACTAAGTGACCCCCCGTGCGGGGTCAATTTTGATCCGGGGGTCATAATTTGAACAATCTTGGTAGAGGTCCACTAGACAATGCTACATGCTAAATATCTAAGCTCCAGGCCTTGTGGTTGCAGAGAAGAAGATTTTTAAAGTTTTTCCTATATAAGCCTATGCAAAACTAAGTGACCACCCCCGCGGGGTCAATTTTGACCCGGGGGTCATAATTTGAACAATCTTGGTAGAGGTCTACTAGACAATGTTACATGCCAAATATCTTAGCTCTAGGCCCTGTGGTTTCAGAGAAGAAGATTTTTAAAGTTTTTCCTATATATGCCTATGCAAAAACTAAGGGCCCACCCGCGCGGGGTCAATTTTGACCCGGGGGTCATAATTTGAACAATCTTGGTAGAGGTCCACTAGCCAATGCTACATGCCAAATATCTAAGCTCTAGGCCTTGTGGTTTCAGAGGAGAAGATTTTTAAAGATTTTCCTATTTGTTGCCATAGCAACCAGAGTTCTGCATGGAATGGAATTCTTGAACAATTTTGGCAGAGCTTCATGCAAGGAACATTCCTGCATAGTTTTATCAACATTGGCCTAGAGGTTTCAGAGGAGATGTCATTTGAATCAAAATGTTGACGGACGACGGACAATCATCGATCAGAAAAGCTCACCCTGGCGTAGCCAGGTGAGCTAAAAACATAAAGTAATTTGTAATTTAATTAATTACATTTGTAATATTATTGTTATTTAATTAATTTCATTTAAAAACAAATGTAATGGTAATTGTAATATAATTGAAGACTTTCTTTATGTAATTGTAATTTAATTAATTACATTTCAATGTAATTGACCCCATGCCTGATGCATAAACAACATACATCCCCATGATCTTACATCTTTTTGTTCTTAAAAATAATGTTTGTTCATCTTTATAATTGTGTCTAAATCTAACTTTGCAAGCATAAAATAAATTAAAATAAATATATAATTCATTTCACTATCTCAAGACTTTGAAACAAATGCTTTGGTATTATGGTCTATTATTATGAAAATTGATAAACAAATCAGCATAGGTAGATGATTAACAGTTGTGAATGTTTTTTTTTTACATTCATAATGCCACTTTTTTTACATGTACAGGTACATACCATAAATAATGCAACATATTGCATTCCAAAGGACTGGGCTGTTTTTGTTCTGTTCCACTTAGCAGTCATAAATGGAAGTAGCAGACTTTTCCCAAAAATCATACTTTATCATATAATAATGGACGTAACTAATAACTCCTTTGTTCATCAGCGGCATTGCCCCAATCTGTTAGGTAAATCACATGTTTTCCTGAAAAATATAAACTTAGTCTAATATATCTAATAAAGACAGTGGAATTAATTGAAAAAGTTTATTCCTTGCCTAGGAAAGTTTCTGTTGAAAACTGTGTAATTCTTGTATATAGATTCATGAAATATCAAAATAATAATACACATGAATAAAATATAATATTTCACTTGTTGAAAACGGGGATCTTACATGATATCATACATATCATAATAAATCTGTTTGAAAATTTTATTAGGTGTAAGAAAGGATAATAAAGTGAAGGTTATAAAAATGTTTTTGCCTAAAATCACATTTATTGTTCAAAATGTGTGAAAAAAGGGATAAAGTACTAATATTGGAAATAACTGCTCCATATACTAGTCAAAATTTGTATTTTCGAGTATATTTTAGTGACCACATGGTCCAGAATACATGTGATAGGTTGACTATTACTGTTGCAACATTGTATAGGAACTTTTGACTGGTCATGCTGGTAGAGTTCAGAGTTGGCATAAAACTTTAACTTAAATACTAATAGCTGCCAAGTGCATGTGACCACCCGGGTCAGATGAACTGTATAGCTTTGTTCAATTGCAAGTATAAGATATTTGACAGCTCTATGTTGTTGTTTTTTAAAAGTTTTTACTTAGAACGCAATGATATATGTATCTCTTTTAACTGACCCTGACAAACACTGAAATTCTAATTATAACCCTACCTGAATCTTCCCAACAAATCCCAAACACATGACAATTCTTTGTAGATATTCAGCTGGAGAGGAAATGAATTAGGTCCAATCTGAAATAACAAATTATAAATGATCAACAACCATTCTAAAGGAGAACTTTAGAACTTTGTGATACATGTATGAAACAAATCTACTATCGACAATCAACTTCTGATTTCAATGAGATGTGCCGTTTGGGACAGATATGTTAAAAGCCGGAACATTAAGTTAATAACCAATGTTTGTTGAAGTGATACGTCCACAGTCAGATATACTACTACAGTTCAAGGAACAGTTTTGTAGATGAAAGAGGCATATGTATGTAATATGGTAAATATTAGACTGTCAACTAAGCAAAGTACATGTTCTGATTTTGAATGTTTCTCAGCACAAAGAACTTTTTTATGTTTACAAACACAGTGCAATATATACTGTTTTTAATCTACACTTCATCATTCTGAATTTTCGACCATAATCGCAGGAATAGAATATCTTTTAGATGATCTAAACAGGCGGTTGCTACACAAATTAAAATTAGGCCAAAGAAAAAAATAGCTTGTTTCTGCTAACCCGATCGACCCTATTTTTTTGCCGCCGACCCGAAAACTTTTTATTGGCATTAAAAAAAAATTTAAAAAAATTAACTGTTTTTTTTTTTTTAAATTGTCAAATTTTAGTTCTAATTCGTCCATTTCGTTTCTTTGTCACCATTTCGATTTTTAACTCGGAGTATTAAGAACGATGGCTTTGAGGTATGACTACACTAAATCTTTTTCCATAGTCTTACAGTATAACATTTAAGCAAGGTCCGTATACCAAAATATTCGTTGAGTAATACACCCCTGTAAACCTGTAGAACCACTTTAGTTACATCCAAAAATGCCCCTTTTTATATGCATAATGTATTACTTTAAAGCCAAAAATTAAGCCATTAGGACATCACCCCCTCGTCTGTAGGATTTTTGTTTACATTCTGTTAAAAAATTCAATATTTTCAGATAGCAATAGGACACCGTAATTCTCAATCTGAAAATTCTTAAACTATTTTTTGTTATGCTCAACTATTGTACTTACAATTTTAATTCGAGAAAATTTTAGTTCTACCAATCATTTTGGACCAATTAGAGACCACAGATAACTAAACGGTCCGCAGGTTCGCTAATCAAATTGGCTGGTTCCAAAAAAACAAAAATAATATCAAACAGGGAATGCCACGTACCAAAAACGCAGCCTCCCCAAAACGAGCCCCACAGCACCCAGAAGTCCCACCAATCTAGAGAGTGGTGCGGTGGTTGAGTGGTTAACGCTCTGGACTACCAATCCGGAGGTCTCGGTTAGAATCCAGGGCACTGGAAATTTCAGCGACGCTTTTCGGTGTTTCCCACCCATCTAGAGATGAACTTGTTAGAAACCAAGAGGTTATTAAGTCTCACGTGTATCGGTGCTTTACACCGGGTATATAAACAAGATACCATAAAAAAGGCTGGTGGACCATAAGGACATCTAACAAACAAATAACCCACCGATTTAGTGAAGTCATACCTTCAAGTGTAATGCAAATCCAGATAAAACAGTTTATTTAAGAATTAACAACAGTTAAATCGGCCCCATTCCCCTTCAAAATTAATATGCATCTTCCCCATTTTTTAGAAAAAATTCCTCTAAAAATGTTCAAATTTTTTGTTTGATTTATTTAATCAAGATTTGGCCAAACTTGTTTTAAAAACATAAGTTTCAGAAATTAAAATGCTTCAGAATCATCTCTTGAAACTATTTGATACCATACATGAAATAGTCTCCTGAAAATAGCTGATTTTTCGTTTGTCACCTATTTTCGCAACCCCGATTTTTGTTATTTCTTCAACGAAAACGGTGTTCCAAAGATTTAAAAAAGTAATTATACAATGTTTCAATTGAAAATAGCAGTAATACTTATTATTTACGTGTGTTTTAACACTTATGCTGCTAATTTATGTTCCTGACACCAGTATTTTTATAGAAAATTTTGTTATGTGAAATTTTTATGTCTTCTTTTTGTATTTGGCAAAATAATATAGTCATTAACATACTTGATAGTTTTGGTTCTTCATTACATTATTAAACATTATATTTTATACATTTTCTAAAAATTCCCCTTTTCTGGCAAAATGACTAAAAATTCCCCTCCCGAAAGGCCCGCCGCCTTTCTCTTCAGGCTGAAAATAACCATCTGAACAGACAATTTATAACAACGGGGTCAATGTTATTTACAATTCATATATCTAGATTGCTTATTAAAATATCTTTAAAGTAGATTTCCTAAATATTTGCATCCAGCTTCAAAAAAAAAAAAAAAAAAAAAATTTAGCTACCTACCTACCCTATTTTTTTCTGGGCCGTTAACAGAAACAAGGTTTTTTTTTCTTTGGCCTTATTTCCGGGTTAACACCATACTTCAATATCTAGAAAGAAAGGCCAAATCGCTGTTCAAAACTATAGAATTGAGATTAACAACTTACCCTGAAATTTAATATCCTCAAGTTGTTAACTAAGAACATCCCGACGTCAAATCCCGCCTCAAATTAAATACAAATTCACGCTAAACTTTTTATCAGGAAACGAGAATCACGCATTGTAAGTTTTACAAAGGGGAACAAGACAAATTTTGATGCAAAGCATCAAAGGCGCTGCGCATGTTTTTGAAACATGATTTAAAGGAACAGAGTCATTTTAGAATATCAGTAAACAACCTATCAACGGGAAAAAACAAATACATTATGTTATATGTAAATGTTATCATAATAAGTAAAAAACCACATTTACTACAGTTTAACCAAAAAATGAACGAATCATAAAACAACCTTCCGTATAATGGTACGATGATGCCCATTAAACAAGGCTACAGCTCGTGGTCAGTAGACGCTTTTCGACGCAGACGAAACCCACGTGATTAATTTTGTCTTTACTAATGGTCAGTTGTTAGCGATGCTTTACATAACTTTCATTGAGACCCCATGTATCGCATAGTTAGGTGAACGGTCTTATTTATAATGCCTACATTTTACTTTAGTATGTAGTAATTAAAATGGGTTTTCATTAATTATTCACGTTGACAACATATGTATTTAAACTTCAAAATGTTTAGAGATAGCAAAACAACTATCGAGACGTTTTTTCTGAACTTTGATGAATCTGGCCGTAGGGTCCGTAAACAAAGCAATAAAAAACCGTAGCCTTCACGTTTGTGGAAAAGTTATTAAATATCCTATGAATATGTCAAACGTTTTGAATTAACGGTCGAAGACGTATGCATCTGGTAAAGTATTGTTTGTAATCAGTTAATACTATTTATTTATTCATTATAGGGAGTTTGTTCAAACATAATACATAGTTTTTAATTACAATAATAATGTTGGCTGCTCCCTATTCGATTATGCAACCCCATGGTACAAAATTAAAACCTATTCAATACTGACGCTGTGCTTCCGCACAGCGCCAATAATTCCAATCGATTTTTTAAGGGAAATGTCTAAATTCCGTACTAAACCCTTTCATCAATCAACGACTGAATGGTATCAGATGCAGTTCTCACGACATCATAGAAATACTTGCCATAATTTTAATGAAATTGGCCAAGATGGGTAACGTGAACTGATAACTGGACATCATTTGCACGCAATATATATCCGCACATGTGGCGTTACGTCATTACCTCAATAGACAGGATTTTCGCTTTCCATGACACAATTTTGTAATATTTCAAAAATCATGATTTAACTGAAAAAAACAATTATGCAGTAGTAAACTAAGGCACAATAGGAATATTTATGTGCGAAAACATTGAACATTTTTGAAAAAAATATTTTGACCCCACATTTTGTGACTAGATCTAAATCGTCAAATTTTGCCATATGCCAAAATGGGGGGTAGGGGTAGAAAAATAGTCATTTCTCAATAAAAACTGTTTAAGATATTTACTTAATTCAAACTTTATTACAAAAATATTGTAAGAATAATAAAATATAGTAATAACAAGTTCATGTTACAGTTCTTTGCTCAAACCTATGCCGTCATACCTCAAACAGGGTCAATCAATTTTCTTGTTATTTTGATTTTCAGCAGTGACCCCCCTTAAAAAGACGGATTTATTAAAAATAACCTGTATTTCTTTAAAAAGTACCACTGTGCCAATCCCTTAGTTCTAAATTACCCGCCCTTGTTTTGACAGCTTTGACATGAATTTACGTTAATAGACCCTCATATCACAAATATTAGTTATAAACTGAAAATATTTCAATGGTCTTTCATGGATAATATTATGAAACGTTGCACTTATTGATGTTCAATCAGTTGCTACCCTTTTAAGCTTAAATGTTATGAAATAACCCCATTTTACCACACCGGCACCTCTATTTTATCCACAGTTTCGTGAAAAAAAATTTACACCCGTTTTTCGGCATTAGAGTCCTTGCTAAAATATAGATTTATGCAAGTAAACAAGTGTCATGAGATGTTTCGCATGTAAAACATAGGAAAACAGACACGATGTCATTTGCTCTGAATCTATGTTTAGGTCAGATACTCCTATTGTTTTACCCATTGACTTACATTATAAATATAGTCAAAAGGTGACCCTGTATCATACCCACCTATAGAGTCTTGGCCAATAAAGTTGCTTTTTTCGAACCGGTTAGCCTGTCAGACACCAGAAAATGCTGTTTTTATATGGGCTTAACCAACCCAGTTTTTTACAATTCGGCAAGGGAGACAACCACCCCACTCAGTCAGGTGAGATTTAGGGTTCTAAACCGCATGTGTACATCTTCTATTTATATGGCGATTTCAGTGTTCTTTATTATGATAGTTAGCTCAGATTTACCCGATTAATTGTTAGTAGAACTTCCAGAAAATTATTTAAGGAACTGATACAGTTATGATTAACAAACTTCCTTCTGAAAAATATAGTACTACATGTACCACGGAAATGTTGAAAAAGTACTATAAAACAACAATTATAATAATAATAATAATAATAGTAATAATAATAATAATATTCTTTATTTAAAGAAGGACCCTCAATAAGTCCGAGGACTTATCATCCCTGAGGCCTTCCTATAAACATTGCATTCATAATACAAAACAGTAAAACATAAAAAAATCATGATCACTAAGACACAAGCATGCAATTATGAGCAATTGCACATGAGTTACAGTAATAAAAAATAACACATGAATTACAGTAATGAGCAAAAGTATTGAAATATCAGAGATCAGTTACCGATTAAGAAGATACTGTCTGTACTTGATACGAAAGGAGGCAAGAGTAGATGCGTTTCTAATATCATAAAGAATGTAATTCCATACTATCTTGTTCAGGATTTTATTCATTGTGCTTTATTGTCTACAATACCGAATTCTATTACACGAAACTATATTTACATAGAAAACTAAAGCTTTTGTATATTATGTTTTACAATGATTCAAAATAATTTGTTTTCATATTTTGTGATTTGAACCTAGAAAATGAAAACACCCTGATATTGTCACTCATCACATTTAATTTAAATGACTGAAGATACTCTTGTTATGTTACCATATCATCATCACAACATTACGATCATGTCACATTGATACAGTATGGATCTGTGTTGAATATATACTAAGTCATTATGTTAGTACTAAATACATGTTAAATTGCCCTTCAAATTGACCAACTTGCAGTAAATTGAAAACCACTAAGATTCTAAAAGATGAACAATGTACATTGTAGCCTCATAGGTTTTGCTTCCAAACTGTAAAATACTGTTATATCTGTTTACTTGTTTATATTAGAAGCAGTTCAAACAAACACTGTACTGTATACTGTAATCAGCAACATGCTATTAGCATTTATTGGATTTAACTGTTAAATTTCTAAGGTCAAATTGAAGAGCAATGATACTCTGATATTGCTTAGAAATTCTAATAGATAGTAATCTTTGTTTTTAAGACTTTCTAGGCATATTTTTCTAGGCATATTCTGATACCATCTTTCCATATGAAAAGGACAAAAACTAGAGTCAGTCTCTAGCGGTGCTGCATTCTTGCTATAAAAAACCCTTACAAATACTTTTTAATGCTTATATGCTCGCAACTTATTGATTTTGACAAACAAATGTAACTATTGTTACAAAGTAGCTACATCTTATCAATGTTTGTTGAACATTATGATTGTCCAAATTGATATGTGTAAAAAAAACCACACATATTCTCTTAAGATGACCAACTCTGAAAACTCTTTTTGATATGATATGTGCAATGAAAAAAACTGATATTTGTATGTAGACAAGGTCTTTCAAATAGTACTATTTGAAAGACCTAGATGTAGACGATGTTTCACTATACCAGGGTCTGTATATTACATATATACGTCATATACGGACCCTGATTATACTCATGGAATGTACTTACAATCCATTTGATTAAAATAAGAGAATGTTCTAAGTCATATAAGAGGTCATGGGACTTAAACTGTTCGCTATTATATTTTCCTCCCCATTTAAATATACATTCTAATCTACACGTTTTCTCTTTCACGCTTTCCTGACCATTACTTTGCCTTCTAATCTTTAAATCCGTTGGAACTTAATTTCTCAGTCTAAATATGCTTAATAACGCAATGACAATAATGACCTTTATTAAATAAAATTTTGGATTATTATTAGATCTATATACAGTATACATAAACAGGAACCTAGAATCAATGTATATTCTACGTTCCTGACATAAATCAAAAGCTCATGTAAGCTTTTGAACATAGCGTATGTTTTAATGTTTTAAATGTTTGCTGATTAATTATAACATCGTTTCATGCTAATTAATTTATATGGATGTGCATGACATATGGACCCAGCTAACATGTTATATGTAAATGTCATCTGAAAAGTAGAAACAGTGACAAGAAAAAACTGTCGGTACATTACGTTGTTGTTTGTTCATGCATAAGGCACGAAAACTTATGTACTGATAACCAGTCCAGCAGCCTAAGCCGGAAACAAATAGCAAATTTTGTAAAGTAAAACTAGCGGCAACGATTCAAACAATTTTCAATTTTGCACCTGAGATGGTACAATATCAGGTTGGAGGAAGACGGCAAAGGATGAAGAGGAGTTTTACTATCAGGTATGCAGTCATTTTTATCTACGTCCTGCGGGACTAGTGTAGGTCAGATCTTATACCGTCGAATAAGTTGAACCGTCAAATCGTGATAAAAAGTAAAACTTCTGAAGTTTCTTTTCCGGGCCTCACAGAAATATTGCGCATGCAGTCTGTCATTTTCCACTCCCCTAAATGCTTTCACAGGTGTTTGTCCAGTCTTGGTGCCCATAAAAAAAAAACCAATCAAGCACCACTTATTATAATTTAAACAAGAGATATCTTTAAAAAAAATAGATGGTCGACGTAGGTGACGTAATAAACTCATTTTGTGTTTCAGAAGGCTCCCGGGCAGTGCACTGCTTATTCCGGTACCGAAACGCTAGCCAATAATCAATGACGCTAGATGTCCGGCCCCGGACCACACCTCGTTGAATACAAAAGCTGATCTTCGTACTGTCCAGAAACCTTGACATAACGTGTTCTGTTTTTCCTTTTTTTGCAACATGATTTATTATAAATAACTATAATATAAAAAAATATTATAACTATAATATAAAAAAATATACACATTTTGTGTTTCAGAAGGCTCCCGGGCAGTACACTGCTTATTCCGGTACCGAAACGCTAGCCAATAATTTGCAGATTCTGATTGGTCACATTATAACGAAGTTGGTTAGCAACGCGTCCATACCAACGGAAGTTCAAATCAAAAGTATACGACTACGTCGAAAAAAAAAATTGATATATTGAAAAGGTCTCTATGTTGCCCGTAATGCTATGGGGGTTTACTAGCACACACTGTGGAACAACCAAAATACCCAATGCAGTACCAATGCACGCTTTCAAATGATGTTTTCACATCGGAAATTTAGCATTTTGTAAGCAATCTTAGTCTACAGTACTTAGTCTACACTTTTTAGACACTGATAAAACAACGTACACTAGCGGCCATTTTGCTGAAAACAAAAGTAGAAAAAAACAAAATGGGCGTGTTTAACTTCAAATACGGGGAGGCATTTATTATTTCGATTCAAACACAATAATGTGTTGAACTAGAAACAGTTCATTGTCACTCGCAGCTTTGAAGTCAAACACGCCTTTCTTTTTAAACAAAATGACAGAACAAATTTTCGTTTAAGAATTATAACTAGTGGTTCTTATTGGATTTTTTTTCTGTTTGTTTTTTTTTATATGGGCACAAAGACTGGACATACACCTGTGAATGCTTCAGAGATTGACAAAATAAATAGTTAGATTTCTGGTCAAATAGTTACATTAAATTGTTGTTGTTGCACTATATTGATTGAAATCAAGCATCTTTTTTATCATAATTAACTCATTAACAAATGATTGTAAATGTTAACTAATTAATCGCACATTTTCTGGTTTGATGGTCTGGAACCAGTAATGTTCATATTGACACAATTCTCATACAAACTGAAAACTCTGGACAGCTTGGAGTGAAGGAAAGACCCTATTTCTGAATATATTGATTTTGTTTCCACAAAAGTTCTTTGAACTTATTATAATGTTTAAATCAAATATAACAACATACAGAGTGAATTACATTACACTTAGCAAAAAGAACTGAAGTTGTTTTTTTCAGTTTTATTCCAGCTATTTGAAATTCAATTAATTTCCACTTAAAAGCCAGTTAAAAACCTTTGACATTACCAAGAAATTACAAATATGTGATAATGATGCTATTATGCAAATAAACCAGTTATCAGTTTTCAGTCAAACTCCAATTAAACGCAACTTAAATGAGCTGAAACATGTTAATGAGATAGCCAATTAAATGACATCATAAAAAAACTGGCATAAAACCTGTTTATTAAAAAAGCGGTATAAATCCAGTAAAATGACATCAAAAACTGGAAAATAACTGGTTCACATAAGAATACAGTTTTAAAAATGTCAGTAAAGTAACATCATCAAAAACTGGTCTGTGTAGTGGATGGAAAATTAACACATTGGCTATAATTTAATGAGATTAAGATTGTGTCTGTCACACAGTGAAAACACCAAAACATTTTCCATACAATATGAATCAATTTATTAAATTTGATGAAAAGTTTATGCTGTTGTAGTTACTGTAATTTGAACTACTGTTACATTGATGAAACAAATAATATTGTTTTTGTGACCAGAGCAGATCATGATCAGTGCTGTGATGATCATTATCTCCAATATTTGCTGTGCAGAAAGAAAAATTTCAGTGAACAAATTCCAAATTGATGGATGGACAATTTAAGAAATGAAGCTATGTCAGGTTTTTAATAATAAAACATGGATATTGGAATTGTCTGTTTAATGATGTAATTGATGATACATGTTCTTATGAGCCTTGCATGTTTATCAAATGTGAATGATTGTACACCTCTTTATTATGTCTTGTACTTACATGAAAGGAGTGTAAATAAAGAATTGAATAATTATACTGATGATAATCATATATTAGTTGGCTTCAACAGTTGCTACACCTGAAAGTCTTCTATAGAACCAATTATAAAATTACCTTTACTGCATAATTCCTAATGTCAACCACAACATCAGCTAGACAGTGTATTAATGTAAGAATTCTCTGCATTTATCAAATGTACACAAAAGATACATTGTACATCTGTGTGTATTGTACATTTTGCATTATACTTTGCTGTCAGTTTGAAGCCACAAAAAGATTCCTTTCACAAGAATTTTTTTAAACATATTCAAATAATTGCTATCATGCCTTACAATTTGAATCAACAGTAAAATTAAACTTCCTGTAGATAAATCCCCTTCATGCAATTGAGTCTGTTTTATTTGACCTGCCAGTGCCCTTTGCCAAAACAACTTGAGAAAAAACTGGCTTTTAAGAATAACTGATTTTTTACTGGAAGAAAACTGGACCATGACACCATTTTTTTAAAACTGGATTTTAACTGGACAAAAAAAAAATGGTTTTCTCCAAGCCTTTCAAATGTTTGCAGAAAAAACTTGAAAATTACTGGGAATTTAACTGAAAACTGATGTTGAACTGCAAATTAGCTGGAAATATCACCAGTTCCAAAAGGCAATTTTCCAATGTAATCTAAAATAAATATCTCCAAAATGTGCAGTAACAAGAACGATGTACCCTTACACTGTAAAACATATTATAGTAGATCTATACTTACGGTAACTTCATACATCAGTCTTCATCTTCATGTAAAATCCATTACAGAAAGAATTCACAAAACACACACAAAAATTCATTTAACACTTATTCCAGCTATAGTCCAAAACTCAAAACAAAATAGTCTTTGGGTCTTAGTATATTTTCTTGCAATATTCCACAACACCTTGGCAGAACATTAAGTTCAACACACCACGTTAATTGCCACGTGTTTAATATTTTCCTTCTTTTACTGGCAAACACTTCCAGAACAAATTATCGATTTGGAATAAGTATTAATTTAAAATATTTTTGTAGAATAATACTACGTAGTAACTTCAATATTCCATTCACAAAACGTGTATTCATCCATAATTACTCAAGCGCTTCTGGCATCATGTTTACATTACACAAATCAGTGAAATTTACAAGATGTCCCATAAATAGACCAATAAGTACCGTAGCTGTCAATCAAAGTACAGAAATGACCAAATCTATTTCAATGCAAGATGACGGATTTCGTTCCACCCAAAACTTCGTAAATGATATTACAATATCGTGTACAACTGATCAAACATCCAAACTGAAAATATGCACAATAGCCTTACTTTTTTTTATAACTACTTACTCTTTATTTAAAAATGTATTTTCTCTTTCCCTTCTTTCTATCTGCCAACGTCACTTCAGGCACTGGACTCCCTCGCCCTATGATGGCTTCTGTCCTGGTATTACATAATGTATGTAGAGATAGCCGTATATAGGGTGAGGATAGGACTTTTTACATCTTATCAGATGAAGACAAAAGGTGTGTGCCATTTTACAAATTTTGAATTAATAGTCTGGATGGCTATGATTCTTCTGCGAGCGGGAGATGTCCACGAAAACCCTGGTCCTGATATGAACAATACTCAGTACTCTGCCCCTTCTATGTTCAATACTGATATCATAGATGGTTTTAACAACTCCCTTTCCTTTGTTCACTACAATGTTCAGAGCTTTTTTTCAAAAACAAGACATCTTACAGGGTGAGCTCCAGCACTTTGATGTCATTTCATTCAGTGAAACTTGGTTAGGAAACAATACTAATTCTGACTCTATCCTGTTTGATAATTATGATGTATCCTTCAGGAAGGATAGAGCAGGTGACAACCACGGTGGTGTTCTTGTTTATGTAAAAAGTCACATACCATCTATCAGGAGACATGATTTAGAAATGGACGGAGTTGAGTGCATATGGGTAGAAATTAAAATTAGGCATAAAAACATTCTTTTTGGTACATTCTATCGCCCTCCAAACTCCCATCCGTTGGTTTTGTCTAATATAGAAAACTCGATAGGCCTTGCTTTCGACACAAACATACAGACTATTATTATCACCTAGATATGCTAAAACATTCAACACAAAAGAAAATAAACGATATAGCCACACAATACAATATGAAACAAGTAATAAAAGAACCTACTCATTACACAGAATCATCTCATTCCATTATAGACCTCTTTCTTGTTTCTTCTACTTGTAGTATACACACATCTGGAATAGGCGACCCATTTCTCGACCAAAATATTAGATTTCACTGTCCTGTATTCTGTTGTCTTAATTGTTCAAAACCTTCTTCTAAATCCTACAGACGTAGATAGTGGAAATTTGACCAAGGAGACTATGTAAGCCTGAGGCAAGTAGCAGCTTCAGCTAACTGGGACGCCTTAATTGATGATAATATCGATACATATGCAAACAACATCACTAAAAAATAACAGCAATATCGCAAAAACATATTCCAAACAAAATTGTTACAATCAGACAATCAGATCCTTCCTGGACGCATAATGAATTACGTTAACAAATTAGAAAGAGAAAGAGAGCATATGACAAAGCCAAAAGAACACAAAAAGAACATCACTGGAACACTTACAAACAAATAAGAAACTTTACTATCCATTTATAAAGAAACGCAAAAACACACTTAGCACAAAAACTATCAGATAAATTACAAAATGAAAACCTAAAAACTTCTGACTACTGGAAAATACTTAAACAATTCATTTCACCAACAACAAATAAAACTGCACAGATTCTGAATGATAACGGTAATCTAGTTACATCTGACATTGACAAGGCTAATCTTCTTAATAATTTCTTTCAATCACAAACGCAACTTAACGATAACAACAAAACACTGCCACGTATACATATAAACCATAACCATCCAAAATTAGACTCAATCAACATAACAGAGAACGAAGTAACAGCAACACTTAAATCACTCGCACTAGGTAAAGCAGCAGGACCTGACAACATTAATAACAGAATCCTTAAGGAACTTTCGCAAGAGTTAGTAATACCACTCAGCAAACTTTTTAACAGATCTATCAGCTCTGGTAAGGTCCCATCACAATGGAAACTAGCGCATGTATGTGCTGTATTTAAGAAGAATGACCCCCAGGTAGTTACACATTACAGACCAATATCACTCCTAAGTATAATCAGCAAGGCACTAGAAAAAATTATACACAAACATGTTTTCAATTTCTTCACAGAAAACAACACCATATCATCTCTTCAATCTGGTTTTGTTCCTAATGGCTCAACAACAAATCAACTTGTTTCAATATACAATACTTTCTGTCAAGCGTTAGATGAAGGAAAAGAAGTTCGTACTATCTTTTGTGACATATCAAAAGCGTTTGGCCGCGTGTGGCATAAAGGACGTCTCTTTAAACTTGAATCTACTTGTGTATCTGGAAATCTATTAAATTGGTTTCGGGACTACCTATTCGAAATAAAACAGAAAGTTACTCTTCCTGCAGGTTCCTCTGACGCTGTCTCTATTTCTGCTGGTGTCCCACAAGGTTCTATTCTAGGTCCTCTTCTTTTTCTAATCTTCATAAATGACATAGTACTTAATATAACATCTACTATCAAACTGTTTGCTGATGAGACTAGTCTCTACATTATTGTTGACAATCCAATTGCTGCAGCTGAAACACTTAACACTGATCTGGAGAAAAAATCTGAGTGGGCACAAAATTGGCTCGTCGACTTTAACCCAAGAAAAACTGAATCTCTTCTTATCTTGAGCCCCAATATTACCGAAACTCAAAATAAATCAATCGTTCTAAATATTCATAAATATATACAAAAAAACAAAACGATTCGATACACGGCAATAATTCTATTTACAAAAAGAAGACAACAGAAAAACTTCGCATTATCTTTGTCGACGATCTATACTCCAACTATCTTAAAGCTCATCATGTTCTTACGACATGACTAAATGACTAGTAAATCACCAATGCTTATAACACCAAACAAAACACTAAACATATTAGTTATATCATTTTAGCATATTACATGTACACACACCTCCCGACTTAACCACTATATATCAAAAGTCTGTCCGAGTCCATGATGTGTCTGAAGTGACTACCTCAATCTATCTTTCTCATTCCAAACTTTTTTTCAAAGAAATACATAATGTTACGTATAAAAGAAACATATACATAAAGCTCCTATTGTCTTCCAACTTATCTTTGTCATAGATGTCTTTGAATCTACTTGTGTCTCAAATAATTTATTCAAATGAATAAGCTGCAAGTGTACTTTTCCAATTTGTTACCATGTTTAATGAACATTATTATTTATAAGGAGAGAGTATATAAATAAGCCCAGAGCTTTCTACTCAATCCTTTATGCTGTTGTATATTAAGTATGTATAACATGTGATTTCTCAATAAAATATTGTTTAAACCAAACCAAACTACAAAATGTATATTGGACGAGGTGCTATCCGAGTCCAATACAAGTTTCATGTCTTATCGAATTTGATATGCATCTTAACAATGTATGATGGTCCAAGTGCTGCTGGTATAAACTTAATGTTAAATTCTATACTGGGAGAATGGGCGAGAGCTAAACTGAGTTCCAGTTTTCTTCAGGACAAGATCAAGTTTATTGAAATAAAATTAACAATCAATTCTGTCAACAAAGTTTTGCTAAGAACGGAAGGAGTTCGTTAGTTTTCACATAACATGAACCAGTTTCTGTAATAACCATTGTTTTAAAATATATTCAACACATAATAATCTTGAAAATTACTAGGAATGTAAACAAGGCTTTAACAATATTTGATGTTCTATCTAAAGTGTTTGCGAAACATGGTCCGCTTTTTCGTATGGCTGAGCACATAATTCAACTTGTCTGTGATTTTATCATCATTAACATTCTGTTTTAAATTATTTTGATTAGCGAACAAATTACGATTAGAACGTAAAAATCTACATGTATAAAAGGACACATAAAACAAAACCTGCTACATGTACATGTAATAATAATAAAACTTGAGTGAGATCATACGACCAAACATATACATCGAAGTTTGCCTAAGCTTTATTCCCGTCAGTATGTTTTAAG
The DNA here is from genome assembly GCA_022818135.1 of Saxidomus purpurata. NCBI lineage: Eukaryota > Metazoa > Mollusca > Bivalvia > Venerida > Veneridae > Saxidomus > Saxidomus purpurata. The sequence continues at coordinate 240,241 of JAFMSR010000033.1, forward strand.
TTATGTTCTGCACTGGAAAAAGAAGCCAAAAGTAGTAACTCAAAATAACGAGACTAGAGTTATAGTTCTTATGCACTGCATTTGCTCTTATTGTCAGCTACATGAAAATGATGTATCAAGTGATTCATTTCGATAAGTTTTTAGTCATGTTCGGGACTAGAGAAAATGAAGCTAGATTCATGGTCCTTGTGCCATGCGCATCCTCTTACTGCCCTCTATCTATTTATGGTTTCTGGAGGGAATAAAACTCAAACATAGCAGGCTTCACCTGATTTGGCCACATTTTTATCTGACTGAGCGTAATATCAAACTTGGCATAGTTTTCTTGCCAAAACACATTCCTTTTAGTTACGAATGTTGAAGAAATCTGGCATCAGTAGTCCATACAATCTCAAATACAGCTGGTTTGGTCCAAGTTCTGGTCCTATGAGGCATACTCAGTCTGATGATACATACGTCTCTTCATTCATGCATTTAGTAGTTGGTGTCAATATGCAATTTCTTTTTTAGTACACCTAAGTCTTCTTCGCGTTTGCTCAGATCTTTTGAGAAATCTTCCAAATACATTCCAAATCATCACGGCTGGCATCTGTGTGCCCACTTTTCTTGTCATGTCACAAGCAGTCGTATATTGAGCAGCTAGTAAACCGTTACAGAATTTGGGTAACTTAACTGCTATTTTAAGCAATGGAAATTATCTTGTTGAATTTGCAACATCAACACGAGTCCACAATTTTGTCAGATCATCTGACTGAAGGATGCTGAGGAAGTGTTGAGCGAACACTATATTATCAGTATTCTTTGAAAACAAAATGCAAAATAAGTTATTGATTCTGTGCGATGTAAGTAGCATGGACAGAATGTGGAATCATGAGAACATAGGCTTCCTCAGACGGAAGATCTAGTTCTGGGTATTATATTACTTGTTTTGTTTAAAACAGATACATAAACACATGACAATTCTGTTTAAATGTGTGACCCGAACATTTCTTATTAAGTAAGATGTCTAGATAATTCCTAACCGGTTTTACATCCTTTGTAAACCACTGAAATTCCAGGTGACATTTTACCATATAGCACAAAAAATTCATGCTAATTTGCTACATAAACAAATGAACATGTCAGCATTTCGAAAAAGCAAAATGTCTACGGGAAGTAAACGTCTCAGTGCGTGCTGATGCTAAACGAACCGTCAGAAACGTTTATACCTTCTGTTACACTGAAAAAGACAATGACATGCAGATATCTTTGAAGGCACCAGTGACAATATCCCATGCAATGACTGGATTGAGCAAGAGCACGTTTTGAAAGACATCACTGAAAGCAATCGCTAGACACGGGAAAACCGTTCGAAGAAGTTTTCACTTGATGATTTCGATATGACTATTAGTCAGAGAACTGTCAGAAAAGAAGCTTAACCCGACTCTGAGCAATATTTTGACGGAGTTGAAGTCCAGAGCGGGGTAAACTGGTAGCAAATCACATCTTCGTTTGGTCTTAAAACAATTTGGTTTCTGTTACCGACGCTGCAAATCCAACTGACAAGTTCTGATGGAACGTAATAACGTTATTGTACAACGTGTAAGCTACCTTAAGGCAATAAAGAAGCTACGGGAAGAAGGTTCTCCTATCTTCTACTGTGATGAGACTTTTGTTCACAGTTACCATGCCGATAGTAAATGTAGGCAGGACTTAGATACTGGTCTTCATGTACCCTTTCCCAAAGGTAATGCCTTGTACACCAAAGTTAGTGCTTAATATTCAGTAAAGCTGTTTACTACATTATTGTTTATTTGAAATAGTAAATGATTTTTTTTTCTTTTCCAGGTGAACTGATGAGTATACTTGATTGTGGGAACAAGAATGGGTTTGTTGATATTGCTGAAGTGTTGTTTAAAGCAAAATCACAAAGTGGCAACTACCACTATGGAATGAACAATGACAATTTCATTCGTTGGTAAGCAGAGAAACCTATACCGAAGTTGCCTGAGAATTCTGTCCCTGTGTAAGATAATGCTCCATATCTTCAAGTGTAAGAGGATCGTTGTCCGATCATCTCTTCCAGAAAAGTTGAATTACAGGAACGGCTTCAACGGCATGGCATTGTATTTAACGAAGAGTTGACTAAGTTGCAGGTGATAGAGATCTGCAGAATGAATAAACCAGCTCCACTGTTTACTGTTGACCAGATCCCTGCTCGTCACGGGCACTCGGTACTACGTTTGCCACCTTACCATCCAGACCTCATCCCTATTGAACTCATTTGAGCTAAGGTTTAAGGTAATTTATATGATTAACTTTAATACAGATATTTGGTCTAGATGTAGTTGCCATGTTAGAGATATAGAGAGACAGCACTGGAACCATTGCAGTAGAAAAAGACCAGGATCCGGTCATTATATTTCTGAGATCAGACTCCGACTCGAGCTCAGACACTGATACAGCAGATGAAGTTGGAGCAGATGAATTTTAATGAATTGTAACATTATATATAGAAATATCGTTATTGAATATGTAAAACTAGCGACTATATTTGTTTACGTTGTAACCTGTCAGTTAAATAAACGCAAAATTAAAGGAAAACATGTGATAAACAAAAGAGAAATAGCTTATATATTTTACATTTAAACCCGTTATCACACGATTTTTTTCAGAAGGAAAAAGTAATATTTCTCAATTTAATGCCTTTACCATTCGACCATTCGATAACTTTTATCGTAATACCTGTTCTTTTTATTCGTGAATGCTTCAATCCCTAATTTTCGGAAGAAATGTAATAGTCCATGTTTATAAACACATTGTTTACAAAATCGAACAGTACGTACAATAGATTAAAAATTACAACATTTAGAATAAAAATGGAAAATTCAACAACACATTATTACAACAACGTTTTTATATCATCATTTTCATATTAACGTTTTGGCGAAAGCCTTCATCAGAATTTTTTTTTAACATTTAGAATACGTATACATAAGGCGTCACTGTTGCCTCTAAAATGACGTTACATTCTATAATTTGACGCCAGAATAGCGTTAATTTACATGGACAATTTGTTACTGTGGTAATCAGTTTCTTACAATATCATTCGTAGTTTGTAGCAAAATTATATACTCTTTCGCTGTATTGTATCTGGTGAAATAGTTCATGTCCTTTCTCTGAGATATAAACAACTTGATATAAATCAAACAATGTAAGAGTTTCTTATTCCTTTGATATTGTGTTAGCATCGTATGATATCTTCCTCTGTCCTAGTTTCTGTAAAGGCTACACAGATAGCATGCTGTCAACTTACAGGTATTATAGTGTGCCAACTGTAAGGCTACAAAGATAGCATGCTGTCAACATACATATATTATAGTGTGCCAACTGTAAGGCTACACAGATAGCATGCTGTCAACATACAGGTATTATAATGTGCCAACTGTAACAGTTTCCGAAGAAAACATTTCTGGAAGTTCTTCTTAAATTTAGTGTTGAAAATCTGAGCTACGTCATCTTTCATTCTATCAACTCTGTGTATTACAGCAATATTCTTTTACATTATGGTGGAAATAATTTCTATAACTATACTAAAACTCACACTATATAAACGAGAGCATAAACTGAGCAGCTCAAATGTATGCATGGTAGAGTGAGCTCTGCACATAACGGCTCAAGATATAAAGAACATATTTTCTTTGCCTGCTTGTTTTCCTTATTTACTTTTTATGAAAATGCTATATGGATATAACATACTCTGGATATAAGGACCAAAATATCGCCATAAGGAGTACAGTTGTTGTAATATAATGTTATCCGAAATGGCAATCATCTGAATACTATTATACTTTTCTACATAACTTTCTTTGTGGCTCAGCTTGAACCACTTTGATATATTTTGTATTATTATATGAAAAGAAACACTATCCCTTTTTATAATAAAACACACCTGAATAACAACAATAGCCATTTTTCGTGTTTCTGTTATCATAGCAACATTGACAATTAATCGATTTTATTCAAAACTAGTGTGATTACATATGTCAGTGAAAATACAGGCAAACATCATAGGAATACCAAGTTCTTGGCAAGGAAACGTTTTATATTGCGTATAAAGCGTTCGTAATGTAAATCCATTTACCCGATCCACTTCGTCTATGAAAAAGGTTGCAATAAAATTTAAGGCACCGATGTAATGACAAAAGATGAAAATTATATTTAAAACAATAACATTGAAACTCTGGCTGAAATAAAATATGTGCTGCAAAATAAACATTAAAGCACTTGCAGTATAATTATGCCAAAATATGACTTTCTTTATTCGATGTTTACTTTTATAATTTAATGAAACAATGTGGTAAAATTGGGAATATTTTGGTCAATTTAACCTTTTGACCTTGAATACGACATTGATAGTAACCGTGAATGAAACTCAAAATAAAATGTTAGCTGCAAAAAAAAAACCCAACAACATTAAAGCACTTGCAGTATAACTATGCAAAATATGACTTTCTTTATCCTATGTTTTTTCATCTTTTAGTCTCTAGACAATAATTGTGTTGCTGTCCTTGTATTGCTTGACCTATCAGCAGCATTTGACACCATAGATCACAATACACTGCTAAGTCGTTTAGAAAATCACTATAAGATTTCTGGTAATGCTCTTGCTTGGATTTCTGCATACTTGAATGACAGATTTCAGACAGTGTGTTGAGGGTGAACTTTCAGAACCTGTACTTATAAAATATAGCGTTCCACAGGGATCCGTTTTAGGCCCAAAGTATTTTACTATGTACACAAAGCCAGTTGGCACAATTTGACTAAGTCATGGACTATTACATCACTTTTACGCTGATGATTCACAGCTGTACATATCATTTAAACATATAGACTGTGTCTCAAAGTCTATATCATTACGTCGCAATGAATGTTGCCTGACTGAAATTATTGCCTGGATGAATAGCAACATGTTAAAACTAAACCCTGACAAGACGGAAGTAATGTTGTTCTCCTCAAAACACAATCTCAAGCATGTTGAGAATGTTTCAGTCATGGTTGGAGAATCCTCAATAAGCTCGTCGGACTCTATCAGAAATCTTGGTGCTTTCTTCACTCCACACATGGACATGGAAAAACATGTAAACAGTGCCTGCAAATCTGCCTATTTCCAGTTGCGAAACATTGGTCGCATACGTAAATTTCTCACAACTGATGCTACGAAGACTTTTGTCAATTCCTTAGTCACCTCGAAATTGGACTATGGTAACTCTCTTCTTGTTGGTATCTCAAAATCTACTTTGAGTAAACTTCAGCGAGTTCAAAATACTGCTGCACGAATCATCACAAAAAACTTCATGCTATGACCATATAACACCAGTCCTGAAGGAATTCCATTGGTTACCTGTGTGTCAACGGATTAACTACAAAATCCTAGTTTATACGTACAAAGCACTTCATGATCAGTGCCCTCAGTACATTAAAGAGCTGTTGAATGTATAAAGGCCAACTAGAGACCTTCGTTCCAGCAGTGTATTGACATTAGTGGTCCCACGGACCAGAACTGTTTCATTTGGTAACCGGAGCTATAGCAATGCTGCACCGAGCTTATGGAATGCTCTCCCTAGCTCAGGCCAAAGTGCTGAGTTTTTGAATATTTTTAAGAAACATTTGAAAACCTATCTCTTTTTAAACTATTATGCAAACTGAACTTCAGGTTTTAACAAGTACATGACGCTTTAATCAAGTACAGTTACTTCTCTCCTATATGAAATAGGATTTTATGCTCCTTTATACATTTTCCGTGTAAGTTTTATTCCCTGTTTGATATTATTTTTGTTTTTATCTTGATATACTGTTTCAGGCTGCCTTTAACTTAAGCTAGTGTTTTTAAGATTCGTGTCTTTTTAGAATGCAATAGTCTTATCTATGCTAATTGTATGCTTTTTATATTTTTATTGTAAAGCACTTTTGAACATATTTGTAATATGAAAAGAGTGCTGTAGAAATTTGGTATAATAATAATAATAATAATAATAATAATAATAATAATAATAATAATAATAATAATAATAATAATGTCTTTTTAACTGGAAGACATGATGTGGTAAATGGTGAATATTTGGTCAATTTGACCTTTTGACCTTGATAGTGACCTTGATAGTGACCTTGCATGATACTCAAAATAAAATAAGTGCTGCTATATAAACATAAAAACACTTGCAGTATAATTATGCAAAAAATGGCTTTCTTTATCCGATGTTATTTTAATAATTTGAAGAAATAATGTGGTAAAATGATTAATATTTTGGTCAATTTGACCTTTGACCTTGAATATGACCTTGATAATGACCTTGTATGAAACTGCATATACCATATTTAGTTTGCACATTTATATGGTTAATGTATTTGTGTGCTTCTTTTGCAGCTACCTTTTTAATAAATATTTTATACTTTGACATTTAAAAAAAGCTACCTAAATCGAAACACGGCGGCCATCTTGGATTTCTCGGCCCGCACCAAAAATGTGCATTTTATGCCGGTTATCCGATAAACTTTAGAGTCCCCCGAACATTTTGACATATGACTCATTTTGTTCATTTTTGTGACCCATTTACTTCATACGAAGCCACTTTTGGAAACTTTGCTGCTCTATTATAAGGCATTACATCATTTTTTAATGTACGATTTATAATAATTATAAGGAAATAGGAAAACCATATCAAGAATACGTTATACATTACACATGTTTTCAAAAGGACGTGCTACTAGTATAAAATGTTTTACATGATATTAGTATTTTCAGTTGAATCGATAACTTTCTTGTTCACTCTACCTATATAATAATACACTAAAGGATAATAATCAAGGCATACGATATCTATTATGTAGATATAATTATATTCATGACAGCAACTATAGCAAATGGACTACATTTACAAACGTCTTAACGCACCGATCTACATTATATACTCTTCCTCCTGATAATGATCAAATTGATGTTTTTAAACGTTCATTATTTATAAAATACGTATCACGCATTCAGTGGATGTAATTCTAAATGTTACCTTCATCACAGATTGGACCTTGCCATCCTGGTTCACACAAAACAGTAAAACACGTTCCGTTGGAGGGGTCACAACTTGTATTACCACGACAATGGCATATATCCGAACAGTTATAGCCGAATGAACGGTAGTCACAGACTTGAAACACAATATTGAAATGCTAAAACATTAAGTTCATTTTTGTACTATTATATCATCGGCATCATATAAACGTTCTTTACGTACAACATAATTGGCCTGGGGACTGAAAGTCCCCGAGGCCTAAGTTAGCATACCAAATTTCAAACACTGCAAGAAATTTAACTGTGCTATGTGCGAATAACCACTGTAAACATGCGCTATGCAAAAGTAGTGCAAGACAGACCAGATCAATCTTCTGTTTGAATGTCGCATAATGATAAGAACATATTACAAATAAAAAGAGTACATACAACTTCAAACGATTGCAAGAAGGTATATAGATTACGGGCTGCATTACTCATTTTTTTCTGTTTTAGAAATTAATGCGCTGTTAGCTGATTACGGAAGATAATCATATGCATATCACGGAAAAGTACGGATATTTACGGAAATTTACGGAAACGTACGGAGCTCGATATAAGAGTTTGTAGTTTGATTTTCAAATTTCCGATGTAATTTCATTGACAACTTTGTTATTTACGAACGATTACATATATATTTACCTAAAAATAAATTTCTTTAAAAAAAGATATAATTTACGTACATTCCCGAGAAGGAACTCGCGTGATTAAAATCACCCGCAATTTATCGAGGACGCTGCATGTCAAGGCCCAGTGAACGGTTTCACCGATTACAACTACAAGGTAACCCAGAATCATTTTTGGTTTTCTCTGTTATACACATTGTACAGTACTGTATTTATATTTTCATTGCTGGTATTGCTCTGTTTATTTCTGTTTCAAGGTCTTGTCATTGGTACGCAATAATTTTCGATCCACATCATCAGATCATATCGCTTGAAGTTGTACAAAGCGCAGATCGAATTATTTTTATTGGCTTGAACAATTTATAATGTTTTTCATTTAACGTACGTTTTATAATAAAACAAACTTCCCTGCCACCCATATATTTGTGAATCATTCATTCTGTGTCATATATTGAATTTCGTCCTCTGCACATTTCGACCCGCGCTTTAGGTAAGGTTCAGCGCAAAACACGTAGGTCAAAAGTTGTTTTTCGGGGAGTTAACCTATAGCCCCCATGCCTTCAGCGCTCACAGCGCTTTGATTTTATATTATGCAAACAACCATTCTGAAGACTTCATGTGAAAACATATGCAAATGTTGACTAATGTGCAATGTTTATCTAAGAATCTTACCACTTACTAATACTTGCTGTAATGCTAGTTTATAGGACTATACAAAGCAAGACTGTTTTCGGAAATTTTTGTAAATTTGCAAAGACTATCATTTTAAATTTAAGATCACATGGGTAGATATCCGGTATTTAAATATACATGTAGCAATAACTTGACACACTTTTGGATTGTCCCACACCTGTTTATTTTATATCCTTTGTTTGAACATTTCTGAAATTTCTGAACGTCGAAAGTCTGATATTTCTCTGATATTGAATGCAAATTAAATTAATGTTGATGTTTTCTAACGTCTGTTTCTCCCTATTTTGGACCCAAAGCCTATAACCTGAACTGGTTTTCGTTGTCACTATACCTGTTCAATGATCTGCAAGAAATTGTCATGCTTTTTCGATAAGAATAATTGATGGAACCGCTTAGTCTGTCCAAAGTCAAGGTTATGGTAAATGACAAATTCTGCTCACAGATGGTCACTTGTGTTTCACAAGCAGTGAATGAAAGCGAGAGTAAATATGATCACCCTAATTCAAAAGTTACATACAAAAACTTTCAAATGATATTTGCAAATGCTTTTGCAAAGTGCTCGTTGGTAATGTATGCTTTCCACATAATCATAATATTGCAGGCTTCAAAATATGCAGCTCGAAAGAAATTCCTTCTGTATAGTTTTGGGTTATGTCAAGGAAATATAATAAAAATATTGCAAGTTAGGCAAAGAAAAAAGTATCATTTTTACACTTTCTCTTAATTTTCTACATCATGACCGCAAATAAAAAATATATATTATACATCCCTTGCACAATTTGAGGTAAATTCCTCACGTGCATGAGCAACAATAATAAAGATAAATAATTAAAAAAAACTATTAAGTTATGGTTATTGGAAATGTGTTTGCTCTTAATGAACCCATTCAGTTTGAAAATATAAAACTGATGGCTTTAATGTTTCTTGAATTTTCTTTGTAAATAGTGTAACAAAAGTAGTAAAGGGGGTAAATTTTAAGAAAGAGCTATGACAAAGTCGTGGTTCTTTAAAAGTGGACTTGCCATTACATCTTTTATGCCAATTGAGACAATAATTATTAGTACTTTTAGAGTCTACAATTCACTTATCAAGAACATTTAATCATGGAGATAACTGAAGATACTATACTAACATATCCTCTTTCCTGGAACGGCAAATGTTTATAAAGAAGCAGAAAGTGTTTTCTAGTGTTTGAACCGTTGTAAAAAATGTTTCTATGAGTTTCTATGAGTTTCTGAATAAAAACTGTTGTCAATGCTCTCACGGGCAACCGCTAGCTTGCCAGACTTTTATGAAACTTGGAGACACACACTAACAATCATTATTAATTGCGACCAAAATTAGGCAAATTCAAACGTAGTCAAACAGTGACTATATAAAAACGAATATGTGTGTACAGCGTTGGTTGTTTTACTTAGTGATTCCATCTTCGTTCTTGTTTCAAATATGCATACAATTTAAGAGTGTCATTCAGCAATGGGGTAACCATTATTTGTATGATTCATTGAATTACATGTATAAAAGAGCTCCGTAAAAGCCCGTGACGGAAGCTGCGTTTGACTCGAAACGTTTCTCGTTATTTTATGCACCCCTTTGCAGCCCGAATATTTTGCATGCGCGCGAGACAAGACTGTTGTTTATGTGCTGTTAAAGCGAAAGAACTGAAGTATTAGTCTTACAAGATTTTAAAATAACCGAATCCTTCTAAATAATTTATTTCGGACAACTTCATTTTGTGACGGATACTTCTGGTATACTAGTATAGACAATTAAGGCATTTTGATTGTTAATGTAAAGTCTGATCTTAATGTAAAATAGTTATGTGTTGAATTCGAAAAAATAGGCAAAAACTGTTCTAGACGTCGTATCAATTAACTGCTACATCAATTAGAGATGTACATATTTCATTCGTTTTATGACATTGTGCTTTTTTTTAAGCCTCCAAATATTTGTTTATTTCTTCAATAAGACATCTAAGCCATCATTTGCTATGTTTTTAATAAAACCATTAAATCATTTTGAAATAATAAATGTAAATGTTAACATTTTCCGATCTGCTATCCATGTCATTTTGTCATCTTTTAATGTACGACCGAGAATAATAATAAGGAAATAGGAAAACCATATCAAGACTGCGTTATACATTGCACATGTTTTCTAAAGTATGCGCTACTTGTATAAATTGTTTAACATGATATTTGTATTTTCAGTTGTATCGATAGCTATCTTATTCACTCTACCTATATGATAATACACTAAACGATCATAATCAAGGCATACGTGATATATCACGACATTTGTAGCCATAATTTGTTTCAATACTATTGTAGCACATGGACTACATCTTTAATCGGCTAAAAGTACCTTTAAACAACATATACCTTCTCCCGTCTGATGATTATCAAATTAGTTTGTTTAAACGTACATTATTTATAAAATACGTATCACGCATTCAGTGGATTTAATTCTACATGTTACCTTCATCACAGCTTAGCCCTTTCCATCCTTGTTCGCATAAACCAGTAAAACATGTTCCGTTGGAGGGGTCACAAGTTGTATGATCACGACAATGGCATATATCTGAACAGTTATAGCCGAATGAACGGTAGTCACAGACTTGAAACAAAAAATTGAAATGTTACATTAATATTAAATCATTAAGTTCATTTTTGTACTTTTATATCTATGGAGCCACATATATGTTCTTTACGTACAACATAATTCTATTTTGTGTAATCAAATATTCTGAAGACGTCACGTACAAAGAGATCCAAATGTAAAATAATGTGCAATGTTTTCATGCTACATAATATTGCTACATGTATGTATAAAATGGGAAGTTATCATCAACAGAAATCCTGTTAGGCAACAAAACGGACAATCCAACAGACAACGAACAGAAAATGCCGATATTCAAAACTTTATTTCAAAACTTTATTCAAATTTCAATGCTAATAATCGTCAACAACAAAATAGAAGGGAATCTCAAAAACAACAAAGAAGACCTTGGAGGGACAGGTCTAACAATTCTCAGACAACTGATATAACAGATGTGGCCGCTCCAGAAAATTTTGATTCTTTTTTAGAGGCGGACCACAATTGGAGCAGCGGACATTTTTAAGCCTAAATTAAACAATAACTGATGACGTCATCATTTTTGACGTTGTGTAGACATGTGTACACAACTTTGACGTTACGTTGCTAAGTAATTTATATTGTATGCTATATTTGCCCTGATGATATAGTGAAACCGGTTGGCAAATACAAAAAGAAAAACTCATATAGTGTCATTTTTTCATTTATATATATATATATATATATAAGTAATTAAATAAAAATGACTTGATATGGCTTTAAAATAATGATTTAATTAACTAAATTAACTGTGCTACGCGTTTCATACAATTCATCAGGCACAATTGTAGTGAATGACATTGTTTCCATGACGTTGACGTCATAACTTCCTGCAAGGGAGATTACTGTTGTAAAAATCCAGATAATTAATGTAAATTGATGGCGTTAAGCCTTGGTTTGAATTTGTTAATAAAATAATTTTCTTTTGCTAACCTAGCTGAAACACATTTATTTTTTAATTTAAAGAAAGGAAACATTTCAAATTCTTTATTTCCACATCTATCTAAATGTTCACTTAAAGGAATTTGTCTTGTTGAAGGGTCCCTTATTTGTTGTGAATGGATTGTTCTACGTGTTCTTAGTTTTTCTCCAGTTTGGCCAATATAGTATTCCCTACACCCGGTACACGTTATAACATACATATATATATATTGCACCTGCATCTTTTAAATGAAAAAAAATGTTTTGACCTTATTTTTAAAAGATGTTCACATTACTTGAGACATATCTTAAAGTAACATATGCTTGATCTTCAGACATTGAATGGACACTGAACTCTTTGCACAATCGCACAGTACAACATGTCTTAACCGTTACCTGAAATAAAATGAGTTGAAAATGTAAGTTTCTACTAATGCATGTCGGAATTCTGCTATCAGAACTTTGCATTAACTTGAGTACTTGTGTTTCATAAGCAGCGAATGAAATTGAGATCAAAAATGATCACACTAATTCAAAAGATACATATGATATGGGTCGGCAATACTCTTGTGAAGTGCTCATTGGTAATATTCGCTCTATCTCTGCATGGTAATAAATGGTACTGAACTCAAAACATGCAGTTTCAAAAAGATCCTTCTGTATAGAATTGGGTTTTAACAAGAACAAAAAATAAAAATTGTCAAATCAGGCAAAAGAGAAAATATTATAGTTGCACTTTCACTAATTTTCTACAATAGGATCGAATTTAACAATGATATCTACATTCCTTGAATATCATAAGGTAAATTTCTCACATGCACAAGAAACAATAACTAAGAGAATTAAATCGAAAAGAGTTATGGCTATTGAATAATGCATTTTATCCAATTATTTTGACACATGCGCAGAAGACAAGGCTACTGTCTATGTGCCGTTAAAGCGAATGAACTTAAGTATTTGTATAACGAGATTTTTAAATAACCGAATATTTTTAAACAAAAACTATTTTCAAAAAAGAAAAAAATCTGCATTTTGTGACGGATACTACTTGCATACCAGTATATATAATCAAGACTGTTTTGAACTGTTTATATAAAGTCTGATTTTGATGTAAAACTTTCAGTGTTGGATTCAAATAAAAAGGCAAATACTGTTAAAACACTTATATAAATGAATTGCTAATTCAAATGGTGAAGTATTTTTTGACACATAAGACATCCATGTGATGACATGTGCTTCTTATTAAACTTCTAAATGTTTATTGATCTTTTCAATTACTTAAAGGCATTTTTAATACATCCCTTATTATGTCTTTAAAATTAAAATTTATTTCTTTTGAAATAAAATGTTACTGTTAACATTTGTCGATCAGCCATCACTGTCACTTTGTCACGAAAATGTATGGTATATATATTCAGCAATTGATATAACGATAATTGTGTTTATAATATTGTGGATACGCCAACCAATATCCAATCACCGTGTATTTTAAAGACATCTCATTACACTTACTATAGCAACTGGACAACATTTACAATCGTCTTAAAGCACCGATCTACAATATTTACCTTCTTCCGCCTGATGATGATCAAATTCTTACATTCATTACACGCATTCCCCTTCCATCCAACCAAACAACCGCTTTGTGTACAATTTCCTGTTTCTGCATTACATAGTTGTTTGTCTGCACAGTGACACTGGTTTGTACACTTATCACCAAAAGCTCCATTTCGACACTCTGAAGCATACATCAATCTAGGATATACATGTATGCTTGAAACATGAACGCGTGTAGCAAGCGACACAAAATTATTTATCACTTGCGCTATTCACACATCTTATACATAATCTGTGTGTTCTTAAAAGGTAAAATGTAACTACTTCCTTGATATCAAATAATGTTGTCATGATTAAATATCAAGAAAGGAATCCATTTCAGCATTAGTTCACGTCACTTCAAACAACAAGCCGTCATTGAATCAAATTCAAGATTTGTATTTCAATATTTAAATTCATTTTGTTGATAACGTGAGGGCTACCATATGTAATTTGAAAGATTGGCGAACAAAACCCATATATGGAAAATTCTTCTTTTACTTTTTGATTGAACTCTATTCCATATCATCGTCTGTCTGTCTGTCCGTCTGTCTGTCAGTCCGCACGCCTGCACTTCGTATCCGGGCTGTAACTTCTCACGACACCTACATAGAGGGTAAAGGTCGCACTTGTAATATAGGGTTATATACCAGCATTTCCTGTCCGGACTGTAACTTCTTAATGCATACACTAATTTTGAAATAAGTTAATGCTGTTCATACACAAGGGGTATTTCATGCATCACATACGGAGAGCTACCTTTAATGCCGAGGTAACACTTATTTCTGAAATCCGATAAGGTAGGATTATATACCAGCACTTCACGGTATGTATCTTCTACATGCATAGAATGATTATGAAATTTACTTTAACTAATTGTTGCAAATACTTGAAGGTTATGTCATGCAACCTACCGTTGAAGCTGCCTTGATTATCAAGATTACACTTTTGGCTTAAAATGTAATAAAGGGTTATATACTATTATTTCATGTCCGGGCAGTAACTTCAACATGCACTGACTGGGGGTTATTTGATGGTCAAGGTCACATTAAGGGCTCCAACTTGTAAAAAAGAATTTGTCCCGGTAGTGTGACTGGACTGTAACCTCTGCACATTAGACTACTTTTGAAATAATTCCCCACATTTATGGTCCATACTTTGACTGCTAAAGTTTAACTGTTAGGTTCAAAAGTCGAAAGACTACAGCTTCTCATCATCTGGAGGGATGTTTTTGAAATCTGGGCCAAATGTTCACCTCGTGGATACAACATGCATGCTCATGTTTTACCCAATCCTGCTCAAGATCAATGGCACATTGTCAAAGGTCATGTTTCTATATAATTAAACCTTTTGAAGGATTTTCTTTCACATTTGAGTAAATATTTAATTCATTTAAACCGCTTCATGAAAAACGGAAACAAAATATCTTGTACAGATATTTTAACATTTAGAGGGCATTTTGCTGATATTAGGAAATAATTTCATAATCTCATAATAGGGTAAAATATTTAAATTCTTAACAATGTAAATGTTTCTGTTACTGTTAGAGTATTGTAGAACTCTAACAACGATTCCTCTTGATAAGCTTCTGTATCCCATTCATTCAAATGTACTGGATTTAATTACATGTAAAACAAACATAAAAAATTAGCAATCTATCTAAGTTCTAAAAGTTGATCATAACGAGGTAATGGCTTAGTAGGATTTTTACCCGTGAGCTATGACCTATTATAGAATAAATAAATATAAAAGTTCAGTCAAGGCACAATGCATAAAATCTAACTATAGTTAGATAAAGTTTGTTAAATCTTCTGTTAATACATTATTATCTCGTATTATTTCAGGAGAGAGTTTATAAAAAAGCTTTTAACTTTCTACTAGTTCATGTATGTACCAATGATATTATGTTCATATTTTGTAAATGTTTTGTATTAATAAGATATTGTTTAAACTAAACTGATACTTGTATTACGTATATGTTTAGATAAAAGCAAAAATGCTATTGTTATTTACATATGCATGGACATAAATATAAGGATCGCTGTTTGTACGCAACAAGTTACATATACATCTGAGTATGTAATATTAATATACATGTACTAACTTGATGAGCAGCATATATAATATTTTCTACTTCGACTTTAAAATGTCTTCCTAATTACTGCGGTAATTGGACATGTTCATCTTAAAAATATTGAAAAGATGTAGATAACAAGTTGTATAAATAAAGTTTAACCTGCTTCATACGCCTTGACTTCGCACAATGTTAATGGGTTGTCGTCTTTCTTCTGTATTTCCAAAACTTGAAATAATCTGGGCATACTGAGTCGTGTAAGGAATTCAGTACCAGTTGTAGTGTTGATGGGTTCACAAGTTCTATTCTTATTTCCAGATATTGAAACATTGCTAATGCATGCTTCTATATTTCGTGTGTGCTCTACATTTCCTGTAAGAATATATATTACAACATCTCTCAAAGCCACACTATTCCTCAGAAACGCTGGTTTTCTTCCGTTAGAAAAACAAATGTCACATATACTATATACACGACGATTGATTAAAACACAAATAAACAATCATAGATACGAACATATCTTGCACGAAAGAGTGACCCAATAACCATAATCATAATGCTTACATTGTCATGTATATTTCGAATATATCTTCGCCAGTTTTCCGAATGATGTCATTCGTATACGGGTGATCTAGAACTAACCGAAGTGTTTTATTTACAATGACATAGCTTGTACAATGTAGCAGCACGATGTACAATCTTTACTTGACCATCCTTCACAATTTCGTTTTATGCATAGATACATACAAAAGAATTGCTTTCCGTGTTTATTGGGAAATAATAATTGTAATTTGTACGAAAAATCAAAGTAAAGTTGTTAATAGTTAGAAAAATGTAGCCACAGTCCGGTTAAATCTGGACCACTCTTCGTATATGCACACTTCCGATGTTCTACGAACCTTTATCAGAAATGCCCGCCGATGAAATATGTAAACACTGGCAGTATTTTCGCATCCATGCAAAGTACTATAAAAGGTTGTTTAGCGGCTGTTTTTTTCCCTAATATGAAAAGGTCCAATGCCCTTTTTGTATCATTTACGGAACTTTATCAGTCTCACAAACCTACGAGGCCGTTCTATTTTTAAAATGTTGCCGTTTAGTTTACACTTATTTATTTAAGCTTGATTGTGAAGAAAGCTTGTAGCTTATCAAATCACTCTCAAGTACGCTTCCTGGAAAACCAAATGCTTTAATCTCCTTATTTGGTGCACATGACAGAAAAGGCATTTAATAAACACCACTTAAGGACAGATAGCACGCAGTCGTCGCTCATTTGTCATTAGTATGATGTCATTGTGATTAGGTAGTTGATGACACGTAGTTCTAAAAATCTTTTTAATTACTAATAGTGAGATTTGATATACATACGTTACACAAACATGCACCGTCATTCTCCTTTCTGTTACGTGCAAACACACCTTAACCCCCGTCGGAGGCATGATAGCAGCATTACAAAAATTTAACAAGAAAAGAATTGATTTCAGGCATCAAAGGCGCCGCAAAGAATGTTGTTTTTGTTTTGTTTATTTTTTTGTTAACAAGGAATTTATTAGAATAAGCCATTTAAATCACCTTTAATATGCTAATACCTACGCTATAGTGTGTTTTTATGAAAGCACATGAAAATACTATATGCAACGGTCAAATTACTTATCCGCCGTAGTACCTTCATTTGATAAAGATACACACATGTTCTCCAGTTCTTTGCAATATTGTAGACGTAGTGTTGATAAAATGTTTCTGGTTCACATCTAAATATTAAAGCCTGGACATGAATAACAATATTTTGGCGTTTTTCGGGTGTCTTTGGGTAGTTGTGCGGGTTGTTTTTCCGGAAGGATAAGTGTTCAAGTCAATGCGATTTCTTTTTTATTGAAGTAAGTTTACACTTTCCACTTGATAAAATCATTATTCGAAACAATTTTTAAAAAGGTATTTCAGTATTTTCGACAGCTTCTACCAGGCATTCCATATAAGGCTTCGCCCTTAAGGGCGGTGCCAATGAACTTAGTTCATGATAGATTACAAATTACAAACTTATACGAGTCTGTGTTCTTATAAACTAAGAATTAAATTCAATTAAAGTTATTAAACAACGTTAATGCCAAAAACAACAAATCAATAGGGTTTGGCCTTAATGCCTGCCTTGACACTGTCTTTGTAAAACAAATTTAAAAATCGTATTTCAAATTTAATGTTAACCTGTAAAACACCTGTAAAACACAAATACAGTCTGTTCAGTTGATCAGGCCTCTATCGGAAGTTATCTTTACTTATATGTAATACAATATCAACAAAAGGTTTTATAAGCCAAAATAAATACTAGCAATGTCTTTCCATTTCAATGCGTGAAAAGTGAAAGGAATGTTAGTTGTTCACGAAACCAAACACTATATCTATGTCTCGTTTAAAGAAGTCGTTACCACACACAGTTAAACGAATTTGAAATTTGGTTTATTGCTTATCATTGAAAACGCACGTTTAACAGACAATCTTGAATTAATTGTATAAACACATTTACATAATGTTCTGATTTTAGCTGGAGTTCAGAGGATCACTGCCCATAATACTTGTGAAGGCGACATGGTATGACTGCTTACCCGATTCATTGATAATGCAAGTAAGAGTCTAACAATTTAACACTAATTTTATTTGAAATATGTTTATGTTTGCAGACTGAAAATGAAGTCCATCAGATACTCCGGCTCGAAAAACATTAAAAGTAGGGGTCAATTAACGGCAAGATTAAACAACAAATGGAAATATGAGTAAGTTATGTAAAGCAATCTTAGCAAGTAAATATGAAACAATCATATGAGTATTTAGAATTAATGAGGATTTTATTGTTGTTGCGTTACTTGTATTTTGTTCTTTAAAATCTTAACTCAGGGTCTGAGCTATGCGTCGTTTCTATATTTAAAGCAACTCTCACAAAAGATCGTAATTAAAAAAATATATAAATACCTACTTACTGTAAATTCTTCAAAATATTCTGAAATATTCTACCAAAACAATTCGCCCAAAGTCCACCTGCCACCATGGATAAATAGTACTATTCCCCAGGGATACACTGCATGCATCACATAACTTTTGGTTTGTACTGTCTTTTGGTTTTTCTTTGCCATCTATAGCTTTACTAGCAAAACATGTCGACCAATCTTGTGAACTTGTCGTATTTGCTTCGTTCCTTATTATGTTTAGATCTGTATAAACGACATAATTATAAACTGTATATTAATTCAGACATATCATATCAAAATGTACTGTTTCTACACATAATTACGCCATAAACGATATTAAAGAAACGCAGTTACATTATTATGGAATATGAAATAAACACTGTAATCTCATGGCTTGGGGTTCACGAATTAACACCCTGCTACCGACCATGTCTCCTTAAGTGAGAAAGCTAACAGTTTCTTTCTGAGATATGGTATAGTACTGGTTTTCTCAAGGAACGAGGGTAAGGTAAATTGCCCGCCTGTAAGATTAACTGAAATACGGTTGGAACGCGTGTTTAACACCGAAAAACGAAGCAACTAATCACACAACATCACTGACATATAAGAAAACAGTTAAGATTTATCAACAGTAACTATCAACATTTGAGTAATACGTTTGCATTAAATCGCCGTACGAACGGGCAGAAATTTACATCTAATAAGCATAAACCTTTTAACACAAAAATTGGCTGTACACTTCCCAACCGTTAATACTTCGTCAAAACGCAGAAAGGTGTCATTCAATTCTTATAATTACTGTTTGTCGCGTATATGCTTGTCATTTCTGGAAAAGCGTCGTTTATTAATGGCAAAATGCATTTGTTTTATTTGACCAAGTGTCGGGTATGTAATATTTCATAAATCATTTAGATACGTTACGCGTGTGTGGCTTTAATACTTCATTTGGACGAACTGACCTTAATTGTTGTAAGAAATATCTATTCACGTTAACGTATTGATGTATTATATTGTTTTTCCAAAGACGAATGTTTCTTATGAGCTATATAGACTGTCATATGTATGTGGTTCGTCATCTATGTATGTCTAAGCTGTCAAATATTACCATGTTTATCTGACTATAATAATTATTATATCAATTGCAACATATATTTAAGAAAGCAATTTCAATTCTGCCAAACATATCAATTGTCAACAAGTTAAAGATACTTTTCACTGTACAGAACCAATGACTGATTTATTATAACAAAATTTCATTTTCCAGCTGTGTACTGTTCAAAGCATAGATCCAATCGGTGCGGATGTTACAAATGTTAATCGCAAGCCATCTAGAGCTGTATGATTTGGACAGTCTTTGTTGTAGTTAGAGCTAGTCTTAAGACTATTTCATATATTGCAATTTGCTTTGCACTTATTTCTTCTATGTGCTTTTGTGGTTTACTTATATTTGGAAATGTGAATTATTAAAAATGTTATATTTTGAAGAGGCACCACAAAGGCAAGATGATATACATATTCTGTGATATAGGGTATTTTTGTGATAATAAAAAATAAAAAAGGGATATCACCTGAGAGTTTTGTAAATCTCAATAACTTTATGTGTAAATAAATACAACATTCGTCAACTTACTGAAAACATAAAGAGCAAGGCAAGTCAGATAATAATGTGACTTTAAATTGAAGATCTTGTTAAGAGGAACACATGGTTGAAAGAATTTCAAAAAACGGAGTATTAAATGTGAAGATATTGAAGATTGAACATTTAACACATGAAGGATCATGGAGATGGCCATTTCGAATTTGTGATGTCAAAGTGCTGTACTTAAATATTCGTGCAGGTTTTACTGCTAAGTTAAAAACAGCAGCTTCAAATATATCTATTAAAAAGGGTAATTTACATGACACTTAATTAATGTTACCAATTACAGGTGAAAAATCATTATGAAACAAGAGAGCCAAGATGGCCCTATATCGCTCACATGAGACCTACTTATGACCACATGTGACCAAACTTCAACTATAAATGATAAACACAAACATTCTGTTTGACCTTGACAAGACAAACCTATAATGATAAGCTATAAAATATGACTTCTAGAACCAACAAAACTTTCCTCGGAATTAACCTGGTGACCTAGTTATCAATCCCAGGTGATCTGCACAAACATTTTGAGCAATTTTCATGATGGCTGTGTTCTAAATGTCACCTTGTTTGGCATATACAGGGTTTTGTAACCGGATGACCAAGACCTCAGATGACCCATATTCGAACAAAATTTCATTATGATTCAATGAAACATAAAACCTTTACTGCATACACACGGTTTTTCTATGATTTGACCCCGTGACATAGTTTTTTGACCCCAGATAACCCATATTCAAACTAGGCATGGATTTTATTAAGTCAATCATACTGACTAAGCTTCATGAAGATCCAATGAAAAATGCAGCCTCTATTGCATACACAAGGTTTTTCTATTATTTGACCCTATGACGTAGTTTTTGACCCCAGCTTACCTACCTTCAAACTGACATAGATTTAATTAAGGCAATTATACGGACCAATATTCATGAAAATCCAATGAAAAATGCAACCTCTATTGCATACAAGGTTTATCTATGATTTGGCCCGGTGACCTAGCTTTTGACCCCAGGTGACTCATATTCAAACTAAATCTATAATACATCAAGATAGTGATTCTGACAAAATTTCATTAAGATTCAATGAAAAATAAAACCTTTACTGCATTCACACGTTTTTTCTATGATTTGACCCCGTGACATAGTTTTTTGACCCAGATGTTTTAAGACAATTAAACTGACTACGTTTCATGAAGATGCGGTGCAGAAATGTAGCCTCTATATCATACGAAAAGGTTTTTCTATAATTCGACCCCGATACCTAGTTTTTGACCACAGATAACCCATATTCAAACTCGACCTAGATTTCATTTGATCAATTATGCTGACCAAGTTTCATAAAAATCCAATGAAAAATGCAACCTATATTACATACACAAGAATTGTCTATGATTTGACCCCGTGACCTTGTTTATGATCCCATATTCAAAATCGACTTAGGTTTTATGAGGGCAGTCATTCTGTCCAAGTTCCATGACGATCCGGAGAAAAATGCAGCATATATTGCATACACAAGGTTAAGTGTGAACAGCCAGACAGACAGACGACAGACGACGGACACCAGGCGATCACAATAACTCACCGTCGGAACTTCGTGCTCATATAAGGTAAAAAAGAGTAAGTAGGTTTCAATATTGAGTTTTGAAAAAGAGGTGTGTCTAAAAGTATGTGAAATTTGCATATATTTACATATTTACGAAATTTTAGATTTCTCATAGCTCTTCTATTTTTTAACCGATTTCAAACCTTTTTTCACCACCGTATTTGTGTTAACAAGCTCTTTAATTTCAGGCTCAGTTATATTTTGACTTGCGTTACCCATTAAGTAATTTGAGTAAATCAGAACCCAATTTATCAGAACGTATGCCTGATTATTATACGTACTTACCGTCATTACAGTTATATTCACCCCATCCAATGTCACATCCTTCCGAACAGTTACCATTGAATTTGTCACATTGTGAACCAGTGGTAGTACTACAGTGACAATGATGAATGCAGTTTGGACCAAACCTGGTGTTATTGCAGGCTGTAAGAACATGTTAATAAATGTGACCACTTTATCTAAACTAGTCATCGAATTGTACATGTGAAACTATGCAAAGTAAGTACTACATACGATCAACTAGTTAATGAGTGTTATAAAAACCTCACTAAATAAAAAGGTCATATGGAAAAAAACTAAATTCAGTGCTGAAAACCATGCCTATGCTACCCCATCTACAAAATCTAAAATAGTGATGGTCGTCTGTTGTTACATGTAGGTCTGCAACGTTCTAATGCGGAAATTAGTCCTTCCAGAATAGCTTAAACATAGTTTTAATCTCGATGTTACTATTTGAAACCGCGGAATATACAGACAATATGTAAATCTTATCTAAGTATTACTCCCACATGTATAGATTTATCGTGGTAGGACAAGTACTAACGTACATTGTATGTTTCGATATAGAAAGTTTCTAACTCAGTGAAAACCCATTGGAAAAAAAAAACACTATAATTTTAAAATACCAGCTACACTTGAAACATACACTCCCTACTAAATGTATCCACACTGTGACTACTACATGCATGCGTACTTAAGTGTTGATCACACCTGAGTGTGGTGTTACTACAAAATCCTGTTACGGTAGAGAGGAAATCCAGCCAAGAATATTTAAGTACTGTTTAAAATATGCTCAAAACGTGATTATTCGGTGAAGTTAAAAGGCACAAAAGTATCAATCTCAAATAAATCAATTATAGTTATTTCGCTTATATGCCTATGATTATAACGACATAATCAGCGTCTTCTTAAACATAACAAGGACTAAGTGAAGTAGCATAATAATGCAATTTAATTGTCATATATGATGTTTAATACAACTCTCTGTTTGCATTTTGCATATCTTGGTTTCCCTGACTATTCTATTATCTCTAATAAAAATAGGATTGTAAGTGTTCTGTTGTGTTTAATAATTCTGAATCATTTGTTCGTTTATAGGTTTAGGCTGAGTGATACACGTTGCTTTTCGGAAAATGAAGGAGACGAGTTCATCTTTACAACTGTCTAGAAATCTATAAAATATTATCACAGCGTTTCTGCTTTTAGATGTACAATCGCCTTCTGATGAATAAATGTTTTTTTTTATTCATTACTGCATGGTACTATATTTATCCAGAACCCCTATTATTTTATGATTCCAGTGTTCCTTCTTTCTTACGTTAGTGTCTGATGTTGTTGTGTGTGTGTGTTGATGGTGTGCACTTCTGGGTGCTGTGGGATTCGTTTTGTGGAGGCTGCGTTTTTGGTACGTGGCATTCCCAGTTTTATATTATTTTTGTTTTTTTGTTTTTCTGTCCAATGTTCCTATTTTATTTAGCCCAAATAGTATTGCTTTAACATATTCTTTATTACCATATACACTGTTTCTGGGGAGAGCAGTTGTTTGATGTTGTAATTACTAATTACCCGACCCATTTTGCAATTTTGTGGTTTGATTGTATTTTAATAAACGTTTTTTTGACATGTAAAAAAGCAAAACTTACTCATGTTACAACTTCACCGCCCTAAGGTCAAGGTTACAAATAAAGAAGTTAAGATCAAAGGTTCAAACCTTGTATTTCGTGTTCATTTCAAGTCCTAAATGCTTTAAAAAATTTCATTTAAATAGGGTAAATTTGTCAATTCATCTAAACGACGTGTTTAATCTTTCTTCCGCACAAACGACATTTCACTCTTAGTGGTCATTGGTTGTTCGTGCCTGTTTCATATCTCATTAACCATAGAACAGACAAATGGGTCAAATGTTTATCTTCTCAAGTAAATGCGTAAAAACGTTTTTCAAACTATTGTAGGGCCTATGTCACATTTAAGGTTCATCGGTTTTAGTTTCCGCTTCCTATCTACTTAAACCTACTGAAGGGTTGTTCTATGTTAAAAATTTATGGGCATGAGTCACACGTAGGAGTCATATAAATTGTTCATCTTATCTAAAAACACAGAACCAATATTCCAGTTATGCAGACTTCAGGTTAAGTTCTAACTTGTTAGTCAAAGGTCACCTTGTCAACATTACTTCATGTGGCGGAGGATGTAGCTGTTTTTAAGACTGTCTTGGATAATATTTTATAAACAGTATTGTTTTAGATGGCCCTAGAAACTGAAGATGATAATGATTTATTTTGTCAGTATTTATTTCGTCCAGTAAATTCTCCAAGCCCGTTGCGTCAGGCGAATGATTAATTTTGCTGATTACTATTGTTTTTATTACACTCTTAAAGTACTGCTTAATGTCGTTATAAAACTTTCATATTTTTACTTTCGAGATACTTTTACATAGTTCTTCAAAATCAATCTCCCTTGACTGACGGCTCACATGTTCAACAGTGAACTATTGTGGTCAGCGGTTGTCTTTCACTAAAGATATTTTAATACGATAGCCAGTGTGTAAGTATTTGGTTTATGCA
This sequence comes from Saxidomus purpurata, assembly GCA_022818135.1. NCBI lineage: Eukaryota > Metazoa > Mollusca > Bivalvia > Venerida > Veneridae > Saxidomus > Saxidomus purpurata. Next base: position 264,922 of record JAFMSR010000033.1, read on the forward strand.
CAAATAAAAGAAATATGAAGCTATTTCCTCAAAATAAATTAAGGACTATGTCATGCATGGGGTAAGATTTACTTGAATCACTCGCAAAAAGTCTAGATGCTGGTTTTCATGGTATTGATCGGAAGAAGTAAGTACATGTGTCAAATTTATCGAGTAGCCTTTAATTTCACAGCTCACTAAGCTGTGCATAGAGCGTACATACAGAAAGGTGGCCTACATATTTAAAGACTTTCTAAGTTGATGTATCAAACATATTACGAAAGTCAATATTTAGGATATATGAATGCGTGATATCCTGTGTGTTTGGAAAAGTGACAATATGTTTCGAAGGAAATAAAATCTGGTTATTAGAATGACAATATCGTTGTTGGATGGACGATACCTTGCACGGAGATCTCCCTTGTGATTGCATTACGATAAACGATAAAAACTAAACTCTTTATAACATAATAAGACCTCCGGCCCATACACAAAACATATACAATAATTAAAATACAGTGTGTAGTAGCTGAAATTTATAACGTTTTTGGCCGTGATTATAATAAGTAGCCAAAGAACATATGAAGCAAAATGCCCTTAGATATTTATAACTTAACAGAGTCAAAACATGTGTTATGCTTGTAAGGACTGAATAACAGATGTTCTCTGTCTTTAAAACATAGTATTATATGTATTATATATATTATATTACAACATGTCTGGTAATTTTTAACAATTTTGCTGAGCACAGTATATGTGTTATTCATGTATAAACTGATAGAAACTGTTTCTTTCGAAACAGGTATAGTATATACATATTATAATATTTTGGATCGTTTATTATTTCCGCTAGACATTAAGTCATATAGAACGTCTGCAGTAAAACAATTATAGTAAAATGTTGATCGAATATTTTAATATAATGGACAAATGAGTCCTCAATGAAAAACGGAAGACTTTCATTTTATGTAATTATGTGTAAGTTGCAAATAAATATACAAACAGTTTTATCTTAAATAATCGGAAATAATGTTTTAACAATTTTGATATTTTTTTGCAATTTCATTTAAAAAATACAGCGCTATATTTATGAAATGTTCCTGCGATTTCAAAAGCAACATTTGACATGTTTTTCTGTCCAAATAACATTCAATTTTGGCATTTTTCTTTGTAAGTGCTATGAGAAATTTGTGATATCCGAAATGATCATTGAACGTTTAGTGCAACATAATCAATTTTTAAACTACAAATGTACTCGTATGTCAGTTTATTCACCACGCTTAGAGAACACATTCATACTTCTTTATAGTTGTAGTACAAAGACGCAAGACATATTGTTATGGCAACAATAAGCAGACTAGGTGCAGAAACAACGTAAAACTTGCTCTCTTAGTCAGTTAGATAGTTCATCGCTTAATTCGAAGAGGGGGTGATACATTGTTTTGCTAATATTGTTTCGTCTGTCATTGGGTTCGTCCGTCTTTGTATCCGGTATTTGTTTGGTGCCATTAAATGGCCCATATTGATGTTGAGGCTTTTCTTTTTAAGGGCAAGGTCTGCATGACTTTTATATTGTAAATAATTTCCAAACAGTAAATCCTGAACAATTAATCTTTCACTCTAAAGATTTCACAAGATGTGCGCCTGAGAAAAGTTGTAAGATCACGTCGTAAGAGATATGTTACACTTGTTTAATAATGAAAATTGTCTCCGGATAATTATTTCAGCAACCATTTGGCATGAGAGTTTCTAGTTTCAAGTGATAATATACAGATAGATTTATTTTGGTAACAGTGTATATTTACAATTACAACACGGCAATAAAACATTGCATGATATAACAAGTTACCAATGGCAAGTAGACTATTTATAATCATACATATATTCTAGACCATAAAATGCTCACCAATACCAGGATTGGAAAATGAATTTCACCTCATTTCCATTGTGGTCCCTATTATTGGTTGCATGACACAGAAAGTCATGTACTATGTTACTTATGAAATAATATCCGTTCCAGCGGTGTTCATTGTCTAATAAACAATGATTTGGAGTTTTGATGAGCAGTAATTAACCACGAAGGCCGGAGGCCTCAGTGGTTTATAACTGCGCATCAGAACGACAAAGAATTGTTTATTAAACGATAACAACGCTGAAAAGGATGTTATTTCGATTCCAACATGATCAGATATTACAAAAGGTGAATAAAGGCAAAGCGTCGTTGTCTACGCGTATATTCTATTAACGTCATGCGGCACAATATGACGTCACCTTTACGGCATATCGGTTCCCGCGTTGTTTTTGGCATATTAATCAAATTTTCTGCTCTTTGTATATAGAGCCAAATCGTGAGTTATGTTAAAATTAATGAATTTATCACGAACGTAGAGCACATTACATAAATTAGATCTAGGTGTATCACAGATTGTTGGTTATCTACAAAACAGACAAACATCGATGTTTAGATCACAAATAAAGGTCACGGTGACCTATATACAATTGTAACTAGTCTATCATTGAACACTAAAGGATCATTTGAGATAAATGCTTGAAGCTTTACATGATAGCTGTTTGGATAAGACAATGATCAAGGGTTGTTTTAGATACCCCAGTTAATAGCCAAGACCGCAGTAGTCCGTTTTCTGTTTGAATTATGATATATGACGATATTAATTTCTTTTGCATCAATAGGGACATTTGTGCCTAACAAACAGCTCCTCGTAATGTCGAAATGCTAAGTGTTAAAGCTATAGAAAAAACCAGGAATATTGTTCAACATGTTGCATTAAAACCAACACCATTCATTCGTACATTACGTTTTACATGCTAGCTTGTTTGGATATTAGATCACTTGTTCTAGATAACTCGGGCAATAGCCAAGTCCGCAGTAGTCCTTTTAAACAGTTCGAAATATGATATATGACCTTTTACACATTATGTTTTGCATCAATAGGGATATTTGTGCCTAACAAACAGCTCCTCCTAATGTCGAATTTTAGACGTTTAAGATATAGAGATAACCTGGAATAGTGCTCAATATGTTGTATTAAAACCAACAGCTTCTGTTGGTAAGAAATTCGTTGTTTGAATGACATCCTGCTAAAGGCCACGTTTGTAAACATATACTTAATTTTTTATATACTTATACACGCCGGTAGGTAACATAAAAACGTTCAGATGTCATATCCGAGAGAGCTATAAACAACGAACAAGAAAAAGGGGTGTGATGTTTAAACTTTAAATTAAATAATGGAACCTGGAATAAAATCGTGTAATGGTAGGCAATAACGATATGAATTTTATCATAACTTGGTGTTTTTTGAAAAAACTAATCTAATGTGGGTAAATTGTTTACACAAAGTTCATTCCATTAACTTCAAGGTTAAGTGAAAGGGAGGGCTATAATTAAGTGGAGGGGAGTTGCTGAATTACAATACAGTTAGAGTGCGGTAACTTGCTATCCGGGTACTGTATTGGTCCGAGAACGGCAACCCTTTTTATGGGGTTTACAAATAGTGGAACAAGGCGATACATTTCATACGGCCTGTTCTGTTGAGTGCATGCATCATGGCAACTGACGTACATGTAATGTAGTTCTAAACATTTGCATAAATATTAGGTATATGCCAAGATTGTATTTCATTAGGTACTCAATTATATTCATGTCTATGATGACAACAACAACCTAGCAAGAAATGGATGGGTTTATGCACGCCTAAAAATCAATGAATTATCGTACTACTATTCATAAAGGGTTTCTATAGTATGGCATGTAATTGACTTATATTGCTTTGCATCAAAGCTGTGTGTATGCGTGTGAATAATTATGCGTGCATGTTTGAGCATGAGATAGCATGTACAGCCAAAGTAAATTATAGTTTGTGTGCTTTAGGATTATGTCTTCCTTTTTTGATCGATCAGTAAATATAAATTGTTTTATTGTTTTCTTGGCATGCTTTAATTATTTTAACCCTAAACGTACGAAAAGGGTAGACGTTTGCCCTTTCTTTAACTGATCGTGTCCTTAAAAGTTAAGTTATTGGTGCACTGATTTCAGACAGAATCACAGTGTACTTTGGTATAATGTGTCGTCGTTTTTAATATTCCATATTGGTGTTTGATGTCTAAATTAGCATTGCTAGTATCAGGATGTTTTAGTTTACTCAGTTTTTCCTTTCGGGGAGCAAAGGGAAGTTTAGTTTAGAGGAATGGTATAAAGCAAAGGTTACCAATATTTCGGGGTACTGAACATTCGGTGTTAACATTTTACTGGTTTGTGTCTTCGGCGTTTTTGTGTTTGATTGTTCTTGTTATTAAAAATTCCTAAAATCATAAGACATCATTTCGACAAAATTTTTGACCATTTCTCCATGCAGGATTAATGATCCTTCTATAATATATCTTGGAGAGGGCCGTTTACTGATGTTGCTATAACTCGTGGCCCAATCCATTTGTCAAATGTATTTAAATTGTTTCTAACCAAATGTTATACGTGTACTTGTACATAGAACAATAAAATAGTATCAAACTAAACTAAACTATAATATATCCGGACAAATATGTTTATGTGTAGTAAACTAAGCAGTTTTGTGAGAAATAAAATAGTTATTTTCCGACAAAATAACATTTAGGCCAGGAGCAATTTGGAATGTGTTAACACCTCATCGTGTGTTGTATAGATGATTTGCATATGAATTAAAGTTATGAAGGTGTTTACAATTGCATTATTCATTTCAAGAACATTTAAAGATATATTTCTTCCAGTATCATCGTTACAAAACAATATTAATACATCTTGTTGCATTTTTCTTCAAAAGATTAAAGGTAAATTACCTATAGCATTTCAGAAAATAGAGATATTTCATTCAAGCAAGAACGCATTTCATGGGAAAGTTATAGCATTGTATTCAATTTTGTTTCTTTGTTTCAATACAAATACCAACGATAACAAAATGTATCATTTGAAAGTAAGAAATATGAATACGAATAGAATATGGTTATTCTTTGGTTAGTAAAGGTAAATCATATAAATACCGTATCATTATACGTGGACTTACATTTTCCGATGATCAAGCAATTGCTCGTAATTAACATAGCTACAGCTGAAGGATTCATAATTGCATTTGCACAGTTAACACGTTCTTATTTTAAATTTACATCCACATTTTTCATATAAATTGGATAATTTCTAAATCAGTACAACTGTCTATTGGTATGTAGATTGGGTAAGACACATGTTTCTGCATTTACTAAGTGAGTTAAAGACGTATCCTGTTAAATTGGCAATAGTAATATGGAATGTTGCCATTTTAGCTGATGAAATGCCACGAAGGTAAATGTGTATGCCCCGAAGGTAAATGTTTTAAATTAAATTAGAAAAACATTTTAAAGTAAATAAAACTTTAAAACAAGTAAACTTGAAAAACATTTTAAAGCACTACATGTACATTATGTAAATATATCACTTTACGCTTATCACAAAGAGATCCCATGTAACCGTCTTTACATCCAGCTGGACAGTAGCCTGTTGTTGTATTACATGACGTCTTTTCTGTACACTTCCCACAAGGTTTAGAGCAGTTTTGTCCGAACGTACCATTTAGACATACTGAAGTACATCACATTATATAGTAAGAAATTTAAGGTAACAATACAACGCAGAAATATTAAACACAAAATTACTATCTTGTGCAAAAAGCGAATAAAATCTAAAGCGATAGTAATTTTGCGTAGGTTTTCATACTTGACTGTCGTTTTTGGAAGAATCGATCTATTTTTCTCAGTGGTATCTAGACTGAATTTGGACCTGCTTCAAGTGGCCAATACCCATGAAATAACTTATTTTCCTATACTTTTAGGTCCTTCTATTCTGATAAGTAGCTCTTACATCGAAATATGAAGAATGGAAAACAGTTAGAAGTTGCAGCAGAGATCATATTACAATTTTAATTAATTCATCAACAAATACCGTATATCGGGTTATTTTCGCGTACATCAAATTTCGCGATTTTGGTCTTGTTTTAATTTTAGCGATTCTAATTTTTGCGATTTTAAAAAAGATGATGTTCATTTTCGCGTTTTTTAACTAAGGGGAAAATTTACATTGGAATCGTTTTATAAATAAAGAGAAATTACTTTGTGACAGTGCTATAAACCGGTATCTCGAACTGTATATAGAACCAATTGTCTCAGCTCCTTTTGCTTCGCACTGAAAACCTGCATGTTATATAAAAATGTCTTTGAGGCGATATCTAAGCCCATCAGTTGTTTTTGTTGACGGCAAAAAATCAAATATGCTTTTTTCACTATAATATTCAAGTTATTTTGATTAATAGAAAATGCCTTATCTACGCAAATTAGCAGCGCAAAGAACGCAGTGCATTTGAGTCGTGAAAACACGACAGTGGCCAAATTATAAGAAAACTGAAATGATGATTTGTTATTAAGAATATGTAATAGGTAGAGTACTTTTTGTGAAAATTATTACGTTATTTCGAGGAGACGTAGCCCCAGAACAGATAAGCAGTGCATTTTCGTTCTTTTATGTGTTTACAGTGACTAAATTATAACAAAACTGAAATGATGATTTGTTAATTAAGAATATGTAATAGGTAGAGTACTGTCTATGAAAATTATTACGTTATTTCGAGGAGACGTAGCCTCAGAACAGATAAGCAGTGCATTTTCGTTCTTTTATGTGTTTACCTTGCCCGACGAAAGCTGTTTAACAAATATATATTTAAGGTAATCTTTGACCCTTAGTTTCAACTGAGATGTCAACAAAGATGGTCATGGCCGCTTGAAATCTGACTACGGAATACAACCCTACATTGTCGTCTGATAACACTGAAGGCAATGTATCCTTTACACCCTAGACACTCAAAACGTTACTCAAGTCGTAATTTGCAATAATATAACTTGAAATTATGCAACCAATGATGTGTAAATACATCGATATCATGACCTTGCCGAAATATATAGCGATATGATCTTAGACATGTTTAGTTCAAGAGTGTTATTAAACTAAGCTTCGAGCAAATATATTTAGATGCTACTAGAAGATAATAACAGTTTAACATTAAATCAGCATGATATCGCCTGTGTGCTTTCTTTTTTAGGGTTCAAGGACAAACGGTCTTTCAAACAACCAAATCGAGTTCAAAATACAGGTTTACTGGACAGACATAATAGAACAAAATGTATTGAGAGACCAATCTATTAAGAGACCACTTTTGGCGGACCCTTTAGTGGTCTCTTAATACAATGACGACTGTATGTACCGTAGACTGTTATGTAAAAAATATTTGACACTGGCATTGAATGTCACATATAAAATGCTAAATGCGCTCACAGTAACACTCTATAACTACCTGTTTTAGAGTGAACGAATTATACATAGACTAATGTGACAGTACCTGTGGTTTGCGTCCAGGTTGCGCTATCACCATTACTTTACAATCTCTTTCAAATGACCTTATTGCTAAGATTAAAGCCATTGACAAAGGTGTATGTAGACATGGAGCTGATTTTATTGAATAGAAAACCCTAAATATATAAACGTTGGTGATCGAGAGACTAGTTACTAGTCTGACAAAATTTATGTTTTTTTTTCTATATATTATATTTCATGCATTATTTCCAGTCTATTTCATTTGATTTTGCTTTGTACACTAGGGCAGTTTTACCATGAAATCAGTGCTGGTATACTGGCTCTAGAACAAAACAATTATATATTTATTAGTAAAGGAGATATTAGATGGCCTGGTGACTAGGCTAGTGATCTAGATATTGAATACATCCCTAAAGTATCCTTTGTAGTTGTACATTGAAAATTGTTTCTCGCGATCTCGCAACATATTATATCTTTGAAGCACTAAATTTATTAACATTGCATTTTCAAGAAAGTGGAGCATTTTGTTAAATTTACCAAATAAGTTTTCAGAACAAGACACACATAATTAATTTCGCAAATCTTTAAGTATAACACCTTTTCTTCTCAAATAGTACTAACCTGTTGTGCACATTCTGTCAGTCAATGTATAGCCATCTCTACAACCGTTTGGACATTCACCTGTTACATGGTTGCATGTGTCATTGTTAGCACATCGATGATTATTGCAATGGCCTGTGCAGCGTTTTCCGTACGTTCCATTTGGGCATACTGTAAAGGGCACAATTGCTTATGAATAGTGTATGTGTACTTACGATCATTTTTTTGACATGCTATGGTTTAGACCATATGATTTTGACTGAGAAATTCTAAGTAATTAAAATCGTTTCGAAACTAAGCTCGGAATTCTTTTCACTACAATACAATTGGAAGTTATGGAAAATTATGAACATAATTAAAGGTGCAATGGTTAAAACTGAGCTTTAAACAGAAAACTACATTTACTCTCAAGTGACAAATGTCCCTGAGGTGATAAATGGTAACATTCATCGCTTATTGAAGCAAGGTGACAGAAAATTAACAGACAATAAAGGAGATAATCGACAAATAAGGCCATATAGGGTTATGGATCATGAGAGACATGGCTTGAACCCGTAACCATCAATATATGCATGAGAGGTTACAGTGATTTCAAGTCATCAACTCTAACTACTTGACCACAGAGGCGGACTTCAGTGATAGCTCCACATGTATTTTGTTCCTGATATATGAATCCATAACTGCTTACAGTGTGTCCTACCTACAAACAGTATTTGTTTGAAATTAATAGAGAATAGGATCTGGCTTGATTCTCATTGATGAAAAATCTAGAAATCGTGCAATACTTTTAAAAAATGACAAGCTACTGTGCTAGAGAACTAGAGAATGGTGTATATGCTTTAACTACCTCTATTGTTGTTCAAGGTCATCGCTCTACCAGTACTTTCAGTGTTTTGATTAAAACAGTGAAGATAAGGTTGAAATTAAATGACGATACCGATCTACAGAACAATCTTTTTTCCCGAATTATATATTTATCTATACTGCCTTGACTCCCCTTGCCTTGAAAATTATTCAATCTGTCATTCATATTATCTACTAATTGTTCATTTAATTTTTGTTTTACTAAAGATAGAAATATTTCATTATTGCCTTCTCCTAGCAAAGTTTTTTTTCAGTAAAATTAAATGTACCATGGTTAACTTTATTTGGATACAATTCAACATCATTTCTATATAGCTGACAGACAAGTATAAAATTCTTAGCCAACACCTTTTAACTTAACTTTTAAGTGTGTCATATTGAACCATAAATATCTTGTTTACTCAAAGTATATTTTACACAACTGCATTTGAACATTTCTACTGACATATCATTGAAGAATATGTAAACTCCCAACAGTAGTTTAAGATAGGCGATACAAGTTTGTTGTAGAGTTCTAACTTATATACATGTATAGGTAATCTTATATCAATATTAATTCACTTCATACATGGCTTTTAGATGTAGGCTTGATTGTATATCCTGTGCTTCGTTCAGTCATCCTCAAGTTGTAAACACACTATTCAATATATGAATAAGAAAATTAATTCACTAATTCAGCAAGTTAAGAGTCATAATAAAATTACTTATTTCGAGGAATAGAACCACTTTTCTCAAATATCAAAAACCACAACCTTTGTTTAGGCAGTGTTCATTTTCAATTTGAACATGCAGCAGTAATCATCTATTCGAATTTTTCAGAAGTACTAGCAAATATGACTATAGTCTTTAAAATACTTTATGTAAGGTAACATGTACACGTTAAGTGTCATTAATTATTTAAACATTTAATTTCTGATCCAGTTAGATTAGTTATCAGATTTGACGTAGATATTGTACTGATAAATAGCCCATCAAGGTTCGGTTGCTAGTGTGAAACAATAATCTGTATGGCTTTTTTGTTCATAACTCTGGATTCACTGTTCTAATCCGACCAATTGGACCTTGATAATGTAGTCATACACCCTTCAAACAGTGTGATTTAACTTCATCCTCAACTCAATTTGAAATCCTTAAGCTCTAGCACCGTACTTCTAAAATACAGTTGTTAAAGAACTGCAGTTTAAATGTCATTTAAATGCCAAATAAAAGTCTGATCGACACACTCTCATAAAGACCTTAAAAATGCGTAAGTATTTTATTTACCAACATTCAGAGCACGAAGAGTAGTCAAACACAAAATTGTTTCACAATAACTAGAACTAGTTTGGTTATGCTCGATGAAGGGATATGGCTTCAAGAGTGTAAGCGATGTGAGGAAGTTTAGCTCACCTGAGCACGAAGTGCTTAAGGTTGATATTTTGTGCTTGCCCTGTGTCCATCGTCCGTCGTCAATAATTGGAGTGTTTACACTCTAGAGGCCACTGGTTTTAGTCAAACTTTCCTTGCATCTGGTCAGAATGATTGTCTTGCATATAGCACGACAAGGTCGAATATGGGTCATCTCGGATCAAAAGGTAGGTCATAAGGTCAAATATAAGAAAAAATATGTTTACACAATAGAGGTTGCATCTTCAATAAGATCTAGAGGAATCTTTATCAGAATGAGTGTCTTATATGATTTCTCGGACGAGTTCGAATATGGCTTTTGGGGGTAAAACAACTTGGTCACAAGGGCAAACATGAGAAAAACTATGTTTACGCAACTCAGGCTGATTGTACATCGGATCTTCGCGAAACTTGGTCAGAGTGATTGTTTACATTTGTATTTGGACGAGTTCGAATATCGGTCATCTCTAGGCTCACTTGGTCACTTGGGTAAATTTGAGGAAAAAGTATTTGTACGCAAAACACTGGCTTCATTTCCCTCGGATCTTAGCGAAACATGCCCAGTGTGATTGTCTAAATGATTTCTCAGACACATAATGATACGGGTCATCTCGGGTCAAAACGTAAGTTAGTTGAGACGCCTGTCGTCCGTCGTCAATAAGTGTTTACACACCAGAGGCCACAGTTTTCGTCTAATCGTCATGAAATTGTGTCGGGGCAAACAGTAGGTCATTATGTCAAATATAAGAAAACACATGTTTACGCGATACAGGCTGCATTTTTTATCGGATCTACGCAACAACTGGTCAGAATGAATTTCTTAATGATTCCTTGGACGGGTTTTAATATTGATCATCTATGTTAAAAACTAGTCCATTCGATCAAATATGCTGAAAGCAATGTTTACGCAATTCATGCTGTGTTTGTTTCCATTCGCTCTTTGCGAACTTTTCCATCGTGGGTAAAAAAAGTAAGTAACTAGTCCAAATATAAGAAAAAACATGTTTATGCTGAAACATAGACCATGCACAACTAGGCATTGTACTTATCACTTGTGTGAAATATCATTAAATTCTGACCAGGGGTTTTGGAGATTTAGGGTCCACAATATTTTACTATCTCGAGCCCCTGTGACATTGACCTTTGACATAGAGACCCAAAACAAGAACCATGCACAACTAGGTATTGTAATTATCACTTGTGTGAAGTATCATTAAATTCTGACGAGGGGTTTTGGAGATTTAGTGTCCATTCGGGGGGTATAATAATATTTACGCAACACATGAAATCTGGATCAGGTTTGAATATTGGTGATGGAACAATTAATCAGTGGTCTAATGCAGCCAAAAAAAGCAGGGTTCTTGGAGAGTGATATAGGGCCATCATGGCCCTCCTGTTGTTAAAAAAGGCCATGTAGTCCAATCAAACCCATAAATCGAACTCATTCGAGATTTTTGTCTATATACATTGTATTCAAGTTTGATTTACATTACCGGTGAAATGTAGATGCCTGCATGTAAACCTTATAAACATGAAAGGACGACTGAAATATCTCATCTCAAGTGCGCTAAAATGCCAAAAGCAAGGTAGAGTTATGTATCTGGCATAACATGTGTTCCAAGCACTGCCATTTCAAACGGAAAGGGACCAAAACACAAAAGTAAATAATAAAATACTAAAAGAAGGCCTGTAAAATGCAAAGTAGAGTAATCGAACCAATCAAGAATCATATGACACAGTTTTCAACACATGTATTAAAATAAACTATATCGCAATAATGCAGATTCCTCCCAGTACGAGGACAACTTTTCTTATATGTTATCGCCTAAAACCATTACGAATATAGACAGGAACCTACAACAATGTTTAAAATTCACAAATGGTTTTAAATTTTCCCAGACCAAAACACAATGTGTACAATTTTGTCAGTCGAAAAAGCTTTGAAGATTGTCATTGACAATCCCATAGATAAAGAAGAAAAATTCCTGGGTATCATTTTTGATAAACAACTAATATTTATTCTACATATTCAGTATCTGAAAACTAAATGTTTAAAAGCTCTTATTTTAATTAAAGTTGTGGCAAACACAGACTGGGGAGCTGACCGTACAGTACTCCTCTGCTTATACATTGTATACATGTATTCCCTTTGTTCGGTCCAAGTTCAGGAAGATCGTCAAACATGAAAATGATTGACACAATTAATAATGAAGGCTTAAGACTCGTTCTTCGAACATTTAGAACATCACCATGCCGAAGCAAATGAATCTTCCCTTCCACTACAACGTACAATATGCTGTTTATTTAAATCAAAATTTGAAAACCCAACTTCTGCTGCTGTCTTGAAACCAAACTACACGATTTTGTTTTAGAATAAACATGAAGCAATCGCTCCGTTTGGCCTCCGCATTTAAAGACTCAATTACCAGCTTAGACTTCAATACTGATAATATCCATTCATCTACACTTCAAGAATATTCTTCATGGTAACGTAGTACAATATTTGTACTATTTGACATGGCGCAAAAATCGAAACCTGCAACTAATCCCGGTCTCTTTAGAGCTAGGTTGAATGAAATCAGATCAAATTACAATCTACACGGACATTTCTAAGGAGAAAAAGCAAACAGCGAGTCGGTTTCCTCCATTCGAAAATGATAAATATATAATAGATTTTGAGATGAATATTATTTAAATGTCGAGTTTGCATTGTATTAAGATACTAAAATAATGAACATTGTTTTATAAAGATTGTATGGCATACTGGTATGCTGTGATATTCAGAAGCCTTCGTTAGGCGCTAGTAATCAATTTTATTCATATTACGATAATCGATATACTGATGACATCTATGACAGCTAGCCAAGTCGAAGAAGGAAGTTTATTCCGTCGATGATTACTGGGATGTATCTCCTATACCATTAGACGTAACGCTATTTCTTAGGGGTGTATTGTTTCCGGCCGAAGGCAAGAACTGTTTTCACCTGGAAACCTTCCTTCCTTTATCTGGTTATCTGCACCATAAACTACTTTATCGATCTGGGTACTAGACTAGACTTACTGTTGCAGGTCATTTAACAACTGATAGGAATTGTACACAGTGATTGGTGGGTTAAAATTAGGCAAGCACATGTTCTATTTAAATTGGCAATATTTACTACAGAGGCAGCGATGTCAAGATATTAAATATACCTGTCAGTTGTACCGCGTGATTCTAAATTTAGCGTGCAGTAAGTGAGTAATAATTAATGTAAACATACATGCTAGGTCGATCTGGGTAGCCGACACAAATAATACTACATTTTAGTTTACTCACATCGATCAGTTTATAGATGCTCAAGCCAGTTATTCCAGATATTGTCTTGGAAATTAACTTATGTTCTTTCTTTTTCTTATGCCTCGGTCACGGTGTCCGTACGATTTATAAAATCGCACGATTCCACCAACTTTTAAAATCCGTACGGTCTCCGTACAATCGTAGCTTCTGGTCACATGCCTACGAGCTCCGTACGATCTTTTGGAGGATGCAATCGTAGGATATCCATACGGACATCGCAGGCAAGTCGTGCGGTGCTCGCAAGGAGCTCGGACGTACCTCGTGCGATGCACATGTGTCCATACGGCGCCCGTATGGCGCCCGTACGGTGTCCGCACGGTGTCCTGGTTTTATACCACCTTCAATCGTCAAGGATGTCGTACGGAGTCTGTACGGCGAACGTAAGGCCCTGCGGGCCCCGTGCGGACATCGCAAGTTCCACACCCAGTTTCCGTAGTATCGTACAGAAATCGTACGTTGTCCGTGCGACCACCCTGCGATAGTCGTGTGGGCACCGGCAAGCTCTTACGGGACTCGCGGTGTTCTGGTACAATTTCAAGTGCCCCGGCCGGAATTCGAACCGGGGACCTCTGGATTTGTAGTCTAGAGCGTTAATAACTTGAACATCAAGCCACCCATATGTGTTTACCTCAAAGGAAATCAAGCTATGGTCACACATTGACTTTACAGAAACACAGACGCCTTGTGTTGACCGACGAGGCGTGTGCGTTTCTTTGAAATCAATTTGTGACCATGGCTTTATTTCCTCTGATAAGGGCTCGTAATTTGTCAGTTTACCGTCAAATATTCTATTGAGTTATTTTTAAAGTTCCTATGTGCTAGGCTGTTTAACCGGCTCGCATTACCAAAGGTTCCTGGTTTCAATAATTTCATCGCAACAATAAATCAACTACAAACAAATATACAGGAATTACGCGAATAGCACAAACAAATGACACAGCACTGAACAAGTTTAATCACAAATGAGAGTTTGTGTTTTTATTGCAGGCATACTTTAAACAATTTCTGACTGCAACCGTTTATTTTTATTACAAACTGACCGCGATTCATATTCACTGTTTATTGTACAGTTCATATTACAGCCTTAACTTATAGGCTGAAATTTGAGGTATACAATGCAGCTCTAGAATTTGTATAGATCCAAAGCAGGTATTAAAAGTAAGGCGTATATGAGCTTTAAATACATTGCAAACGAAGTTAAGGTGGCTTAAACATATAAGGCTTGGAAAACGTTTGTCAAAGGAAATCACGTGTTACAACAGGGATACAATATTTGCCAAGAAGTTTCTAGTTGCTTGGGAAAGACATTCGTTGCTAAAGAAGTCACTGGTTGTTAAAAGTCACAAGCCGCCAGGGGGAATCAGTGGTTGCTAAAGAAGTAACTGGTCACTAGGGGAACTCAGTAATTATAAAAAAATCTGTTGCTAGATGCTAAGGATGTTGATGGTTGCTATGAAGTTGCTAAATAACACTGTTGGCAAGAGGATGCTAAAGTATGCTCAGTTTGTCATTGGTTGCTAGAGGAACTAATTGGTTGCCAGGGGACTATGTTGTTGCTAAGGAAGTCAATGGTTGCTAAGGTAGTCATTTGTTCCTAGGGTAACTCGCTGGTTGCTACATGAACTCATTGGAAGCTAGGTTTTTCTATGATTTATATTTTATAATTTAATATACGGACTAGGGACCCCAAGGCGTGGTGAGCGGTGGTGTAGAGGTTAAGGTGTCGGCCGCTCATCCCGGAGGTTGCGGGTTCGAGCCCCACTGGTGTCACGATCGTACCTTCTCATATGACACCAGTACTGGTTTTTCCAGGAAGCGGAATCGTTAGTGACTCGATAAGCTGCAAGCTTTCTTCACAATCGAGCTAAAATGAATTAGTATAAACTAAGGCGTGGTTACTTTTGACCGAGGTCTATAAATTGTGCTTGGTTCAGGTCCACTCGACTACGCTACATGCTTAATGTCTAAGCTCTAGGCACTGGGGTTTTGGAATAGATCTTAAGGGATTTCCTATATAAGTCGGTGTAAAACACGTGACCCCGGGCAGGGCTAATATAGACCATAGGGGCAAGGTTTGAACACAATTAGAAGAAGTCCACAAGTCAATGCTACACACTAAATATCTAAGCTCTAGACTATGTGTTTTGCAGAATATTTTTAAAGTTATTCCTATACCAAGTGACCCCCGGGTATCGTTCAAGATTTAAATAAAATTCTATATACATTGTAAATCTATGTAAAACAATTGACCTCTGGCAGGGTCAGTTTGAGCCTGATGGTATAATTTGAACAAACTCCATAGAGGTCCACATGACAATGCTCCATGCTGAGTATCTAAATACTAGACCTTTTTTGTTTTGCAGAAGAATAATACTTAAGTTTTTCCTATATAAATCTCTCTGAAAATCACTGCGCCATCGAAAAGCATTCGATATATTTCGAAATCATGCCTGGTTAATGTAAAAATATGAAAACAGTTCAACCACTTACTTGAAAAAAATTCAGAAATGGGTGTGCATTTGAAGTGCCGGAAGTTGCTCATGTTACCTTTACCAGAGCGCAAATTGCACTCCGCGTGCGAGTTTAACGGTCGTGAGAGTGACCCTAAAAGCTCACAGTGAGGACATTGAGCTAAACAAAAACGCGTTTGCCCATGAACCAAAAATGTTATACAAAACACCTCGTTCCTTTGGCTTAATGATTCCGTTTATTTCTTTTTTCGGAAATCAAGAAATTGCGAAAAGAAATATTCGCGAATATGCCCAAACTCCACAAAACTCAAAATGTGTCTTCGCAAATATGAATTAGGTTACAGTATTGCAAAGCACATTAACCGTACAAAAATATTATACGCCAAGTTCTAGTTGACCGGTTGTTCAAGGGCATTGTCTATCGAGTCATACAGTCACTGGGCGATTCTAAAAATACACTGTATTGAAAAACTAAAAAGAAGAGTCCAAACGAAGAAATGTCAGGGAAAATCATATTCGTGACAGCCAAAAAACTTCATATACTTATTCACAAATAAATGTAAAGATGTTTGTTACTGAATCATCTCCGAACTTTTATATTAGGATTAAATTCTAAGTATACGTACCATTTGTAGCGTTTATGTCAACTGCAACATAAACCTCCACTTCGCAGAGAACAAGCGGACTTGGTAAAACTCGTTTGCTGTAATCCGTGAATGGAAGATATATTGTTACATAACGTGAATGCTCAATCGATGTGTTAGGTATAATTGTAAACATTCCGCCATCAGCGTAACCTTCTGTATTTTCGTATACTAACTGCCCGTTCGTTGTTAGATTGTGTTGAGTGAAAAACATCTGGAAACCTAATAACTGACCTGAAGAGAATAGAAAAAATATTAAAATTATTTAAATACACTCATTAACACAGTCCGTTTTAAACTAATGTCTCTAATTTGCCATGACAGGTAGCATCAGTTCCTTTTACTACAAGACTAGTGTGCAGTGGTATTATCATTAGTTTGTCAAAACAAAAACAACTTCTAACATTTGATGTTTTTATTGATAAAATTTCATTTTACAGTTTTTAATTACTTTTGTAATATGAAATTATGTTTGTCCGGTACATAACTCAATTACTATTATTGGACTATACATTTCACACAGTGGTAGAGTAGGGTACATGTAGAGGAAGTGCATTGCCAAGGGTTATAACTATTTCTGGTACATTACTTATCTCCCTTTGTCATATGAAAGTATGCCTGGCCGAGACATAACTTTATAATTAGTCAATGGATTGAGTTGATATTTTACAAAGTGGTAGAGAACATTGACGGGATGTGCCGTTACCAAGGACCATGTCTCTGCATTATACAATTTGTTAATTTTCTTCCCTTGTTATCTTAAATAATATATGTTCAGAACATTTTGAAAAAGTTTATTTGACTGACTTTATATATCAAACAGTGTTAGATATCAATGAGAGGAAATGCAGTGACCAAGAACCATATCTCTTTCTTACACAGTGTTTTAATTACCTTCTTTTGTAATCTGATTTGTTCTGTCAAGTTTGGTTTGGTTTTGAGTTTAACGCCCGTTTCTAAACAGTATTTCAGTTATATATAGGCGAACAGGTTACCTTACCATCGTTCCTAGGAAGGTCCAAATACAAGATCCCTATCCTCCGTAAGAAACAGCAAACTTTCTTATAATAACATTCACGATCTGTAGCGGGTCTCGAACCCATGGCCCTCAATCAGTGAGAGATTTTGTGATTGCAAATCAGCGACATTAGGTGAGAAAATAACTCCAAATCAATTCAACACGGTGTTGAGAACCACTCTTCCACGCACAATTTTAAATTGTCTCCCTTTTTCGTTTGAACTCATTGTTGTCTGAACAAAACTTGAACATTATTCAGAGGATTTCATACAGCGATAACTGGCATTGATGGAAAGTGCACTGTTAAAGAACCAAAACTCTATCTTGCTCAGTTCTTTAAATTATGACCCTTTTATAAAATCGGACTCTTTGAGATGAAGGCGTTAGTTGTTTTCATTCTGATATTAAAAGTTGTAGACGTGGATAAAATAAAAGAGTTTCAGAATGTTAAAACAGAACTTTATGCACAAGTTTGCATTGGAATATGAGGAAACGTCGTTAAGCGATTATCAAGATAATTTGAAAGTTATGAACAATACTGGATCATTTATACATTTTCATATTAGCACTGTCAAGCGAAAAAGAAACACAGGGTAACAATGTAATGATATCAAAATGTGTAGAAGTATGAAATTCGGTCAAATAATTATCTCGGTCACTGTGCTCATCGACCTAAAATCACTCAAAATCAGTTTAAATAGTAAGTGCATGATATTACTACTTCTACACATAGCTGTTTTGATATTATTACATATTTTGTTACCCTGCGTTTCTTTTTCGCTTGACAGTGCTAAGTTAATGTGAGCTTTCAATACACATTATGATTCTTGGTTGGTGGTTTACAGCCACTTATAAAATTGACTCCTTGTGTAGTACTTTTTCTCAATTTTGCTTACAGATTTAGATACATTGAGAACATTTTTTTGTTGCTTTTGTATATTGGTGACACGATTTTATAGAAAATTCTGGTTTTCCACGTTGTCATAGACTGACATAGTTTTCACTATAGAAAATAACCGCTTATGACAAACCGATGTATAATGGATTCATATTAATCTCGTGCGTCGCATATTTCTTCCGCCTCATTGTAAAAAAGGTTGAATGATCAGCACTTAGTGTAGATAGAAGTTTAATCTAGTACGTCTGTGAAATTAGCTAGAAGATGGGAATTGCGTAATGGGTATTCAATACCTAGGTAGATTTGAATATTCAGCCAGCTAGCAGTTGGGTTTTTGCATAAGTAAAGGCCAATACCCGGTTAGATTAAATATAACCAGCTAACTTGAAGTAGGGTATTCGCAAAACATAAAGCTAGATTCGAATACCCAGTCAGCTGGGAGTTAGGTATTCGCTACACGTAAGGTGAATATCCAGTTAAATTCGAATACCCATCCAGCTGGGAGTTGGGTATTCTCAAAAGGCAGGGCGAATACTGCGCTAGATTCGAATATCCAGCTAGCTTGGAGCTTCGATTTACCAGCAATCGCTAAACGTAATGCAAATACCCAGCTAGATCCGAATAGCCAGCCAACTGGGAGTTGGGTATTCAGAACAGTAAAGCGCATATCCAGCTAGACTCGAATACCCAGCCAGCTTGGAGTTGAGTATTCTCAAATGCAAAGCGAATACCCAGCTAGATTCGAATACTCAGCCAGCTTGGAGTTGGGTATTTGAAAATCATAAAAAGAATACCCAGCTAGTTTCGAATACCAAGCCAGCTGGGAGTTGGGTAATCGCTAAACGTAATGCAAATACCCAGCTAAATCTGAATAACCAGCCAACTGGGGGTTGGGTATTCAGAACTGTAAAGTAAATACCCAGCTTGATTTGAATACCAAGCCAGATGGGAGTTGGGTATTCGAAAATCGTAAAAGGAATACCCAGCTAGCTTCGAATACCCAGCCAGCTGAGAGTTGGGTGTTCGCAAAACTTTAATCTAATATCTAGCTAGATTCGAATACCTAGCAAGCTTGAAATGGGTTTTCAGTTTACGTAAGGCGAATACCCAAATAGATTCGAATACCCAGGCAGCTGGGAGTTGGATATTCGAAAATCGTAAAACGAATACCCAGCTACATTCTAATACCCAGCCGGCTGAGTGTTTGGTATTCGCAAAATGGCGAATACCTAGCTAAATTTGAATACTCAGCCAGCTGGGAGTTGGGTATTCGCATAAGGTAAAGCGAATACCCATTAAGCTTCGAATAACCAGCCAACTGGAAGTTGGGTTTTTGAAAATCAAAAAAGTTATACCCAGCTAGCTTTGAATACCCAGCCAGCTTGGAATTGGGTATTTGAAAATCGTAAAAAGAATACCCAGCTAGTTTCGAATACCCAGCCAGCTGAGAGTTGGGTGTTCGCTAAACGCAAAACGAATATCTAGCTAGATTCGAATTCCGAGCCAGCTGGGAGTTGGGTATTCGGAACAGTAAAGCGAATACGCAGCGAGATTGAATACCCAGCCAGCTCGGAGTTTGATATTCGCGAAATGCAAAGCGAATACCCAGCTAGATTCGAATACCCAGCCAGCTGGGAGTTCGGTGTTCAAAAATCGTAAATCAAACACCCAGCCAGCTTTGAATACCCAGCCAGCTGGGAGTTGGGTAATTGCCAAACGTTAAACGAATACCAAGCTAAATGTGAATACCTAGCTAGCTGAGAGTTGTATATTCGCTTCATTTCAGGCGAATACCCAGCTACATCCAAATACCAAGCCAGCTGGGAGTTGGGTATTCGAAAATCGTAAAAGGAATACACAGCTAGCTTCAAATAACCAGCCAGCTGGGAAATGGGTATTCGCAAAACGTTAAACGAATACCCAGCTACATTCGAATACCCAGCCAGCTGGGATTTGGGTATTCCGAACAGTAAAGCGAATTCGCAACGAGATTCGAATACTAGTACCCAGCCAGGTAGAAGGTTGGTATTCGAAAATCGTTAAAGGAATACCCAGCTAGCTTCAAATAACCAGCCAGTTTGGAGTTAAGTGTTCGCAAAATTTTAATCGAATATCTAGCTAGATTCGATTACCCAGCAAGCTTGAAATTGGTTACGTAAGGCGAATACCCAAATATATTCTAGTACCCAGGCAGCTGGGAGTTGGGTATTCGAAGATCCTAAAATGAATACCCAGCTACATTCGAATACCCAGCCAGTTGGGAGTTGAGAATTCGAAAATCGTGAAAGAAATACCCAGCGAGCTACAAATACCCAGCCAGCTGGGAGTTGGGTGTTCGCAAATGTTAAGCGAATACATAGTTAGATGCGCATACCGAACCAGCTTGGAGTTGTGTATTCGGTAAACTTTAATCGAATACCCCACTAGATTCGAATATCCAGCCAGCTGGGAGTTGGGTTTTTGAAAATCGTAAAACGAATACCCAGCTAGATTCGAAAAACGTAAAACATAGTACATACTTGGATTAATGCATCTGCTGACAAAATATATTTTTGCTCAAAATTATGTGAATTGCTAATTAAAAGATCATATCCTGCGAGTTATTGAAAACGGCCAGATCATTTATGCACGAAGGCGGAATGTGTTTATGTTTGCTGGATATAATACAGTTAAGGAGCTAAACTGGTCCTGCAATTAAATCGTGCACTGTAATTGAAATTGCATGAAGATCCTGATTATAAACAGTTAAACCCTATATACAAATGCACCATTAATGTTTAAAAGATTTATGAATGCAAAAGAGTGGTTCTTGTATAATTAATTGATGGAAACTATGCGCCGATATCTATCCACTATCAACATCTTACGTGCCAGTGATTTTCATGTTGAAAGAGCCGTCAAAATGTTTGAAAAGACATGCGAGTTACGGACTTCTGTAAGGGGACGAGGAAGCCGTAAAACTCGATATTTTGTTCAGGGAATAGATTTGATGTATTTTGATCAGGGAAAGGTCAGGTGAAAGAACTGGAATTTGAATTCAGGCTGAGAGTGGCAACCCTGTTGTATAGTTTTCTGTCAAATTCTGGACGACCGATTTATCAATAATTAACGAGAATAATCAATTAACAGTAGAAGTTTTTCCCATGACGTGTCAAAAAATGATGCGCCATCGGAGATGAGAAAAATCTGATAATCAGTGACCTCGAGTTGCCGCAGGTAATTTAGTAAGAAATCTACCTGGCGGGACCACAGGTGCTCCTCGAGTTATCCGGGGTTCTCGAGTTATCGATGCTCGAGTTATCCATAGTATTTTCTGGTTAAACATATAGGTACAATTGCCGGGACCGACAGGCGTCCTCCAGTTATCTGGGGTTCTCGAGTTATCGATGCCCCAGTTAACGAAGTTTTACTGTATGTTACAAAATGTATGTCGCTGTTCGTCTATGTGATTAAATATAAGTTATCTTCGTGGGCTTCTAAACCTGGATGAGATAAAATCGGGTATGTCTATGTATATTCATGTTTTTAAAGGAACGTACATCGTACCTGTGTTTTTCACACAGCTGTTAAATATCAAAATCTTTGAGATAACTATTTGCTGATTGGGAACTCGAGTACTGAAACAGATCAAGAATAAACGCTATATTTTTATTGTTTAAAATATCAAAAATCTGTAAGGACATGCTATTAGGAGGGGATACTTCAATATTGCAAGGTCACGTCCCTATTTTGATAATATTGCGCGCATGTGAAAATTTATTTGTATGTGTTTTGAAATATGAATATATTTCCTCGCGACCCTGTGACAAATATTGGCTTAAGTTCACTTTGGATGTATATATAAAACCTGTAACTTATTTTTGTATTTTAATTCACATTTAGTTAAGCCTTTTTTGCGAAGATACAAGAAATAGTCTGAACAAACATGAACACATGCTATAAGTGGAAAAACTGCATTACATTGATGTAGGCTTTATAAAGTCATTAGACCTATTCATATTTTATTTACAAAAATACATTTAAACATTCCAACATTAGAAGCACGACACAAAATAAAAGCTAGGCCATTACCTTAAACAATTGTTCGTTCTTACTTATAGGACTTATAATGTATGTCTAGGTCTATTATTGTTTTTAAAGACATGTACATCGTACCTGTATTTTTCACACAGTGGTAAAATATCAAAAACTTCATGATAACTATTTTGCTGATTAGGAACTCGAGTACTAAAACAAATTAAGAAAATACACTATATTTCTATTGTTTGAAATATTAAATATCTGTAAGGACATGCTATTTGGAGGGGATACTTTAATATTGTAAGGTTACCATTTCAGTGGGACGTCCTTATTTTGATAATATTGCGTGTACGTGAAAATTTATTTTTATATGTTTTGAAATATGAATATTTTTCCTCGCGACCCTGTAAGTTCGATTTGGATGTATAAAACATGTAACGTATTTTTGTTTTTGCTTCAAGTGGAAAAAACTGCATTGCATTGAAGTAGGTTTTACAAAGTCATTATAAAGTTCCAACATAAGGAACACGACACAAAAAAAACCGTGGCCATTACAATTGTTTGTTCTTCCTTATAGGACTTACAATAGATGTGGCTAATGGGGGTGCATGGTAACAATTCCATACGTACTCCAAACGTTATCATTTTTTAACGTCAGTCATTGTGAACATGACATATAATTCTAAAAATTGTTAGGAAATAAAAATCACTAAAGTATATTAAACTATCACAAACCAGTCTGTTGAGCATTTGCCAGAATTCCACAAAACAGAGAAAATGTAAGGTAGATGTTAGGAGGAAAATCCATTTCAATTTGTACCAAAAGTTCAACTCTTTCATTTCGTTTTACGATGAACTACAACACTCACTATTGTCAATGATGTGTTGAAAATATCGAGTCGATACAAAGCCAACTGTGTTACAACTGGCTTAAATTCAGGAAATATTGTGACTGTGTTCGAGTACCTAGATAACGCGTTATCTAAACGAAAATATAATAAATACTCGGGTGTCCAATTATACAATATCATTTGAAACTGTCAAATTGATAATATAATAGTTCAACATGTTTGATAAATATTTCATTTCGTTTTATGTTGTAGGCCTTGTATCAAAATGTTATCTGTGGTACACATTGTATGTGCAGTGATAAACATAAGAATTTGTATATGGATTTTTGGATTTCTCTCTCTCTCTCACACACACACACAACACACAACACACACACACACACACACACACACATCCGCTGTTACCAACGTCCGGCGTCGTCGTCCGGCGTCGTGCGTCGTCGTCCGCACAATATTGGTTATTTTGTTTTCCAATCATAACAATATTTAGAATTATAGGTCAATTATATTGTTTCTAACAACATGTCAAAACTTCAAAGCCAAATTCAACCAAACCTCACAGAAATGTTGTCTGGTAGATAACTTTTATCTTCTATGAAAGTTGTTCAACGAATTCTATTATATGCAGAATTCTGGTTTCCATTACAAGCGAAGGGAAACACTTCAAACATGGTCTCCTCAAAAACCGCTTGCACAGAGCTAAGCTAGTTTGTATGAAGCATTTTGAAGTAGTCGTCTACAAAGACTGTTCAAATCAGGACCCTGGGGACAAAACTATTTCACATGTACTTGTATGTACTTATAAAGGGAACACTTTGGGAATCTTCTTTTTGAAAACTACAAGGCTTAGAGCTTAGATATTTGGTGAAGCTTTACGAGAGAGTTGTCGTTTTAGTTAGTTCAAAACATGCCCCTGGGTCATAATTGCCTCTTTCTCAGAGGCCACTTGCTTTATACAGACTAGTTTCAGGAAATAATCTTTCATTCAATACAGTAAGGCATATGGCTTAGAAATCTGGTGTGTCACGTCACCTAATGGTCCTCTACCACGATTGATCAAATTGTGCCTCCTGTGTAATACATATGCCTTGCCCTAGGACTAACTGTTTCATTTAATCATATATAAAGAAATGCTTTTAAACATCGTCTTATCCAAAACCATGAGGCCTAAATCTTAGATAGTTGTTGTGTAGCATCGCCCAGTGGCTTTGTATTTAGGTTGATCAAATTATGTCCCTGGTGTCAAAATTGACCACATTCCTGTAGTGATTTTAAATAGACATACATTGTATATACGAATATTTTTTTAATTTTCTTTCATAAACTGCAAGGTCTATAGCTAAGATACTTGGTAAGGAGCATTGTCTAGTGGTCCTCTCCCTAAACTGTATATATTTTTTTTCGACGTAGTCGTATACTTTTAATTTGAACTTCCGTTGGTATGGACGCGTTGCTAACCAACTTCGTTATAATGTGACCAATCAGAATCTGCAAATTATTGGCTAGCGTTTCGGTACCGGAATAAGCAGTGTACTGCCCGGGAGCCTTCTGAAACACAAAATGTGTATATTTTTTTATATTATAGTTATTTATAATAAATCATGTTGCAAAAAAAGAAAAAACAGAACACGTTATGTCAAGGTTTCTGGACAGTACGAAGATCAACTTTTGACATCTAGCGTCATTGATTATTGGCTAGCGTTTCGGTACCGGAATAAGCAGTGTACTGCCCGGGAGCCTTCTGAAACACAAAATGTGTTTATTACGTCACCTACGTCGACCATCTTTTTTTTTAAAGATATTACTTGTTAAATCTACATTTTATTTAGTTTCTGCAATGCTATTGTTTATCGTGTTTAAATGCCAATTGAAACCATTATATCTCTCTTGTTTACTTAACCGAGAGCTTAGGTATTTGGTGTATTTAGTTTTTGCATGATTCTGCCAAGTACCTTTATTTAATTCCATGTATTTTTGAAGATTTAAGTCATTTGATCTGAAATGTGTTAACTTTTCATTGGCGGTCATTTGTCGCAATGCATTATTGATTGTTTTTGCCAGTTCCTGTCTAAGCTGTTAACAAAAACATGACAATAATCTGTACAGACAAAATACTAAAAATCTGAAAAGAAAACTGTAAAATCTGTTGCACACAACTAATGAAAAATATTTTTAAAAACCTGATGTTGCCACTCAGACAATGTTGAGTGAAATGGAAAATTTTAAGAAACATGTATGCCGAAATACTTGAAATAAAAGAAAGCATTAATGCGCATGTTATTCTAATACCGCTATATCACAATTGAAAGACGAAAGTGTCATGTAAAGAGAAATAACCTAGTGTGTAGCCTGTTAACAAAAAGTATATTAAACTCAATATTGATGACATCGACACAACTGTTATCTATGCCGGCGACAACAATGTGTCAGATGAAACGATTATGAACCGTGCGTAAAAAGAAATACAGGAAGGAATTGTGAAAGTGCAAGAAGGTAAAATCCGCGCTGCGAATTTTAGATATGTTCAGTGTACCCATGGGGTGATTTCGGTGTTTCACCAGTGAATAAAATGCCGTTTAACGAAGTTAAAACTATTTGAGTCGCCCCTAGCACAAATTGCCTGTGTATAATGATTTTGAGACGAACCCGCTTCGATAATCCTTCTTTGTCAGTCGCTATTTGGTTGCAGACGAGCGCACACAAAGAATTCTTGATGCGGAAATTACCAGCATCACTCCCCGTCCATCTCCATTTTGCTTTGATTTTCCTTATGTATATCAGTATTTATATGCGGGCGGATTATGTAGCCCACCTATGTGTTTAGCAACTGTTTAATACTCTTGATGTTTAACAATTTTTATCTAGTCATTTTAGTATATCGGACTAGTTTTATTAATCATCATTTAATAAAAATAAATGACACTGTAGGGATTTTATAACAATTGCTATAGCTCATATAATCAATATCAGTATCCAAAACAGAGTATTTCCAGGTTCATTGAAAGGAGCATTTGTAGTTCCAATATTTAAAAAAAAGGTTTGAAAATGGACTCTTTATAATATCGCCTTATACATGTTTCAATTTTACCCATGCTCTCTTAGATCTTTGAACGGCATATTGCAAACAGACACAATATGGGTTTAGACCAAACCTTTCATGTAATACAGCTTCGACATGTTTAATTGACGTATGGCTAAAAGAGATAGACTTGGGTGATTAAATTGGTGCAGTTTTTCTTAATTTGCAAAAGGATTTCGATATGGTTGATCACAATATTTTGTAACATAAACTAAAACTGCATCAATTTTCAAATCGCTCTTAAAACGGTTCCAAATCGTATTTACAATGTAAGTAACCGAATGCAACAGGTAATATAAATATCTGAACCAATGTGTATAAAGTCTGAAGTTCCGCAAGAGTTACTCTTAAGTCCTTTGTGATTTTCAATATATTTATATTAGTATTGTTTCCAATAATCTAAAAATTGATTTGTTTGCTGATGACTCAGCATTCCATGATTCTCAAATTGACATCAAGTCTAAAAAAGATGCTGTCTCAAGTTGGTGTTCTCTGAATAACATGTCGCTCTATCCAGATAAATCAAAATGTATCTTAATTTAAAAAAAGAAAGAATGAGAAACGTACGAAAATTAACGGTACACATATTGAAAACGTTATGTCTCAAAAAGTTTAATAAATTGATCATACTCTTTCTTATGATAATGTCAGATTTAGAATATACATCTGAAAAATTAGCACGCACAGACAGCAGGCTCGAAAAAAATCTAGACTTTCTTTAACGCGAAGCCTGGAAATGTTATATTAGAACTTTGGGTCTCCCCGAAAGAAGTATCGAATATTTTGAAAGTTTAAAATCGAAAGTAGTAAAAAATGTTTTGAAGCAGCCTGTCCTACAGAAGGTTGGTCGAGTGATGACGTCAAATTTGCGAAAATAATGAGTAAGTAGTTTGATGATAATGATCGTATGGTATTGGCTACTTTGCGAATTTATGATGATAGAAATTGGAAAAAAATAAAGGTCGTGATACGTTGAAGGTCAAAGGGGATACAAGTCGGAAAAGAAGAGGTAACATAGGCTACTTCTGTAAAGGCTATCTTCGAATATAACAATACTTGTGGAAGCTAACATGAACAAAATGTACGTGTCAACGCAAAGGCGATACTGTGAACAACGCTCCTTTTAAAAATTCGAGCGACGTCGTAAATCTTTCATATGGCAAAACACCACTTCTGTTCATCTAAGTAATGCGTCAATGCATTCAATAATATATAGTGATGGAAAGTTCAAATTGCATATTGGCCGAAGCCCAAATGAAAGCTATTCTACATTTTTCTGTGTTGGAATATAGAGGCTTTTCGTCATATATACAATGAATCTGAACTACAGTAGACTCCCTAAATTCCGAACCCCTAAAAATCCGGATACCTCAAAACGCCGGCCGTTTTTTCTCCGCCCTTTTTCTCTCCATTGACACTTATGTTAATATTCCCCCGAAAATCCGGCCCCTCAATAACCCGAATTCCGGCCGATAGTTTTGGTCCAATTATGATATTGTGTATTAAAATGACTGTCAATAATCCGGTAGCGGTCTGATGTGCCAAAGGTGTGAAAACAATTTGTGGCGATTATCTAATTTGCACATGCAGTCGGTCACAAAGAATAAGTGCGAATTAGTTTAAATTGACCCTATTGCCGAACAATACAATTTGTCTATCAAACGTGCTGATAATTAGATTTCATCTCAAGATTGATAGATTTATAAAATCGTTCATATATATCATTAACAAAATCAATACATTGAAAGATTTCGGGTTCCGAGCCTACGATAAACTTTTCCAATCATGTGTCATCCCAATCATGGATTACGGTTCTTCAACGTGGGGCTTTAAACAGTTCCAAGCTATCGATAACGTACAGAATAGGGCTTTAAGGTACTTCCTTGGAGTCCATAGATTCGCACCAACGCTTGCACTTCACGGAGATACTGGTTGGGTCCCGAGTTTGTACAGACGGTGGAGTAACATACTACGATTCTTGAATAGACTTATTGTTATGAATAATGATAGATTAACAAAAAAAGTTTTCCTTTATGATCACGATAAGTGTAACAACAATTGGTGTAGCCAAGTTAAACAAATTATGGACCAGATTGGATTAACACAGAGTTTTATGTCAAAGACCTGTATAGACCTAAGCTACGCAAAGGATCAAATTACAACCTTTTACTCGAATAAATAGGCCCACGATGTTGATAATGTAAGAAAGTTAAGAACTTACAGACTATTTAAGCATGAGTTCAAATGTGAAGATTATGTAATAATGTAAATGAAGAAAAACGAACAGTCATTATTGTGTCAATTTCGTTGTGGCATTTTGCCTTTAAGAATTGAGACTGGTCGATATGTGGGCGAAAATCCTGAGCAAAGAATTTGTATACCCTGTCCGGGTGATGTTGTTGAAGATGAACTGCATTTTATCCTTAATTGTGAATTATATACTGATATCAGAAATACTATGTTGGGTGATATATTAAATAGCCATGATTTTAATAATCTGTCTGATCAACAAAGGTTAATTAATTTGTTAACCTCGCAACCAAGAAAGATTGCAAAATACATTGTTAAATGTTATCTGCGTAGACGTACTACTATTTATTCTCGTTAAATGTTTAAAGATTACTTGTACTGTATTTAAGTATGATATACTTAGTGTAATATTGTGTTATTACATATTACATTACTCTTAAATCATTTATGTCATTTTGTGCACCAACAGTTGATTTCGAGATGTATATTAACCGATTGCGAATGAAATAATTTCCTAGGATTATAATGTACCGATTCACGCACACATTGTAACATAATGTAGCGTTTATATGAACTTATTTTAATCTAACTAATAGTCATATAATACTTATCTTTCTTGAATTTCTTTTCGCCAAGGTAGATAAATATTGAACTATGAACATTGTGCATTTCTCATGAGTCGCTCTTATCCTTGGTTCGTTTCGAATAAGATTGGCTAGTTTTGACAATGCTTACAAATTGCAATAATGTGAAAAAAGTTGTTATAAATGCTTGAATGTGCTTAATGGGTACATGAGAAAGTCTGCTTTAATATGTATAACATATCTTGAACATTCCATGTAGTATACTTCTATTAAGATAATGTCGTATATATGTATAAAATATGAACGATTTCAAGGCTATTTGTTGTTGTTGAATTTTGTTAACACTGTGTTAAATAAGCATCTTTTTTGTACAACTGTATCAATCTTGTTTTGCATTAAAATTCTTTAGTTTTCACAATACTCAAATACAGTTTTCTCTCAAATTAACATATTTATAAATGTTTGACGAGCTAGAATCTCGATTATGGATTGGCAAAAGCAGTATATAAGCAGCATAATTTAAGGAAATATTACAGGCATTTTCTATTGGATTACATTATACCCAATGTTTGGAGCTAACGCACTTTAAAGTTTGATACCGATTATTTCGAATATATTTAATATTAATAATCAAAAAGCAAGCTAATCTTATCTCACCTTGCCTTATTTGCAAGAGAAAGTTGTTTTTTGTTGTTGTTGTTTTTTTCCTCGATGTGTTTAACCATTATCATTACTATTGACAAAGAACGTTTTGAATCAAATTGTATAAATATGAATGTGAAAACTTATTTATTGCTAAGGTGACAAATAGGCCAGCTGGGCCGGGTACTATTGTTATTTGTATATGTTTGTTTATTGTATTATGAAATGTACTTGTCAATATAATAAACTTTTTCTTATCTTATCTTATCTATAAGACATTTCACTCAGATTTGTTCGAAATTTAGCAAAACGATAGAGCCTTATTTTATATTTTAAGTCATAGTAAATCATGACACCGGAATTTTATCGGGGATTTACAATCATCATGTCAGAACATATACAGGAAACGAAAAATGAATGTGTTTAGAGTGCTGAACAGAACGAACATAAGTTTTATTGTTAAATTTTTTAAGCATTTCGTATGTGTTTTTAAATTCACAACGTGTTATCATAACGTCGCACCGGATGATGCTGACATTTAATTACAATGTACATGTATTCTAGCTTTTAATTTTGTGAATGCTACTTTAATGTTTTATGGGCGGTGACATGCATTTAAATGTTTTAAGATATATTTTAATTTAAGTCGATAGTGTAGTTATTCATGTTTGCAAAAAAGACTGTAGTTTTTCATGAAACAGAGGAATGACCAGAGGTACGTAACTTACATAATCTCATCCCCCGAAAATCCGGCCACCTCGGGAAACTGGCCGATTTTCCCCCGCCGAAAGCCGTCCGGTATTTCGAGGTTCTACTGTATTATCTTTTTGTAAGAAATATGATATATGTGCACTGTCGGAAACCTGGTTTATTGACATTTGAAATGCTGATTATTGTTTCCCTTGGTTTTGTTAAATATGCTAAAGCCGGTTGAGCCATGGCAGGGATTGTACTTTTTGTAAAGCGTTCTAGTAGTCAGTTTGTAACTCGTATATTGCCACATTGCGAATTTGGTATTTTTGTTTCATTAGGAAAATCTGGAAGATACTTCTTTCTTGGTTTTGTTAATCTTACTCCGTGTTCATTCCCATTTTATGATAGACGATCTTTGAAATGAATGCAATTGGATGCTATTTTACAGCTGAACATTACCAGTAATACATATTTATTGCTGAACAGTAATACATATTTATTGCTGACTGGTGATTTAAATGCACTAACAGCAGATATAAATACGCTTCGCATACCTCAATTCATACATTTTATGCAGAACATTGATTAAATAAAAAAGGACACATTTTGGGGGACATTGAGACGTTCATGCCTTAGAGGAAAATAATATAATGCAATAGCTGGCATGTATCGATATGTAGAAGCCTGCATTAGAGCAGATAAAGGTTTGGCAAATTATTTTAAGTGTCCAGTAGGCCTAAAACAAGGCCGTTTTGCATCTCCAATTGTATTGCTCATTTTCATTGATGAATTGGTCAAATTAATAGAAAACAGGTGTAAAAGAAGTATTCAACTTTTTCAAGATATAAATATTATTCGCTGATGGTCTTGCTTTGACAGCAGATGTAGCTGCTGATTTTCAGAAGTTGTTAAATTTGCTAAAATCCTTCTGTGAGAAGTAAATCAACATATATCTGAAATAATGATTATAAACAGGGCGCATTGTTATTTACTTCCTATTTTATGTTTCACCTGATGAAGATTGTGATTAAAAGTCAAAACGAGTTGTGCAACTGTCGTTAACTTTGTCTTCGTTTATTAAGAATTGACTAGTAATTTACTGAAGGATTGATTATTTATTATGAATATAATTGATGAATCTCATACCAATGACCACTTCTGTGCTATTGTCTTCATGCAAGAGATGCCCTCTGTCTCGATTGGTACTCTGTGTGCTACTCAAGCCAAACACTGCCAGTAAGTCGTTAAGTTCCTGTAAAATAAGGCTTTCTTGATGAAGAGCACATAAAAAGGAAAGTCAATAATAGAAAAATTAAAAATTTGTCGCACCCCCAAAAAAATTTCCGGACGTGAGGGTCGAACTCACATCTGCTCGTTTACTAAGCGGTGATACTTTCTACTGCACTAATCGGGCGTTACAGTCAAAATGAACTATCTTATATATATATACTTAACTTTTTCTCGCGCCTTTTTTTTGTCAAAATAAAAATCCCGATAAGTACATATAGTATCATTAAAATAAGTTTTCATACATAATTTCAACAAATTGTCCATTCATTTGTAGTGATACTTTAACACCACGATCAAACATGAAACTGTACACATTAACTTTAGATCTAGATCTGTCTACTGTATTGTGAAAGACACCTGATCATGCTGATTTTACATGTAGATCTATCCATTAATGATAATAATGCGGTATGTTTTTATACCTAGAAGTACATGTACAATAAAGTAACTGCGATATGTTTAACATAAATCAACGACACAATGGTGATCGGAAAATATTCGGTGGGATTTTTGCACAAAATAACAGTACATTTTAGCAGGTAATCATGTGCAGGGCATCAATTCTGTGTGAAGGCACTTATTATTTAATTTGTCTAATGTTGACTTTATGTATTTTCATAATACAACTTACCTCGAAAGTATTCTGTCTGTGTACTTTTCTACGCATGTAAACATACGGGCGCCGCCATTTTGTAAGCACTTGTTTCGCTTTGACGTCATTTACTCGCTTACGTCATAATTACGATAAGCCACACTTTAACTTGATGCGGCTCATGTGTATCTGTAAAGCCGAATTGCTAGTAGGAAAATTAACGATATAAACAATTACATCACTGCATTTTAAATCCATTCATGGAGCGGTTTTACAAAGATATTTATTATCCATTATTTAATATCACTGTTTTTTCATTTAGACACAATCCCCTAAACAAAACGCCTATTGCTTTCCTGGAAACACATAAAAAAAGTAGCACTGGCCTGATTAAGGTCACTTTTTTACAGCAGATGTGACACATGTAGTGCCGCCAAACCCACTATATCTGGCATCGGCACAACGGGATTCTTTTCTCAAAATTCCATTGCCCTGAAACCGTATGCAGCAAATAACCTTACTTTTAGTGAAACTAATGTGGAAGTGTGAATATGATATCCCAGAGAGGACGCACGGAAATGCGCCTTAATATACAGCACTTATCACTGGCTCCCCGCGCACGGCAGGGAACGATAGCAGATATGTGCGGTGTTTTAGACAGTTGCTTTTTTCCGACAGATGGAAATTCGACGTGTATATAGGTACACGGGAGAGGGATTCAACCTCACTTAGTCTACGTCTAGGGGCATTTGACAAAACTAACACATGACCCGGAAATTAGACTTTATTACTTCCGCTAGGTCGAAATTAGACAAAACTGCAATGCAATCTGTCAAAATCCCCTGCGTCCGCACCGCCGAAAACCAATAAGGTGAACAAAACCTAGGCAGAAGTTAAATTAGTAGAAAGGGGGATTAATGTTTGATATGCATTCGAGTTGCTGGCCCATAATAGATAAATTGGACAAACAGTCATTAATATTTGTCCACGTAACTAGCTGCATTATTTACTAAGATGTCCTTACGTTTTACACATTGGGTGTCATTCGCAAGTCCTTTCTTAGACATAGAAGTAACGGATAAAGTACACTTTGTTTGGTCAAACTGATCTATTGCTTTTTGTCAAACATTGAAAGTAAATGTAATGCGTAACGTACCGATTTATTTCGTATTATAGTACATTTATTTGGAAGGTGGAATTGCTGGAGCAGACACAAAAGAAGGAACGCATCAGCTTAGTGTGCCACTAACAGCTCAGATCATGATACAACTTTGAATTGCACCTTGTTCAAATCAAAATATGTACCAGGGTTGAAATCGTGGTTCTGTCAAATGATGTTTGAGTATATACAACTTAAAGCATCCTTGACAGGGGCGTAGCTAGACCCATTTGAAATGTACGCACATATTATGTTGGGGGCCAGGGGACCGCAGGACCCCTGGTGGGTCCAGGGCAAAGCCCTGACCAGGGGTACAGGGAGCCGGAGGCCCCCGATAGCTCTGAGGTTTTAGCAATGTCTGAACGATCTAGATGCGTTTCCAAAGAACCTATGTATCTATTGTAGAAGAAACAAAAGTTGATTTGAAATGTAATAACAAAACTGTCAAACTTTGAAAAGTTCTCTTGCCTAATCTGTGTCGTGTGAAAACTGTTTTAATTTATAAAACATGGCCTTTATACAAACTCTCTAGACGCCCGCTCCGCCAACTAGATCTAGTAACTGTTAGTGGGACCATTCTTCGTTTTATGAATTGTTATTAATCATAAGGGATATAAACATGAAGAAAAAGTTAAAAGCTTTCACGGCGTTTATTCAAATAATTTTAAATCCTATTCTAAGCATACATGATCTTGCCTGTCCTGAAAACGTAAGGCAAAACGCTCGACTCTTTGTTTTAGTGAATAATGTCCGCGATCATCTTTGTATTAACGCAATGCCCATATGAATGTTCATAAGTCCAATACGCCCTGCAGTCAGGCAGGCTCACTGACGATCTACGCAGAGTTCTAGTGTATTTTGATTATCTTCGCGATGTTGCTTGGATCTGTGACTGCTACAGCAGATAGTGATTTGAACTGCTTATATAATTAGATGTTTCATTTTTTTCGCCAATCAGATAGGAAGGAGCCCAGTAAAATGAACAACTGTAACCATTACATGTCATGTTGATATGCAGGATTCCAGTTAGGTGCGTAAGATCTTGGAAACATTTCGAATCAGTTTCTATCCTCGTGAAACCGGTGCGTTAAGACATTGATATACAAAAGGGGTTATTAATATTACAATGCGATCCAGAATGCCGGATTTGCTAACATGCACGGGCACCAACCTTCCCTCGGGGTTCTGCAGATGTTGTAATACGAAAAAACGTGCCTTAACCTACAGTCAAGACATAACGATAAGTAATTTACGACATAACGATACGTAATTTACGGTATGGACATGCAAACCAAAGGGAAACACCCTTACAAAATGGATTTATTGCCGATTTTTGCGGAAAATATATACATATGTATCAATGTTAGGTACATGTATTTAATAAATTGATTTTTAAATGAAAGGATAAGCATATACGGTTTTAGGACTGCTAGATAAATTTCCCTATTTCATTAGCCGAGCGAGGAAATTTGGCATTCTTAATTCACTTTAGTCTGTTTTGACAGATCAGACATAATAGACAGTCGAGATTCATTGTTCTATATTCAGGTTCCCGCAGGGAATGTTTGGACAGTTTTGAATATTTTAGGCCCCTTAACAGATACATATGTAGGCTCTGTTAGTCCTTTGAGAAAACTATATGTTTTTTTCCAGATTGCAGGCTTTCATTAAAATGAAGTTCCATATCGTTCTATTTGAGCGAGCGAAGCAAACGAGGAAAATTTGAGCATTTTAAAGCCATTTTTGGCCCTTTTTGCGAGAACAAACAGGTACGATCCGCATCTATCGCTTGTGACTCTCACCCCCTCACCCTTTCATTTTTATTGCATTTTCGGGACATTTAAGTTTTCGATCTTTGCTGGCGATGTTTACGCACGTGCGTATTGTGAGTAACGGCAGCTACGCCCCTGCTTGAGCCCAAATAGTTTACCGATGCCAGTAGTATTCCTAGTTATTATTGCAAACTAATATTGATATAATAATTATTAATAAGAAATCGTAATGTCGTAAGTTTATTTTACAAATGAACCTTACGTTTTAAGAGAACAACAATCTGATTTCTGTAATCTATAAGAAGGTGTTTTACTTCTTACGCTAATCGACAGGAAACATAAAAGACAAATATATATTCAGTATGTGTTTTGGTTCTGTTTAAAAATCGAATTATCTTTTCAATTTGACGATCTGTGCCAACTGTCAGGTATGTTGCGAGTAATGTTCTAAAACTTGTATTTCTTTTGATACAAGACATTCGTTTTAAAATTTAAAGAGTTACGAGGTTTAATTGAACAAAATCAGAAATGTGTTGAAAATAAGTGGTACAGAGCTGTGATATTTTGACAAAAGTTGCATCCTGCAACTCTGATGTCATTAAGATACATGTACAGCATAAGTTCCCTTTTACTACACGATTAATTTTAGAAGTGCGCATGTTTTGCTCCATTTACCTATGACGCAACGTATTGAATATTATAAAATAACAAAATACATTATACAAGTACATAATTTTATTTGAAGCGCTACACACTATGTTACATCAGAATAAGTTATGTGAAATATCTATAAGCCCAAATTATGTAATATCATTAAACAAGAGGGCCAAGATGGCCCTATATCGCTCACCTTGGTACAAGTCCACTTGCCTGGTGGAAGATCACTAGATAATGTTATATACCAAATAAGTTTTCCTATATACGCCTTTGTAAAACAAATGACCCCCCCCCCAGGCAAGGTCAATTTTGACCCCAGGGGCATAATTTGAACAAACTTTGAAGAGAT
Organism: Saxidomus purpurata; assembly: GCA_022818135.1. Lineage (NCBI taxonomy): Eukaryota > Metazoa > Mollusca > Bivalvia > Venerida > Veneridae > Saxidomus > Saxidomus purpurata. The sequence goes on from JAFMSR010000033.1 coordinate 301,447, forward strand.
CTACTAGGCAATGCTACATGCCAAATATCTAAGCTCTAGGCCTTGTGGTTTCAGAGAAAAAAGATTTTTTTAAAGTTTTCCCTATATAAGCCTATGTAAAACTAAGTGACCCCCGGTGCGGGGTCAATTTTGACCCGGGGCTCATAATTTGAACAAACTTGGTAGAGGTCTACTAGCCAATGCTACATGCCAAATATCTAAGCTCTAGGCCTTGTGGTTTCAAAGAAGAAGATTTTTAAAGTTTTTACTATATAAGTCTATGTAAAACTAAGTGACCCCCCGTGCGGGGTCAATTTTGATCCGGGGCTCATAATTTGAACAATCGTGGTAGAGGTTTACTAGCCAATGCTACATGCCAAATATCTAAGCTCTATGCCTTGTGGTTTCAGAGAAGAAGATTTTAAAAGTTTTTCCTACATAAGCCTATGTAAAACTAAGTGACCCCCCGTGCGGGGTCAATTTTGATCCGGGGCTCATAATTTGAACAATCTTGGTAGAGGTCTACTAGCCAATGCTACATGCCAAATATCTAAGCTCTAGGCCTTGTGGTTTCAGAGAAGAAGATTTTTAAAGTTTTTCCTATTTGTTGCCATAGCAACCAGAGTGATGCATGGAATGGAATTTTTTGAACAATTTTGATAGAGCTTCATGCAAGGAACATTTCTGCATAGTTTTATCAACATTAGCCTAGAGGTTTCAGAGGAGATGTCATTTGAATCAAAATGTTGACGGACGACGGACGACGGACAATCATCGATCAGAAAAGCTCACCCTGGCGTAGCCAGGTGAGCTAAAAACAATAGATGTTATACAATACTTTGTTCTTTGAATACATAACGGAGATACATGTACTTACACGTAACAAAACACTTTAATAAACATATTTTTTACAATAAGTCTAAACTATGACCATGCAATTATTTCACAAGTTCACAAATATTAAGCGAACAGTTACAAAAAGTGTATAATGAAATATGTATTTATGTTTGATAATCTAGCTGCATTACTTATCATATATGAACAAAGCCATATGTTACGGATATCTTCGAAGGCTACCGGAGTTTGCCGGGTAGATACAATTGTAGAAGAAACAAATATGCCATGGATATAATCCCAATAGCATGCCACTACACTCGGAATGTATTTGAAATATTGTAAAGATTCGTAATAATTAAAAAGTTCACAAATACAAATTAAATTTGAAATATTTACGTTTTTCCTCAATTCGGACCTTTGTTTCTAAGGTAGAACCGCAGAATTTACTGGGTTTGCCAGATATCATAAGTAAGCACTTGTGAATTATAACAAACATGCAATATGATATCGTTGACAACAGAAGCAGCAGCTGTAACAGCAGCAGCAGTAACAACAATAACAACAACACCGAAATAAAAATTGAAATAATTAGAAGAAAAAATGTGTTACATCTATTCTCGATACTCTCATCTACATGAAGCTATTCTAAACATGCAATCATTCGTTCATTTGTCAGTCACATTATTTGAAGGGAAACAGAAAGCAACAACACAAAAATGCAGCTTTAAATACACATGCAAACGGTATGCAGGTAAACCTTTGTCAGCCTTTATTTAAAGTCCCATTAACACCTTCAATACTCTTATTTATTTTATTTATTATAACATACGATGTTTTAAAACATTGTTGTCGAATACTTGTACATGTCCTTTATACTTCTGTCGTCTCTTCACAAAAAAAATGTTTTCCGAAAGCGTTTCTTAATATGTGCAATATCATGAAAAAAATACTGCGCTATATTTATTGCATGCACGTTCTATGATAAAAGGCAATCTTAGGAAATGTTTGAACAAACAACGGTCAGTTTCGCCAGTAAAATACCGTTTTTTGTTATATTAGAGCTACAAGTATCTTTCCATCCAAAGTGCTAATGTGACTTTAACATGGAATATTATACGAATACAGTTTCTGAAAAGTAAAACATGTTGCAAAGAATACGTCCAGTATGGTAAATACAATTCTCACGAAAATGCTTGCAATAAACATTGAAACATTCACGAATACAAGCAATTTTAAGTTCATCGTAGGATCAGAAATCCCCAAAAGAAAAGCGATAATTATTATACTGTTGATCACATTGTAAAAACATAGAATATCTGTGTACACTACTGGGCATGCGATACACGAGGTAAAAGTGTATAAATCAATATAAAACGCAAAGCAGTGATACATTTAAGCACTGTTTATAATACAACATGTATATTGTACAAATCGTTTGATAGATAACATAATGTTTTTGAATATCAAAACCATCTCATAGTTAATTTAAACGGATTGCATTTTGACCAGAGTGGAATTAGGTGGTAAAGACTAGAAACGCTACTTTATTTAAAGTTTAAAATGTGTGTTCATTGTGTTGTCTTTGTTTACATATAGTCAACGTTTTCAGTCTTGCAAATATATGTCTCATTAATATCTGAACGCGTTTCTGAACAGCCATCCCAACAGATGATATTATTAGTTTTTTTTTATCTTATGCTCATGATTCAAGTATATGTTAATGTTCATTTTGATGCATTTACGAAAATAAATTGGTCAGGTGTGGCGAATGCTGCGCGACAAATTTATCGTACTAAATCAATCAAAAGGGACATTAACCTTCTCAGTGTTTGAAATTAGTTAACTTTCTGTTAATCAGCATTAATCCACCTTTTACTGACTCAGTATAAGTAACTTCAGTCAGTACATACGATTTTTCTACTCTGTATACCACTTTACCACATAATTTGATAAATGACAAGCTAACTGCCCTAATTCAAAAGACTTTTGCCAGGGAGAATGTTACATTTCTCGCCTGCAATTTCGATAAAGCTTTTTTTACTAGCTGTATTGTTAAACATTATACTATGTGGACCTGTGACGAAGTTTGTAAAGCCCTTTCCTTTTTATTGAACAACATTTATATAAGGTTTGGGAATGCAGTTTTCAGACAAGTAATCGGTATTCCCATGGGAACAAATTGTGCACCCCTTGTCGCAGATTTGTTTTTATATTGTTATGAAAGAGACTTTATGTTGAGTCTTTCTCCAGACACGCAGGCAGACATTATCACTGCTTTTAATAATACATCACGCTATCTGGATGATATTCTTAATATGGATAACCCGTTTTTTGGTCAATTGGTGGACACTATTTATCCCCGGGAACTCCAGTTAATTAAAACTAACAATTTGGATACTGGTGCTTCATTTTTAGATTTACATCTCTCTATTTATAACAATATTATACATACCAAAATTTATGACAAGAGGGATGATTTTAATTTTAGTATTGCAAATTTCCCCCATTTGGATGGGGATGTACCTCATGCTACATCTTATGGGGTATACATTTCTCAGTTAATTCGGTTTGCCAGAGCGTGTAGTTATGTTGAGGATTTCAATGAACGTAATCAATATATTACAAATAAACTTCTTCAACAGGGCTACCGTTATTACAAATTGCGTAAATATTTTGCTAAATTTTACTATCGTAATTCTGATTTGGTTTTGAAATTCAATAGTAATCTAAAGACTCTTCTGCGAGAAGGTATTTCAAAACCCGATTTTTATGGGGATGTGGTTTACAAACTTCGTAAGATTTTAGGTCATGGCAATTTTCCAACTGTATTTGCTAAAATTATAAAACGTTTTGTTAAAAGAGGTTACGACCCAACTGTTTTGAGACACACCGCATGTTTGGTGTTCAACCCGTTTACAGTTGGACGCTATGCTTCCCTCTTTGATTGTGTCTGACGGAAGAGGGGGAGGACTCTGTGATGGGCAGTTTTTAAATCCCACTGGGACGAAACTGTTTTGATTTCTGTCCTCTGGCCTGTTTCGTCGGGCCCTTAAGGGTGTTTCTCTTGGTGCTCTGCCTTCTGCAAAGGCATTGAGTATATACGTTTTTTGGTTCTCAAGGTTTGCTTTTTATATATTTATACACGAGCATTTTTGTGTTTTACATACCATGCCTTTTGTTTCCATTGCGTGTGTTAGAGATTCACCTAGCAGGGATTACTTTTATTTACACTGTCCTGTGACTTTGGAACATGGTGGGGGGTAAGAGTGAGGTTGGGTGCGCACCATAAACCGGTTTAAGCTCCCCAGTGGTGTTTTTGCCACTGACCGTTCCAAGGCGGTGCCCCACTGTGTTCCTTTAATTGTTCGTTTTGTCCTCGTGTGTTTGCTTTGTATGCTAGTGTGTGTTTGTAGTGTATATGTGTGTGTGTGTACATGATTGTGTGTGTGTGTCGTGTGTGTGTGTGTGTGTGTGTGTGTGTGTGTGTGTGTGTTGGTGGTGTGCACTTCTGGGTGCTGTGGGGCTCGTTTTGGGGAGGCTGCGTTTTTGGTACGTGGCATTCCCTGTTTGATATTAAAGCAGCCAATACAGCAATGCGATATGACAAGAAACATTTCAAGCACTAAGCATAATAAATTATAATCCAGAACATCCCTAAGCAGTTATGATATTTTTGCACACGTCTACAAACAACTTTCTGTTTACAAGAACAAAAGAGACGAATCAAATAAACCTAAACTATTTATACATTTCCCTCAAACCTGCTAGGCCTAAGGTTTTGGTGAAAAACTTAAAAGTCTCAAAAACACAGTAATGTATGGAAATGAAAAATGAAAAAAGTAAATGCCTGAATCAACAACAAAAGTGAAAAAGTCATCATAGTAATTTGAGAAATCTATGGAAAGCGTTGGTGGTTTTGGTATGACGGCACCGCTAAAGTGTATGATCACATTGGGATTTCAAAACTATTTGCAACGCTTTATAATTTGCTATGTATAGTCAAAAAAATAAAGAAACTACACAATTTATACTTGAATCTTTCTATGTGATGATTCCTTGTAAAATGTGTTTAAGACCCTTATTTGATACCAAAATTAAAAAATAATTCAGCTTAGAATGTTTTTGTTCTATTAAACATTTCCTAAGAAAAGTACCAAAGGAGGATCTAACACAACTTAATATTCCGATTAGTTCTGATGAAATTTGTAATGTCAATTCTTGCATCTGTTCAATCTCAACATGATACGTTCTCTGGATAGTACACAGGAAACTACACGTACATGTTCTAGTATTTACAAAACTGTTTTCTGTCACAAGATCTCGTCACGTGATGTCATGTGCACAATTACTAAAAGATATCACCTTCACAAGACTGTCACAGATTTTCATATACTTCTGTTGTTTTGACATGAGTTAGAATCAGATCAAAGCAGAATCGGTACTGTTCCTGAAAATTCATTATTGTAATAAAGATAAAAATAACAATATAAATAATTAGGTTAAGAAATAAATAAAGTTAGGTGGCCTTCCAGGATTTATTTTCTGTCTGAAATAAGTAAAGAAATGTACAGCGGACGGCAGCCATCGGATAGCGTCAAGTCATCGACACTTTACTGCATTCCCAATATTGTTGTTAGTTTGAGCATTTGGGATAAATATATTTTAGAAGAGACAGCCATCAAGCTGTCTTGTGACATATCGGTGTTTATTTGGTGCCGAACTATGTCAAAAAGGGGTTTCAGATGCGATACCTGGAGCTTTACCTTAACCATCACATTTTATGTGCTTGTATGTAAAGATATTAAATTTATAATTCAAACAAAATCTTTAAGCAGGTTGTGAATATGAAGGCTACGCTGAGAGATCTGAAAAATATGTTGCCTTACATATGTGCCTATGAGATATTTCTGTCTTTTCTTCATCATCTTTACTGACTCCAAAATATTGATGTGGCCGCCTTCATATTTCATCCTTTGAAGCTCATTCAGAAACATACACACTATTCCCGACCTGCTACAACCGTTGCTGAAAAATGTTATACTCGCTATAAAAATCCAAGAACATGAATATCAATACAAGTAAACATTGCCAGACATCCTGAGCAAAACATTGACTTATTAATGAAATTGTCTCACTTGGAAACACTGCTATCAGTAATACATATTTCTAAGTTCGGCTTGTTTTATGACTGCTGTAATTGAAGTGAATCCTTTTATACATATATAGTATACTAACAAAATTAAGCCTGAAACAAAGAAAAAAGAACGACCTTCTTTCAACACCACCTGAGAACGAAGGCAACAAATATCCAACTCACATATGTTACTGAATTTGAAATCGTTGAAACAATACAAGATAGTCTTTTGTATTGTGTTTACCTGCAATGGATTAGTACTGGCTGAGACTCGGACAAGTGTGGTTGCCATTTCTGGACAGAGTTGACCATGTCAAACAGAGATCTCGTGTCACCTGGAACAGAGTATCCATCCTTCCATGTTGTGCATTGAAACTGTTTAACTGTTGTAAAATATTCTTCTTCCTGTAAGACCAGTTTAGCATTTGTTAATAAAATTTTGTTTTCTTTTCATATTCACCCTTTTAAAGAATTAGCAAACCACGTATGATGTTAACCGGTTTTAACCACTGGTTTCTTAAGTTTACCTTTTGTATTTCATTTAACCCTTGAGTTATGATCCCGATCTTTTTTTGTCCTATCGAAGAAACTTGATTAATAATATTCAAGTGTCACATGAAAACGTTTGTGGCAATTGCACTCTGAACTATTTTTATTAATACAATTATGTCACGTTTGCTTTTCGTTAATTTATGTGAGCAAAACATTTGTGACTTATAAAGAAAGTTTAACATGAGTGTTATACTTTTTTACATACAGAATACTTTTTTTAATACGGAATTTATTATTTTAAACGGCTTTGTTTTACTTCAATTAGATCTACGTTTCAAAAACCTGAGGTCATGAAATGAAATATACAACATTACCTCTCGATCAGATTCTTTGAAAGTAAAGGTTCTTTCAGTGTAACCTTTTCTAATCTTCTCTTCAATCTTGTTTACTTTGAATCTTTTGCCATTGTTCGCACTCGAACCCAGCTGACAGCTCGACTGCAAACAGAAATGAAAATAATTAAAGTACGTCTGCTATTCACTTTAGTCCATCAGTTTTTTGTTTGCATACACTGCGACATTGCAACATGTAAAAGGCCAAAATTCCAATATAAGAAAGGTAACCTGGTAGGAAGCAGCTGTTGTCTCCGTCAACATGATAATGGTTTTTATGTTGTTGTCGTCAACAAGGGACCAAAATTCTTCCATCGAAGTTTTGTCTGGGGACATCGTTATCAAAAATGTATTCTTTCCTTTGTAATTCTGAAGTTTAAAAATGCTCTGTGAATACGAACAACCCTATAGTTTTTTACAATTTATATTTAAACCTAAATGATAAGTATATAAGGCTAAAAAGCAACAAAAACATATGTTAGCTTCTTTCAATGAAATATGATAAAGATAATGACAACAATTAAATAATTGTCTTTATTCCCGATATATTTACATGGTGCATAAAAGGTATAGAAATGTCTTTTTTCGCTTTCTCAATAACAATTGATAAAACAATTAAAATAATACATATACCGGTATGTAGATAGCTCCAAGCTCTTGAACAAATTTAGACCCTCTGTTTTTTAGTTTTGGTCTGTAAGCAGCACCTAAAGTATATTATAATTAATGTGTAAATATTGAATTTTTCAAAAATCATTCTCTTCTAAGGTTAAAACCACACTCAATACCACTATGAGTTAAGATTGGACTACAGCTTAAGTATATATACGACGATCAGTCCGATATCAAGCGACATTGACTCCCCACAAATGACAATAAAGCTCGAAACAAGCCTGTTTTTCGAGATTGTCACACGCACATCTAAACTGGTTAATTTTTACTGATACAAATAATGTCACATATATTCAAGTCATAGGTTTTCCTTATAAAGTTTCATTTTGCAAGTTCATGTTGAGATTATATCAAAATCATATACAGACTTCTGTGTACATCTGAAGTGCCAAAACAAGTTAGCAAAACAATGCCTTAGTGCTGTGTGCCTTTCCTATCTTTTAATGACTTTTGCTCATATGATTATCATTTTTTGTCAAACGCTCTTACTTTCAGACTGCAATGTTTCTATATTAGTGTATTCGGTGGTGTCATCAACCTCAGAAGTCGTATCCAGGGTGCTCCTCTCAATCAGCTAAAACCAAACAAAACGCATGGTCAAATCATTTTACATGAATGTCTTGGCAACGAAAGCATATGAGGCGTGTGATACAGGCATTCAAAACTACGCACTATTTTAAAAATCATACCCTACACGATTTCGACATCATTTTTTATGGATGACTTTACACCGAATGTATCCTTTTTTTGTTACGAATCCGTTTAATAGTTTCGTCATGTCTTTCGAGGAACAATATAACGGAAACAAATAGACAATCAGAATCTTTGAAGTATGTAAACGTAAGAAACAAGTTTATAAGGATTATGCTGTATAATTTAGATTCGTCATTTTGTTCAAAATCGCAGTCGTACTTACTAGGTAAGCATTTAGTGAAACAGTCGGGTAAAGTATATTTTAGTAACTGTACAAGACCACTCGGATACCTCAAACTGTGTTTCCAACTTTGTTTTAATATCGCCTTTTTCTTTCTGCAACATGAATGTAAACACTTCCGGGAACTGTTTTGTCCAGATAATGTGTGTACCAAACAGCAGTGCGTCAGCTACAGCTTCATGCAAGTATACATATTGTTCCTGTAGTAAGAAATGTAAACTATTAACTCAGAATACAGAAATATTGTGAAATAGTTTAGGAGATCTCGCCTTTTAATTATCAACGACTATGTATGTATTTATTTATTTTTTCCAGTACCAAGTACCAAGGATAACACGTTAAAGAGCAATCTATCACTTCCATTGTGGCCCTTTATTTTAGAGACAGAAGGAGATACAAAGGAATCCGGGTACCAGACCCTAGCTCTTATACGAATATACCCCTTGGTTCTTTTACATGTCCGGTGTATAGCACCGATAAACGCGAGACTACCTCTGGGTTTCTAACCAGTTCATCTCAGGTGGATGGGAAACACTGAGAAGCGTTTCTGAAATTCCCAGTTCCCCGGCCGAGAATCGAACCGGGGACCTCCGGAATGGTAGTCTAGAGCGTTAACCACTCGGCCACCAGTCCTGCAAACATCCGCACTGACTATCCAAGCTTTCTCGTGGGAAAACAGATATATACAAGACTAAACATTTAGTATTACAGTGGTGGATTATATACCGTTGAAGTAAACTTATAAATTCAAGTAATTGGTATAACCAATTAAATAGGCTCGGGAAAACTATCACCAGTCCCCTGGGCCTGATATAGAGGTACAAATATATTAGTAAATTCATTTTATTTGCACTTTTAAAGACATACAGTGTGACTTGTTGTCTTATATAGACTATTAAGGGAAACAAGTCCGACACCTCCAAGACTTTTTTTTTTCATAAGAGATTATCGCCACTTAAGCAATGTTGGTAGGAAATCATTGGGTGATTACTTGGTCAAATGAAATTAAATGCTGACAACAGTTTTCAAGGATGCATTTCAAAGTTTTTTTTTAAATCATGGAATGTATAAAAATAGACACTAAAGGCTTTTCCTCGGGGATTGACAGAAGGAATATAAAACCAAATACCGGGCATGTTTAGTTTGAAGCCTCCATAAGGCGGAGACATATCTGTCCGTCAGTCCATTTTAGCCTGTCTACATTTCATAACCAATATCCTTTGTAGTATTTTCATCAAACTGATTCGGAAGCATACTACAAGGTCACAGGGTCTGCAACTTGAAAATATTGTCCGCTCTTCGTCTTCAAAACCCCTTGATGGATTTTCACTAATCTGGGAGGAATATCAGTATAAAATGCAATTGTAGATAATACAATTTGGGGTCATATAGTCAAAGGTCAAAGTCACAGGGGCTAGAAACTTGAAAATATTGTCCGCTCTTCATCTGCAAAACCCTCTGTCCGATTGTCATCAAGATTGGTGGAAAACATCAATGTGAAGTGTAAGTGCGCACATCAAAATGTGTGGTCAGAGTTTTAAGGTTGTAGGTCGCAGGGGCCTGAAAATTGAAAAGTGTGTCCTCTTTTCATAGTCACAGGGACCTTAAATAAAAAAATGGTTTCTGATCAACACCTTAGGAACCGTTGACTGTAGGATAAAATAACTTGAAGCCTTATTTATCACTGCCAATTGAAGACAACTATTGATTTTGGGATAAAAGGTCAAGGTCACATAACTAACATTAACAATGATTTACAGTCAACTATAGAACAGTTAATTTTAGGAAGATATGACTTAGTAGGTAATTTGGTGATGAACTATGTATGATCCATATCGAGTTTAAAGTCGTTGGTCAAAGGTCAAGGATACTTGGAGAGACAGCCAGGGTAAGAAAAAGGAGATATGTTTTTTTCAAAAACAATTTTATAGTTGCAATTTGCTCGAAGTTGCAGTGAAAATATATCTTACACAATTGTTGCAGGTATATTCATTTAATACAGCAAAATATTGGTTTTGAATTTGCTAAGAACAAACTATACGCAGTATCTTTATCTTTGATACGTAATCAGTGTGCTCATGAAACTCGCAAACAGTTTGCTTTTTTCCAAAACGGGTTGTTTTGACGACGATATGATATATTGTGATCGACTTCGTAGGTTTGTATTTTAGCGATGAATTTATCTTTATGATTGGAACCTCTCTTAGGATGCACTTAAATTGTAATTTGTCAGTTTTTGTTGTTTGATGAAAACAAATACCTACAGTACGTTATATGTACTTACTCTAGTCTGGACCATGTTGACTCGCTGCCTCCTTAAAGTTTCTACAATTTGCAGTGGTCTCACGCACCCTTCAGTTCTTGCCTGGCTTACTAAATTGTCCAGTGCGATAAATGTCCCAGTCCTGCCAACACCCGCACTGAAAGGTTTAAGCTGAGTATGCCGAAATCATATATAGTGCTTCCCGTGAAAGTAAAGTTAGAGCGAATGTATGGCTGTCTTGTCACATTACTGATAAGCGTTTTGAATACATTACGCAATATATAAATCAAGATGAGATTATTCAAGATTTATTTAACTATGGGAAAAACAATTTATATTTCCATTTTCACTAACCATAATGGTGGTCACACTATTACATATATTGGTTAACATTATCTGACCGCCAAAGAGCAAGGTTAATTTATTTATGTCTCCAAATTGCTTTTATTTAGGTATGTGAGATACGATACAATTATTTACGCATCACAAAGTATGATAATGTAGAGATACCTGGCATTGTTTGCACTTTCTTTTTTCATTTGCCTACCTGCAGTGTACAACAATTGGTCCTGCCTTTGAAGGAGCATTAGTATCGACTGCTCTCCAGAAGTTGACGAGACACCATGAACTGTCAGGCACGTCTTTGTCTGGCCACGATTTGAAATGAAACTGGCGGATTCTGCGGGCTGGTTCACCGATCTTCACCGAAATAGTAAGGGAAATCAGTTTTATTGAGCTGACCAGTTGTAACGTGTAGTATTGCTGGTACAAAATGAATATAGATTTTCTAACTGGCTATTAGGAGTGTTTGACATTAACTCATTAAAACATATTCGTCTGCAGCGTTAAGACCAATAACTCCACCTACCAAAGAATTTTCATATTGTAACGGAGGACAGAATATCGTATTTTCAATTTATGCTGAGACACAACAGCTGTTGGTGTGTGCGTATAATTGTAATAAATAACAAATACCTTCCTAGCTTCAAAATATCTGATGTTGAAATCAAGAGACATTTCCGTCTTTAAAACTTTGACAGTAACGTTTCCAAAACAATGCTCTTCTTCTTCGTCTTCTTTCGGCCAATACTGCAAACACTTGGGCTAGAACAGATATGATTGTTATGAATAACGTAAACCGATATAATAGATAATCATGGTATAAAGCAGCCTACAATTCAATAAATTGAACACATATGCATTTGTCCAAAGCACGTTTCTACGTTTACTTGTTATATGCTAATACCATTGTAACGGAAATGTTGTATATTTATACATTATCGATAGTAAAGCAAAATCGTAATACCTTTTATTATATATTTTATGTCCTAAATCATATTATGCTATAATAGACCAGTTAGAACTAGAACTGTCACAAGAGTGACGAATTATACCCCCACAATACAGCTTTGTCACAGAAGTATGGCAACCATAAGAAAGGAATGGCCACAAGGACATAGAGTTGAGTTATTATACAATAACTTGTGTAAATGTATTGTTTTAATAGCATACAAAATGTGTAAGGTTAGAAATTATCAATTATTGTTCAATTTAATAGGTTTATTTCAAACATGTTTAAAGACAAAAACAACAAGGCCCCTGTGACCTTGACCTTTGACCTGGTGACCTCAAAATGGATAGGGGTCATCTACTAATCAGGACTAACCTCCATGCCAAATATGAAGACTGTGGGTCAAAGGAATCTTAAGTTATTGGGCGGACAAGCTTTTTGAAGTCAAGGCCCCTGTGACCTTGACCTTTGACCTGGTGACCTCAAAATGGATAGGGGTCTTCTACTAATCATGACTAACCTCCATGCCAAATATGAAGACTGTGGGTCAAAGGAATCTTAAGTTATTGGGCGGACAAGAAAAAACCGACGGACGCCGGACGGCCGGACGGCCGGACAGCCGGACAGCCGGACGGCCGGACAGCCGGACGGCCGGACGGACAAGCTGATTCCAGTATACCCCCCTTACAACTTTGTTGTGCGGGGGTATAATTAGTTTGATAATGAATTAAAGTCTTTTATGACACAGCTGACGGGTTATTCCTGTATGTATCAATTTACCGTTCCTAATTCAATAAGATTGGTGAGCATCACAATTTTGTCTGATTTCAGTTGCCAGACCATCCTCCAAAAGTCGTTAATCATCTGCTTGGTAGGACCTTTTTGTGACAAGAAAGTTCATAGTTAGTGTCTGTATTAGTGACTGGAAGTTTATAATGAATTTAATAACTTCTGATACTATCCAACAGGTGCAAGTTACGAACAAGCTGTATACGCTTTGTTTATTTGTATTGTTTAGTCAAACGGAAATACACTAGAATGCACAAACCATAACAAAATATACAGATGCAGGCACTGACTGCTAAAACGTGTTCATGGTGTACAGTTAACTACGCTAACCTGTAAACAGAGATAAGTACCTTGTGATGCAACGAACTTCTTATTCTTGTCATATCCCTGTAATAAAAGCCACAATTTGTGAAATCAGAAGAAAGATATGTGGCAGTAAACCAAAACGGCACACAGTTGATTAAGGCAATCTCTAATAGGTACTGCTTTTGAATAAAGATTGTATGTGCAATATATGTTAAAATATACAGCGAATGCGAAGTTACATATAGAAAAAAATATTCTGTACTACTAATGTACGTTCTAACACTTAAATAGTGAACAATATTATATCAGACGGTTAAAGATCAAAATGTTTGCTAAACCTTAAGTCGTATGCGGAGCAAACCTTCAATTACTAAGTGTATGTACAAACAATAAGGATTACACGGATTACACGGTCCTCCCTTTTGAACGTTGTAACACTTACATTGATATAGCAAGCGTTGATGTAGTCTGTATTTGTGCCTTGTTCTACATCTAGTAGAACAACACGCGAGTGGTCATCTGAAAATGTTTAAAACTGATTTATCTATGTTATACTATGCCTATAAGTCACTCTGACAAACGAATTTATTTGCATTAAAGACAACACGGTACCGAATATTGTAGTGCTATATAGATCGAACGTATGCCTAGTTACTGCAACGAGCTTTTGATGATATACTGTAACATTTCGTAAAATTAATAACAACACCTGCTGATTGTACTTGTTGTACCTGCAATAGCGAAAAGAATATCAGCGGATACATAGCTTAAAATGAAAGACAGTGAAAAGAAAAAAACAACAAGCAGCGCAAAATGATTTTGTACATAAATATTGTCATGTATTCAGAACTATTATGAATACTTGACAAAGATATACATTTGGTATGTTAGAGGCTTACATGCGTACATCTCCCTGTATCGGTTCTTTCCTCTGTTAACAATGTCATCCGCTGATTTGGATGGGTGTACAAGGCCACTTGGTAATGTCTTGAAAGAAACAAATACAGATTATGTGAAAAAAGCAAGCCCAATGATGGCGATACAGTAGGTTTCTAACCAATGAGTGACAAAAACGTTATTTAGATAACTGGCATACGGGTAAGATTGCTTTCTTTTAAATTTAAAAGCAAATAATGACAACACGTGATTCTAATGTTTCGCGCCGAAGCCGTCAGTGGCATCGCTCGTACATTTTCATACATACAACCCCTCGTTTACGTATTCCTGTAGTGTGTAATATAAACATTTCAAAAGCATAAAGAGGCTTCCAAAATAAAATACAATATAGAACTGCTTAACCATTGCTTCCGTATTTTATTTGTGTTTGCAGCTGAACAGTGAACAATGGCTGGAATTTGTTGATGTTGAAATGCAGCATCATAAACTGTATATAACTATATTATATTTTTGAAAATCAAGGAAAGTCAAAGCCTCTATATTTCTGTGTAATAAATTCAGATAGTGATATGTCATCCAGTTATCATCCAGCTAGAATGATATTGAAAAGAGAGGCTTTTATTCCTTTGTTCTTTCCAAACTAGCATGCGCAAACGTACGTGACAGAAAAATACATATTTGAAACATACAATAAACTGTGATTTATACCTTAAATTCCGAATACAACTTTTCGCATCTATTTTCCATTTTCTCTTTAATGTAGTCCCAGAGCTCGTGAATTCTTATTCCCATGAATTGGTCTCCAAAGCTGTAGTAATCCCCGGCCCCAGAACTGTTCATAGCTGTTTCCTCCTCTTCTAGAAGGTAGACGTTTAAATTATTCAAATGTTACAGTTCATTTGTTTCTTAGGACCATGACCCTAAGTAACTTTCTTATTTTCTTTTCTTTGTTGTAATATTTCTTTCAATAATAAAAAATGTTCATCTACTTTATTCACAAAATTCCGCTAAATCTGACATTAACAAGGTGGCAAAGTTTCACATTTGATAAATAAATTTTGATTTATTGATAAAAAACAATCTGGTCATTTCACAAGGATGTATTCTATGAATGGTGCAATATTTCTTTTTTTATGTAGATTGAGGACATAAAGTTAAATTAAGTGCATCAGTTTCAAAACCAACCTAGATTTAATTCGGGTATAGGGTAAAACACTTCGCTTCTTATATGAACTTGTATAATTTATCGGTCGTGATGTTTGTTCAATCATAATATAGAATTCAAAAATACAAAACTTATTCCAATATTCACAAAGAGCTAGTAGAGCATGAACATAAGTAAAACTGTTGTAGAATAAAACAAGTATTCATGGGAACATTACGACACGTATCTTGTCCCTGCCACGTTCACAAAATTTTATTTGACCTAGGCACTTTGCGTTTTGAATTCTTCTAACCAAATGTCAATCATGTACTAGATTATTTGTGAAGGCAAAATACCGGTATCTTTCCGGATTTTATGATGATTAAGTTTCAGTATTTCGAATTCGGTTAAGAAATGTTTACGAGTGACAGAGAGACGACAGATACATGTAATGGCCAGTCAGAGTTAAACTTACATGTCCACATTCAGTATGCTGACAATTTGTTAGTAAAATTTCCAATCATAACAAATTGCATACATATATGGAAAAAATACCTGGGTTGTATACATAATATGTTACAATAGATTAAGTGGTCATCTAGTAAAATACTTTTTATTAAAAAGTAGTCTTAGATAGACTAAAATACCCTCGAATGATCTGTTTTCATGTGCATACATATCCGACCTATGTGGTTCACTCTTGCGTGAATTCTTTGACTCCAGAGCCTTGTCAAGGTTTGAAAACTGACTTCGGTCTGCAGAAGAATCTTTGGAACTGTAAGTAAAAACGTTATGATAGTATGATATTATATTAACTTAATTTCTTATCTTGTCTTCCTAACATAGAGTGTTGACAGGTACCATTTGTGTATCTCTAATTAGAACTACAAATCCGTAGTTTAATTCGCCTTTCTTTTGTAACAACAACTTTGATTTATTTCTTTTTAACTTGCAGGAATCAAGTCAATCTAATGAATAAAATTCCAGTAGGTTCAGGCGAAGAACTAGAAAATTGGTTTTGAGACAAACGTATGCCTCCCCCAACTCAGACTCTCTCCTAAATCGACCTGAATAAGTGTTACTCATAGGATATCAACTATAACCATACCAAGGTATATCATCTTAGAAGCGCAACGGTTCTTCAGTTACTAATGAAACCGTGTGTTCATTAAAGACACACACCCTATAAGTGGTGTAAGTATAAATGATATAATATTTACAAGTATTTTTACTTAACCTAACAGTTTAAGCATTCTAGTCGGGGGGTTTTTTTTTTTTTTTTTTTTTTTTTTTTTTTTGGGGGGGGGGGGGGGGGGGGGGGGGGGGGGGGTTTTTTTTTTGGGTTTTTTTTTTTTTTTTTTTTGGGGGGGGGGGGGGGGCGGGGGGGGGGGGGGGTTTTTTTTTTTTTTTTTTTTTGGGGGGGGGGGGGGGGGGGGGGGGGGGGTTTTTTGCCTGGGGGGGGGGGGGGGGGGGGGGGGGGGGGGGGGGGGGGTGGGGGGGGGGGGGGGGGTTTTATTATCGATATAATCAGTGTTTTAACATATGTTGCAGTAAACCATGCAATACTCTCTGTACAATCAATGGGTGGATAACAATTTATTTCAAAATACCTTTATGTTGATTATTTGTGCTAAAATGAAGCACTTTTTATATAATGCTATTCTTCAAAATGCTATCTATTTATCATTTTACGTTAATTGAACACACTAATTATGTTTCGATAACCTAATCTGATAGGTGTAGGGAGTGGCCCTTTAAAGGTAATTCTGACATTTAACATTAAAATTAATAGAGATTTTCAATGGTCAAGACAAAGCATAGGCAAGGTGACCCTTCAGTTTTTGGGCTCTTTTGAAACAAATGTTTACTTCTGAATACATGAAAGGATTGCAACCAAGTCTGAAAGTTTCAGCTAAGTACTAAAATCGGCAAAATTAACATAATAATAAATGTACGTGTTGTAGTTCGTAAACACTTGTTTATTGATTTTGGTTGACAGCGATATTGAGAAATATCTCATTTTTTCACAAAATGACAGTATAGCGATCTTCTATCATAAATTGCTACTCACCAAAAAAATACTATAAAAGTAAAGTTTAACGGCACTACAATACATTACAATATCAGTTTATCTGCAATGCAAGGCCTTCGGCCCGAACTACAAATAATAACGCGTCTAGCTTAAGGTAACATAGAAATAGAAACACACGTCTTATTGTGCTTATTTTACCGGTTATTACAGTACACTAGGACAATACGTCTTTACACTGAAATGTTGTACACAATTGTTCCATGGATCGACCCGTCACAGAACAGATTCAGTGAAAACTATTAAGAAAAACAATTACCATATTACTGAACTGGTCAAAACATAAGGTTACACTAAATATTAGCATCAACCTATTTTCTCAGTATTCCAAGGGTTACTTTTAGTTTATACTAATTTATTTTAGCTCGATTGTGAAGAAAGCTTGTAGCTTATCGAGTCACTCTCGAGTCCGCTTCTTGAAAAACCAGTACTGGTGTCATATGAGGAGGTACGGTCGTGATCTTGATGGGGCTCGAACCCGCAACCCCCGGGATGACTGGCAGACACCTAAACCTCTACACCACCGCTCCCATTTCGTTTAATTGAAGACGACAACGCTGCGTCAGTTTTAATGGATAACTTCCTTTTTGTATACAACATCGGTCAGTATTTTAACTCGATTAAACAACTTTTCATTCTTTGTTTGGCTATGCCACGTACACTTTGAAATTTTCAGTACATTCTGAAATAAAATTGATAGTAGTAGTTCTTGTTCACTAGGTAAATATTGAATAATCATCAGATATCAAGAAAATCAGTTGCATTAGTAGTTTACTAAACAGTTCAGCAAATTCAGCAGTGGTGTTTGTGAATTTTACTGTAAGTGAATATTTAACACTTTTTGAAGTGCTTATTGTGAGTAGTGAACATGTGTTATGGCAAATTTGTGAAAAAACAGCACTAGTAAAGACTAAGACTCAGCACAATAGCGTTTGTGTGTCCAAATCGAAAAGAAAATTAACAAACATTCAAAGTATAAAGATCAGGTATTGCTATGAAATCATCAGACAGCTTAAATAACAGAAACAAAGGTTTATGCATTCTCAGTTACGTTTTGAATTTGTAAACCAAAATATCAAATATAAGTATTTAGAATTAAAGAAATGAAGATATGTCCTTTCAAAGACAATCCTTTTTATTTTCAAATAATTTGTTGATATCGCATTTACACGCATTTACAAAGCAAAACGTATGAGAAAGAAGAGTCTAAATAAGATCACAGCAGTTCTAGTTTAAATTCAGTTAATGCGTTTATTGATAAAGATTGATATTTAGATGAACCTGTACCCCTTTCCTTTCCAAAAGTAGATGACTTTGCCAAATTGATCATAGCAAAGGGTCAAGGATCTTTGAGATTTAAAAAGGACTGAAGGCAAGTCTACAGAAAAATTAGTATTTGACTTTTCAATACAATCTAACTGCCTATTTTTGGAGGAAACACATTTTTTGTAATACTGTTCTATGGAATTTCGCAGTTCGGCAGCGATATGTCAGCGTTTAACAAATGCGATAGCGTTCATTCTTTTTACCACAACCATTGCCACTTCAAACTATATTGATGTCTTTACCGGTGTCAAAAATCAGCATTAGCACACACAGCTTATCTTATGTTAGGTAAATTTGTGGTATTGTAGAATCTCTAGAAAAGACTAGTCCTCATTTTATTGTTATGTCTTTTTTAGGAGTGCTCTTTAGTAGTGAAAACATGACAATGAAAATAACCAAAGAACGAGTGCAAGAAGTTTTAACGTTAGTGATGTCCTTTTCTCAGTCTTGTCTGAGAGAAATTTGCTTTGTTGCCTCAATATAGAATTCTAAATCAAAGCAAGACACCTGTCTCGAGAGGTTAATCGATAATCTGATCATTTGTCTAGGTGATATTTAGAAAAACATAATAAATCCCAATTCTAAGGTCAACACATAACTATTAATAAGTAGAGTGAAAAGACGAGGAAAGTAAATTATTTAGTAAGTGGTAAAATCACATTTCACCAGCAGTTCGTTGTCAGGATTTGTGTGGCTGTCGTTTTTACATTTTGTACAGAAATTTTACCAATGTTTAAATTTGCTTCGCTAGTGTGTCCATATTTTCTTCTCTCTTTCATTTCAGAGTCTCAACTTAAAGTTCCCAGGAATGATCTCAAAGATTAAAATAGATGAGCTTATGCTGTAGGTGCTAGACGTAATCTTTAAGTACAGTGGCGATTTTCCCAACTTTTCTTGTAATGAATATGCGTTGTTTGACGTAACAGTTACTGAGTGGGTCAAGACAAATACTAAACGGACTGTATTGTATAACGTCATAGTTGTTAATGAACAATTCTAACACGACCAGTGATTAACCTACATCCATGTAAAAAACCCTATTTGGGTTATTCTGCAATAAACTGGCCTTGAACGACGTGTTTGGCTGTTCATTGTATCCGACGTTTAGAGGTATTTGCATGGCCTACAAGCGGAACTCCTCGGGTAATTGCGTCAACCTTCATTCATCAACAAGTAAAGCGGGGGGTCCGATGGAAGACATACAACGTCTATTATTGTTACGATACCATTTACACTGACTTTATTTACTGTTTCGTTGATGTTGTTTTTGTTTACACAGTGATATCATTTATCAAAAGACTGTAGTTAATGTAAATGAAAATCTGAAAACCGCGTACATCTTTCATGAATTGAAGTCATGTTGAGATAACGTCTTTACGTCGTTCACGGGAGCAGATTTCAACGGCAAAATATAGGTGCGTAGCACGAAAGTCTAATTTACATTCGATAAAAACAGTTCACTCATTTTATTAAAATGTTGTTTCAAATAAGTCTTGTTAGAATAGAAATAATCAGTATCCAAGTTTGGTGTTATTATGCGTAATAATAAATAACTCAGGCCCTTGACCTTCGTGATATATTCTTACGCATAAGAATTCCAAACTCGGGTTATTCGACGCTAAACCAAACATGAATACATACTATTTCCTAAATAATCCGCCAATCTAACGGCCGATAAAATAATAACAAAAGCTCCAGACAATAAAGGCAACATAAAGCTATTAAAGCAAAACAGCTGAATAAAATCAAGCATAGGTTTTTCCATGTTCATGTGCTCTTTTAAAAGAATGGCATGTTCACAAGTCTTGCGCAAACTATGTAGGAGTATTTATCTTTGAAAAGCAGAAATTGAAATAACAAAATATGTACAAAATACAGTCGGTATGTTATGTATGTAATCAAAATTCCTACATATCCTATTATGGGAGCAGATTTATGCTTTCACTTGTACATTATATGTATAAAACAGTTCATTTTCGAACAGTTTTTGTGAATTCGGTGATTGCAGAATTTTAGTTTGCCCCTTTTTCTGAAGAGCACAGGTGTGCGTATGCTTTTTTATGCGAATATTAATCGGGTAGTTCCAAACTAGTTATTAGCTACGCCAGGGTGAGCTTTTCTAATTGATGATTGTCCGTCGTCCGTCAACATTTTGATTCAAATGACATCTCTTCTGAAACCACTTGGCCAGTATTGATAAAACTATGCAGGAATGTTCCTTATATGAAGCTTTACCAAAATTGTTAAAAAAATTCCATTCCATGCATAAATCTGGTTGCTATGGCAATTAATAGGAAAAGCTTCTTCTCTGAAACAACAAGGCCTAGAGCTGAGCTATTTGGCAAGTAGCATTCTCTTAGTGGACTTCTACCAAGATTGTTCAAATTATGAATCCCGGGTCAAAATTGACCTCGCACGGGGGTCATTTAGTTTTACATATGCTTATATAGGAAAAACTTTAAAAAATCTTCTTCTCTGAAACCACAAGGCCCAGAGCTTAGATATTTGGCATTTAACATTGCCTAGTGGACTTCTTACCAAGTTTGTTAAAATTATGCCCTTGGGGTCAAAATTGACCTTGCCCGAGGGGGGGGGTTACTTGTTTTACAAAGACGTATATAGGAAAACCTATTTGGTATTACATTATCTAGTGATCTTCCACCAGGCAAATGGACTTGTACCATCAGAATCGTTCAGATATTTGTACATTGTATACTCATTATCTCAAAGAGTTAAAGCATCTCAGTTGTAAAAGAATCAAGCCTAAGTATTTTGCGAGTGATTAAGGACATAAACGGGGCCCATCAAAGTGTGCATTATACTGAAAATAAAGACAACTTAAACTAGAATACTATTTTATGCGACAAGAGACATGCATGTATTTCAATTGAAGTGATTAAAGTTGAATTGCTGTCACGTTTTAAAAACACTAATTTAATATATTTATTCTTACGATATGACGACTATCATCACACATACTTTTAACACTTACTTTCTTCTTCTATATATGATGAATCCAATTAAGATGCCTAGTACCAGGAGGCCCACCGCTGCTCCGATTCCACCAAATACCGCAGAAGTAGGGCCGTCCTTCGTACTCCCAAGAGCTTCGCTATCTATGTAGGCAAAATATGCGGAGTAAGTGTACATATATAATTAGACTATAATTTTAAGTTTAGGTAGAACACAATTTAGAAGTAGGCATATTACATATCATAGTATGTTTCTTTGCTATGTTTTAGCTAACCAGGTACGAAGTGCCAGGGTGAGCTATTAGGATCGCTCACCCTCCGACGTACGTCCGTTCGTCCGTCCAACATTACCTTTAAACGGCATCCCTTCTGAAACGGCTGCACAAATATTGATATAACTTGGCAGGGGTGTTGATTGCATAAAGCTCTGCAAAAGTTGTTCAAAGAATTCTGTGCAAAACTGGCTATGGCAATATATAAAAATATTTTTTAAAGTTTTTCCATAAAGATCTAAGCTATTTGACAAGTAGCATGTTTTAGTTGACATCTATCAAGATCGTTCAAATCAGTACCAACTGGTTTGAAATTGGCCCTGCCCGTGATGTCACTTGATTTTACATAGACTTATATAAGAACAACTTATTCTCTGTAACCACAAGGCATAGAGCTTAGCTATTTCGTATGTAGCTTTGCCTAGTGAACCTTTACCGAGATTGTTCAAACCATGACCCTCGGCTCACAATTGACCCTGCCCTTAGGTCTCTTGATTTAACATAGTCTTATGTAAGGGAAACTGAAAAAATTCCCTTGTCTTAAACCACAACGTTCAGAACATACTTATGCAGACTGTAGCATTGTGTTTTGGACCTCTACTAATGCCCCAAGTCTAAATTGAACCTTTCTGCGACGCTTTTATAGACATTGTTTTAAGCCAATGGTAGCTAAATGAGCGGTAGAGGTCCATATTGGTCATCTTCTTTAATTTACCACTTCATTCATCCATCAACGTTGTTACTGACAAACGATAATTAAAGAGTATATCTGTGATCAGTTAACAGGTTGCTCTTAATAACTTTTGAGACACATGTATCATAAAAATCCACAGAAGTTTATACATTTGTAATACCATATAATTGAATTAGCGGTTAAAATATTGAATGTGTACGTGCCTGTTTAAACGTCAATATCCGATACAAATACAAGACAATGGATGAGCTCTGGATTTCTTAAACTAAACTAGATGAATAAATAAGATGCATGTACAAACTGTAATGATAACATTGCACCAAACTGATACAATGTACCTCTTATTACGTAAGGAAACTGGATCTATTCCCTTATTCACTACTGTACTATAATGAAATGAAACTTCTTGATGGTTACTGCATGTAAAGCAGTGATTAAAAGTAGCGACCTGTAATTCTTTGAAAGTTTACAGATCATTTTTTCAGGCAAACGTGTCCAAATTCAAGTGAAAAAAATGGCGCTTGTTAATCTCGCGTTTTCTCGATAACGACGTCAACGTCCAGAAGCCCCAGAATTGCATTCCACGCCACAATTATAATACTTGAAGTTGTACTCATCGTCGCATTAAGTTGACTTTGGGATGAGCGTATGAACATGTAAAATCTTTTTCATGTTACTTACTTATTTGACACGAAGGACCTTCCCAATTAGAATCACATTTGTTATCCAAGCAGCTTCCACTGATTTTATCACATTTCATGTTGTTCTTACAATGGCAGGTAAAGTTGCAGTTTTGTCCAAAATTTCCACTGTCACATTCTAGACGAAGAAATAAATTTGAAGACATCTTTAAATAGGTTATTTATCGAGATATATTAACTATACTGAATACATCCAACAAGCCAAGAAAAATGGAATACATATTTCGATAATAGTACAATTAATTGGAAATCAATGTACAGTTATGTTTTTGAATGTACTAAAGATTCAAATATACAGTAGTTTCAAACTAGGATTAGCAACAAACTCATTACTATTCAAAATGAAAATAAGTAACAATGATCTTTGTACTGTTTGTAATGGCAGTATAGAAACAATAGAACATATATTTTGGGAATGTTGTAAAATCAAACCACTTTTGAAATGTATAGAAGATAATCTACGTCTCATTAATTCTGAATGTTTTGTTGATAGCAAACTAATAATATTAGGTTCAGATAATGCTGATCATAAGATAGACTTGTTATTTCTTGAAGTAAAAACGTACATCTATTTATGCAAAAGAAAAGAAATAATACCAACATATGTAGGTCTAAAAGGGAGCCTCAAGTTTGCCTGTGTAATTATCAAACAGTTACCAATAAATGAAGAACTTTTATACAACAATAACAACAAAAGCTTAAAGAAAAAAAAAACACACTAATTAATATGTATTGGTAAAATATTCAAAACTAAAGTTTATGAATTACAGAAAAATCTTTTATTTATTTTTTCACGGCAAATCACCTTTTTTATTTTATGACCTTTCTATCAGATAGAAAGGATTTTGTTAAAAAAGAAAAGAAAATGACAAACATTTGATACATTATTAGCAGTATGATACTATTGTTTATTATGATGTATATTATCTAATATGAAACTTATTTGTAAAAAAATACATGTTTTTTAATATAAGATTTATGAAACACATAGGTGTGGTACCGTAACATGTTATTGTAACATAATACATGTACGTACTTTATATATTAAAATTGATATCTTGCAAACAATTCTAGTAAACAAGTCTTTTTTCAGGGATGTAGGTTATAGAAAAAACAACTGTTAATGTAGTCTTTTCAAAAGCCAAATAGCATGTTTGTACTTCTTATATTGTATTGAAATAAATGGTGTTACCCTAAAGGGGGCCTCCAATTAAAAAAGAAACATATACTGAATACATCCTGAATATTTTTATTCTTACTTATATACGAAATCTTCTAGTCAACTGATATCCTATACCACAGATATGTTAATATTATTATAAACAAGACAGCCATGGTCGCCCTATATCGCTCGCCTGAGTACCATAACATTCCAAAGGACACAAAGTATGTTAAAAGGTCAAGAAAACGTCATCAACGTAAATATTGTAATTAGTTTGCAATAACTGTACACACTGACAATATTCCGACTCTTTAGAATAACAAAATCAAGAGAGGTCAAACAGTAAAGGTCAAGGTCATACAAGGTTAGGACTGAAACAAACCTGCTTGTAAAACTGCGCGTGTGGTGCACATTTATTTGGGTTAATTTTTATATCAGTGTAAATGAAATGATTCTCAGAGTAGGGTCAATATTGAGTCCAGGGGCATGATTTGAACAATTTTGGTGTATGTCCACTGGACAATGCTACAAACCAAACATTTTAACTCTAGGCTTTGTGGCCCACTTTTCCATTCGAGATGACCTATAATTGAACATGAATATGTAATCCAAATGCAGCCTTTTGCATATTACATGGTCTATCTTGATTTAACCCAGTGTCCTAAGTTTGGGATTAAGATATTGGAAATCGCAATATACTGTTCAAGATCATTAAGATCTAGTAAAGATGCAGCCTCTGTTACATATATAAGTGTTTTTTCAAGTTTGAGACCCATGATAATTTGACCCATATTCAGCCGTGAACAAGACGACCATTCTGACTTAAATAAACACCCAACAAGAGGGCCAAGATGGCCCTATATCGCTCACCTTGGTACAAGTGCACTTGCCTTGTGGAAGATCACTAGACAATGTTATATACCAAATAGGTATTCCTATATACATCTTTGTAAAAGACCCCCCCTCAAGGAAAGACCAATTTTGACCCTAGGGGCATAATTTGAATAAACTTTAAAGAGGTCTACTTGGCAATGCTACATGCCAAATATCTAAGTTATAGGCCTTGTAGTTTCAGAGAAGAAGATTTTTTAAAGTGTTTCCTATATTAGCCTATGAAAAACTAAGGGACCCCCGTGAGAGGTCAATTTTAACCCGGGGGTCATAATTTGAACAATCTTGGTAGAGGGTTACTAGACAATGTTACATGCCAAATATCTAAGCTCTAGGCTGTGGTTTCAGAGAAGAAGATTTTTAAAAATTTTCCTATGTAAGCCTATGTAAAACTAAGTGACCACCCGCGTGGGGTCAATTTTGACCCGGGGGTCATAATTTGAACAATCTTGGTAGAGGACCTCTAGACAAGGGGAGCGGTGGTGTAGAGGTTTAGGTGTCTGCCGTTGTGGGTTCGAGCCCCACCAAAGTCAAGACCGTACCTCCTCATATGACACCAGTACTTGTTTTTTCAGGAAGCGGACTCGAGAGTGACCCAAAAAGCTTAACGCTTTCTTCACAATCGAGCTAAAATAAATTAGTATAAACTAAACTAAACTAATGATACATGCCAAAGATCTAAGCTCTAGGCCTAGTGGTTTCAGAGAAGAAGATTTTTTAAAGTTTTTCCTATTTGTTGCCATAGCAACCACAGTTTTGCATGGAATAGAATTCTTTGAACAACTTTAATAGAGCTTCATGCAAGGTACATCCCTGCAAAGTTTCATCAACATTGGCCCGGTGGTTTCAGAGGAGATGTTGTTTGAAGGAAATGTCGGACGGACGGAAAGACGGACGGACGACGGACGGAATGCCATCCTCATAGCTCACTCTGGCACTTTGTGCCAGGTGAGCTAATAAAAAGCAGCCTTTATTGCATACTGAAGGTTTTTATAGCATTTGAACTGGTACTGTAGTTTTTGACCCAATATTACCCATATTCGAACTCGATCTAGATTTCACCAGGACACTCGTTCTGACGAAGTTCTAATGAAAAATGCAGCATCTATCGCATACACAAAGGTTTCTATTATTCATATTGGTGATCTTGTTTTTGACCCGAGATTACCCATTACTTCTTGAATTTATTAAGACATTGATTCTTACACAGTTTCATGCAGAGCAAAGGAAAAATTCAGGAGCTATTGTATACAGGATTTTCTTATAATTTGACATGTTGTCCCAGTTTTTGACCCTATATGACTAAATTTCAAACACGACCTAGATTATGTTACGACACTCATTCTTTTAATTTCATGGGGATCAAGTAAAAACTGTAGCCTATACTGTAAACACAATGTTAAGTATGAACAAACCACAGGCAGACGACGGACATCAAGCGATTGCAATAGATCACCTTAGCACTTTTTTTTTTTTGTTTGTTTTTTTTTTTTTTTTTTTTTTTTTTTTTTTTTTTTTTTTAAAAATATATACAATTATATTTTAAAAGGAGGCTATACAAAGCAAGTTATAGGTAACACTTATTTCATAAATCCAGAAGACACTAGCTCAAGCTAACACTCTATTTTCTACAAGCAGATACCAATGTACATTGGAGTCGTACATTTTCCTGCGAGCATCGCATTACTTGATAAAATGATGCGATGCATTTAAACATTTAACTAAAATTTGTGTGCCTGTATATGTCCTAAACACATAAATTATACAAAACCACTTTCATATCTAAGGAGAAATAAATGAAATTCATAAATTATTTGATAATGAGAAAGCTGCGAGCTACTTGTAGACTTGTAGACAGACAATTACTTTGAACAGTGACTTTGATTAGTATACAAAGTATCAGAAAGGCAAGACGATAAGCATGATTCATGGATTGAGAAAGATTATCAAAGAAATATAATGTTATTTAACGAATAACTTTGTGGGGATCAGATCATATGCCGAGTTTTAAGAATATCAGTAAAATATACAATATTAAATCACCAGCTGCACGTAGCTAATTAAAAATCTCGTTCCTTAAACGTCATATATGTTTTGCCATAAGTCCGGGATTTGATTGAAAATTAGTGCATTAAATGCGTTAAAATTTTAGGATTGTATCGGGTTAGAACTTGACATGGGCATTGATGACAGAGACTTATACTAGACACACTCCATTCATTATTTTGAATATAAGTATCAAATATATATACCGATCAAACTTTGTTAGAACTAAAATATATGAGGGTACCGACGGCAAAACGTGCTTGAAAGTAAATAGAAAATCCATAAAATAAAGCACACTGTCGAAATTGTATAGGTTTGTTTTAAGATTGAAGCCAGTATTAGAACAGTGCAACGTCAACAACTAGCAATGCAAATTAAGAAATCATTAGACCACTCAGTAACCTGATCTTTCCTCCAAGGTTAAAAGAGATGTAAGCCTGCGGGCGAATATGTGACACGAAACGGCTAATCTCGTTACATAATAAGAGGAAATAACAAGTCGGCTACCATTCCTTTGTATCGTCAAACTAAGCAATACTTGATATCAGGATTTGAAATTGTCACGTGTATCGAGCGGTCGACACTATGATATTTTCTGATCTATGATATTATGAAGTGTTTAACCTACATCAAACGGATATATAATTTTCCTCAGCTATCTGCTTTTGATTAGTCTACCAAATATAATTGGTTTTCGTCAAGCTCATTAGCTTATGATTCGCGGTACCAATGCTTGTTAAAATAATTGTTTGAAACAGTAATCAACTTTAATCAAGGCTTCTGCATATACATTGATCTAAACTTTATATATATGGGATCTGATGCCTCTGCAAGTATGAGCCGAAGCTGCAAGTACGAAAATATATTCTTTCCCAAGTAAAGTTACAATGTCTTACCGTTCCAACCCAAGTCCCTACTATGTCTCAAACCTATACTCTAAACCCCTTGTCTCAACCTGGTCACAAACCAATGTTCGAAACAATACTCTGAACATCTTGTCTCAACCTGATCACAAGCCAGTGTTCGAAACTATAATCTAAACCATCAGCTTATACCACGACCCGAACATGTAGTTCAATACAGATATCAGGAAGACCCTGCAAGTATGAGCCGGAGCTGCAATTATGAGGGAACTTCGCCTGCATTGACTATGCCAAAGTCCTGGAAGTAATTATGGCTTAATTATGACTAAATCATCTCCTCGATGTGCTCTCTTTTAGCTCTGTCACCGATCCGCTCCTTGTCTCAACCTGGCCACAAACCATGTTCGAAGCTATAATCTAAACCATCAGCTTACACCACGACCCGAACTTATAGTTTA
The DNA here is from genome assembly GCA_022818135.1 of Saxidomus purpurata. Taxonomy (NCBI): domain Eukaryota; kingdom Metazoa; phylum Mollusca; class Bivalvia; order Venerida; family Veneridae; genus Saxidomus; species Saxidomus purpurata. The sequence goes on from JAFMSR010000033.1 coordinate 330,051, forward strand.
ATACAGATTTCAGGAGGACCATGCAAGTATGAGCCGAAGCTGCAAATATGAGGGAACCTCGCCTGTATTTACTATGCCTAAGCCCTGGTAATAATTATGGTTTAATTATTTCTCAATCATCTTCTCGATGTGCTCTCCCCTAGCTCTGCTACCGATGTTTGTGCTTATTAGGTCCACCATCCTCTAAAGAGGCTATAATCGGTACGACCCGGCTCTGCTACCGATCTGCCGCTACAGCTTTATATACCGGCCAGTTATACGGATATCTTTGACTTCTACATAGGTTTTACTGTACATACCTTATTTAATAAGCGTCTGTCAACTGTATCTTTGGGTACGGTTTTACCTGTTTATACTTGCACATGTACCTTGTCATGTACAGCGAAGGAAGATTATCATTTTCTAGTAATATTTAACTATAAATAACTTAGAGTTTGAACGTTTTCGGAGTATTACAGGCCTTCGAAATTTGATCAGATTTCGTATCAATCGGACGATTCTTAACTTTTAATTAACCCAAAGATTGGCTTTTAACAATAAGGACTAATTTCGCGACAAAATATAAACTGATTTGCATGTTTCACGAAAAACGTTATCAAAGTAAAAAACAATATACCGATGTGTGACAAGGAAACTTATCAACCGCACTCAATGCATTCCTCATCAGGAATATCTTTCAGTTTTTTAAAACTCTAAATCTCTGGTGAATTGCATAGCACAGTTAATTTTGTTAATCAGATTAACTGTGCTACGCGTTTCATACAATTCAACAGGCACAATTGTATGAAACGCGTAGCTCAATTAATTTTGTTAATTTAATCGGAATTTAGTGAACATAAGACCACCCCGTCTGTTTCAAAATGCAATGACCCAGGGTGTGGACTATGCCATTTTATTATTGAAGGATCTTTATATTCAATATAGAACGAAAAGTTTCATATCAAATAACACAGTACTGTACAAAATGTTTTATACGTATTAGTTTGTTACGGTTGTCAAGAATTTTATATCGGCCAAACATGTGATAAGCTTCGTAATAGAAGGACGGTGCATGATCAACAAATCAGAGATTCGTTAGCAAGACAATTGCCTTTAGTGGTCATTTATATAATCGTTCAAAAAAGGACCCTAAATATTCAATATTTCCCTTTTACAAATTTCACAGTAATAATGTTTCAGCTAGGTTATCTAACGAACGCTATATCATTGACATTTTTTAGACTAAATTAAACAATAACTGATGACGTCATCATTTTGACGTATTGTACATATGTGTACACAACTCCGACGTAACGTTGCTTAGTAATGTATATTGTATGCTATATTTATCCTGATGATGCAAAAGTGAAACCGCTTGGCAAATAAAAATAAAAAACTCATAGTGCGTCATTTTTTCATTTTATTTAGATTTCTATAAGTTGCTTATTCCGGTATATATTTTACCATTTTTGATATATATCATAATATATATACATGTATGCTTCTTTCTCCGCGTCTCGAGGGTCTAAGGAATGATTCTGCATATTCTATGTTTAAAAATACTTTTTTCAAATGAAATTTAACTCTAAAAATCTTAGATAACTATTCATTATTCCTCTTAGAAACACAATTTAATGCAGTTATTTGTTGTCTACACAAAATTACCTGATATGTTATGACCTCTGACTCTCTGATACACTCTGACACTTTCTCCGCGATCCGAAGATTTTGATTGGCTGAAATTGGGCTGTTCAATTATGTGCTTCCCACAATTTTTACAGGTAAATTCAGTAAGTATGTTCTAGACGCAAGGGAAATAATCACTCCTGACCAAGGGCAAAATGGAGGATAAGAATTTTCAGCTTATTTCCATGAAATATGTTAAAATGGAATATGTTGTATTTAATATTTTTGAAGATAAAGGTTTTTTTACATGATAATTCTCCAAATACCTGCTTGATTCGCATGATTTTTCTCGTAAACGTGTAAAATCGCTCAATACCAAACTTGCATAGAATCCGTATGTTTGGAATTATTTCGCGTGCGGCCATTCGTCGGAAATAACTATCACGCGAATCACGGAGAAAGCTCGGATCGGGGAGAAAGTAAATTTATCTAACTTAAGCAATTGAGCTTAAGGTACTGTTCCATGATTTAACTGCAGCTGGGTTAACAATATGTGTATTGTTTAGACAAAAACTTCAAGAAATAGTAACATGTAAACAGATTATTGATTCGTTTTGTATAAATAGCTCAAATAAAGGCTCTTACCCTTGTCGCAAGAGTCACCTTTCCATCCCGGGTCACATTCACTAATATCACAATTACCATTTACATTACTACAAGTTGTTTTGTTGATGCAGTGGCAACTTTGGTTACATCTTGCTCCAAACCTTCTAACATCACATTCTCAAGAAAAAACGAACGAAATATACTTAGTGTCGTTTAATGTTATTACTAAAATTGTATTCACAAACTATATCTTGGCAAAAGGACTAAAACCTTCCCGGCACAAAAAGAGATTTGCTTAGTACCACCTCGAGAAAAAAATAATAAAAGTTACAATTCAATTCCTTCGTAAGTGGTTCACATATTCGTTCTACACTCACTGAAGAGTAGTTTAGAGAAAAAGATCCCTACCCGTGTCACATGACTGGAATTGGGTCTTTGTCTACCAGACAATTTTGATCTTTAGATAATTCTATTTTACGAGCCGCGCCAATGTTACCTTCGTTCGGAAAACACGAAGGCGTAGCATGAGAATTTTAAATTTGTAATTGTAATTTATTCAAAGAATATATAGTGTTACTATTGATCTAACGTAAAATACTAAGTATGCTGGCTCACAAAGAACTCAAGACCGTGTGTGATAATTTAATACGTGCGTAGTACCTTGTACCTTGAAAAAGGCAAGAAGAAATCAAAGTTTTATTTAAATCGCTACGTCAGTCGTCCACGAATGTAATTGTACGCAATAAAATGTATTCATAAGAAATTAAATGGCCCCTACCCTTATCACATGCTTCTTCGATCCATCCCGGGTCGCATTCGCCAATGTAACAAAAGCCGTTCACATTGTTGCAAGCGGTTTTGTTAATACAATGGCAAATATGGTTACATCCTGATCCAAAGCTTCCTGCATCACATTCTTGAAAAAAAGTGTACTTGTTGTTACAGTTTCATTCTTTGCATTGCATAAAGATAATCAGGAAAATACTTTTTGACTGTATTTTTGGGTGGGTTTGATGATTGTTTATCTATTGTGATATTAATTACTGCTTACAAAGTATACATTTTTGGCGTGCGTGTTATAAAAGCACAAACACAGTTACACAGGAATAGCAAAGAACGTCAGAAATTTGTTCATGAAAAGTAATGTTTAATTTCAACATTTTACTTGTATGTGCGTTTACTCTTGGTTTTGCGCGGGTATGTGTTTACCTTTACTTTCGCATTTGGCAAAAACGTTGCTTTGTAGTGTGTGCTTTGATGCATTTTAGGAATAACTTTATGTGTTTTTATCTTTTTGATTTTCATTTGGAATATTCTATATTGTAAAGCACTACTCATAACCACTACATACACAGGTATAATATATTGTACCGATATTACAGGCATAGCGACCAAGTCAAACTAGTACGGTTACAAATAGCAGTACCTACAAAACTTTATGAACGAAAGGATAACTCGAAGTAGCTGTCCCGAAAGTAAACGCGGAGGAAAACAGAATTTATGAAGGAAAATAGACAGATTTATTTCTCAATACTATACGGGTTTCTTTCAATTAACCAGACAGAAACGGGACATTTTTTAAATAATTCTGCCAATATTGGAGATAGAAACACGAATGTTTTACCCCCAGCTGTACGCATCCGTATACGTTGCGGAGGTCACACAATAGGTTTTCGAGTTTAATTCGGGTTAAACAATTACCAGTGAAACGTACGTCAATCATCCGGACAATTGTTTATTTGTGTAAACAGTCCGTTATTTCATCAGATTTTTTTTCTTTCTGGTTGATATTCTCACATTATGCTCTGTACAGCTAAAAGCATTTCCGGAAAAAAACAATTGATTACTATTTATAACATTAATTCTAACCCGAGGTCCGTCATGGTTACATTGATTTAGGTACTGTACTAAATGTGTTATGTAATGCTTTTAATATGAATTTAACGAAGCCCATCTACTTTTAAAGATTTTAGTATGTTCTTTACGGTTTTCAAGGCTTTTCCCATTCCAAACTGTTACAATTTAATGGAACTAGTGTTGAAAAGTGATGTGAATATTGATATATTCAAGTCCCCGCGTGACAATGGCCGTCTGCAATCAAAACATAAGGCAAGTGCAGTACATATATATCGATTTTTTAAATGTAGTTCACCAAAGGTCATGTGGAAAGCATTGTCAAAGAAACGGAAAGCGTCTACATAATCCAGGTATCTCCACAACACGCTGACTCAAAGGATAGCTGTTTAATTACGCGCAAATCGAAATTGCGTGCGGTTAACATGAAGGATACCAGTACTCTAATTCAATTGCCTATGTAACTGCGAGAAATGAAAACTAAATATTTTTGACTGCTTTAGTTGTATTACAGACATTAAGGGAGATAAATTACAAATGGGAATGACTAGATTTATGGCCCTCAGGTACAGAACTTCCTCTTAGTGCCCTCCTTTAACTGTGAGTTATATCAAGACAATTCAATTGAATACGTTTGGAGTTCTGTTCTGGATAAGCAATATTTATGCACTTTCTCTCATTGGCCACTATAACTGAGTGGCATGTCAACTAATAGAAAGATGCTCTAGCCACAAATTTAATATAGAGATGCTATATACAGTTCTCAGCGTATCTAGCAATGATCAAATGACTGAAAATGTGTGACAAATCATCGAAACGAAACATGCACATAATATGCACATTTTCTCTTAGTACTACAAATATACGTAGTTTCCTTAAAATTGAAGACAGAAGTTTAGTCTCCGTGGTCGGGTGGGTCAAGTCGCTGACTACTGTACGTCTTACATATTCAGGGTCATTGGTTCGGACCCTCATCGGACCATGTCAGGCTCTTTAAAACTGACTAAAATACGGTTGAAACAGGCGTTAAACTTATACAGCAACACCAATAACGAGGTTTCTTTGAAGCGGCGCAGATACGAAGGTGCTTACAATATAAATACACCGTGTAGCAATAATCAATGTCCTAGTAGTCAGCTAAAAATCATCAAACCGGTACCATGCTGATTCAACACGCAGTTTTTGTAAGTCCTAAAGCTTCTCGTGACGTTTTATATTATTTCTTCCCGTGGGTGCTAAACCTTAGCACATACAATATCGAAAACATAATATATGTAACAATAAAAGACCATTTTATGTTATGCTAACTACATGTAATGAAAAACTGTGTTTCATTTTATACCTACTTATGTTTATCTGAATTTTTTTTAGTATTTTTACAGTAAAATACAGCATCCCGTATCAAATTTCCCGTATCAGATGAATTTAGCCGTATCTTATCTGTCAGCCGAATAAGTTTTACACACATTTATATTTATATCATATTCCTACGCTAAAAGTTGAAAAATAGATTCACATTGTTACAGTAAAAAAAGACAAACGAATACAATGTCTTTTTAGCGTTAAATAAACCAGAAATGTGATTTACATTTTGCATTTACTTTTTATTACTATTGTGTGTTTATACACGGAAGACACAAGCGACGTCACTGATGTCTTATAAAAATTGACACGAAATAGCGCTTTCAAATTTCTTGTGCATTTAACCTAATTTGAAAATGCGCCAAGTTTAAAATGTTAAATGAGAATGCAAGACGGTTTTCTAAAAATTTAACATGATGTTCGGTAAAGGTATAGTTATAAACAGTAGCCAGGTCGACATGGTCATTTGGGGAGCGGGGTGCGTATCTGGGTTCTCGTTGGCAGCATAGGTCAGGATCACACTCACGAGCCGCGTTTCAATGTTATCTCGGAAAACGCTATAACCAACTCAAAAGATACGACGCCGCGGATCAACAACTTAAATTAGTGTCTGCCGGAAGCAATTTTTAAGTAGTCATATACATAAGGCTACGTTTAATTTAATATTTAGCATACTGAATAAAAGAAAATTTGTTTATATTGATATAATGGATAAAAATATATCTCAACTCAAAAGGATACAATTTTGATATTTAATAAGTGCGTCGCCTTGCGTAACAAAGGCAAAATAAATCAATTGTATCACTTCTCGGTGAGATATATTCCATATCCAATTATAACAAACAAATATCTTCTAGAAAAAAATCAAATATATTCCATTCTGAAAATATGTTCATCACACCATGGGAGTGAAACTTCGCTGAAATCCATTTATTGGTTGCTGAGTAATGGCATAGACACGAAGGAAATAAATATACTTGAAAATGACTATGCGAAAATTGTTAGAAAAAGAACATGCATAAAGAAAACACATCTCTTCTGAAGCTTCACGTGAAGTTTAATCAAACTTAACATTGTAGTCGCATAGATATGAAACTCGACGAATGAACGTCAGGTGGACGGAAATACGGACAAAGCCGTAGCTCATGGAGCATAAAATTTAAAGAACATGTGCATAACATACCTGTATCGCATGAAACGTTTTTCCAGCCAGGATCACATTTCCCTAGGTCACATGTTCCGTTAATATTGTTACAATGTGTTTGATTAATACAGTGACATGTTCTGTTACAAGCCTTTCCAAATGTTCCATTGTCGCATTCTAATAAAAGTTTGAAACTGTTATTCAAGTTTGAAAATGTTGTTAAGTGAGAATGCAAGACTGTTTTCGAAAACATTGAACGTATGAAGTGTAATATTGTTTTGCTTTATAATCAAGTATGACCAGGGTCGACAGAGGTCAATTGTGGGGAGCGGAGGAATGACTGGAATAGGGCTTTTGTCTACCAGACAATTTTGATCTTTAGATAATTCTATTTTACGAGTCACGTCAATGTTACCTTCGTTCGGAAAACGCTTAAATTTAAAGCTGCAGAACCGTTCGGATTCAGAATTTAAATTACTCGTGCTACGGATGCATTCGTTGTAATTAAATCACGAAGGCGTATCATAGAATTTTAAATTTGCATCGGAACGACTAAATGTAATTTATTCAGCGAATATATAGTGTTACTATTGACCTAATGTAAAATACTAAGAATGCTAGCTCACAAAGAACTAAAGACCTTGTGTGATAATTTATTAGTGCGTAGTTCCTTGTACCTAGAAAAAGGCAAGAAGAAATCAAAGTTTTATTTAAATCGCTACGTCAGTCGTCCACAAATGTAATTGTACGCAATAAAATGTCTTCATAAGAAATTAAATGGCCCCTACCCTTATCACATGCTTTTCCGATCCATCCCGGGTCGCATTCACCAATGTAACAAGAGCCGTTCACATTGTTACAAGCGGTTTTGTTAAAACAATGGCAACTATGGTTACATCCTGACCCAAAGCTTCCTGTATCACATTCTTGAAGAAAAGTGTACTTGTTGTTTCAGTTTTGAACTTTCAATAACAGAAATGTGTCATTATTCTGCATTTTAAATATTCTATATCAAAAAGAATATGTTTAAGCCACTGCATGCTCGGATATGATATTATGAAGCTTCATAAAATGTATAGCTACTAATGCCTACCATAGCCAATATGAAATTGAATTAGCGATTTATGAATGAATATACATGTATACTTATCAAAACATGTGCATAACATACGTGCATCACATGACACATCTTTCCAGCCAGGATCACATTTCCCAAGGTCACACGTTCCGTTAACATTGTCACAATGTGTTTGATTAATACAGTGACATGTCCTGTTACAAGCCTTTCCAAATGTTCCATTGTCGCATTCTAATAAAAGTTGGAAAGTACAGTGAAATAAGCTGGATAAGAGAGCAATATCGTTTTCTTAAAGAACATTAACATATGAAGAGTTAATTTAGTACTTTTTCATGGACTGTATTTATGTGTTTTTTTTTTATTTCTTGTCGATTGCGATACAACAAAGAACTTCTGAGAGAGAGAGAGAGAGAGAGAGAGAGAGAGAGAGAGAGAGAGAGAGAGAGAGAGAGAGAGAGAGAGGAACTGACTAACGCGTTACCACTACACCGATGCGTGGAACAAATTAACTTTACACAACAAAATAGCGGTGTTTCTTATATTAAGCTATCAATATCAATGTGATAAATATTATACATGCTTCGTTGCATATTTCCAAATGTTTAAGGGGGTCGTAATATTTTCTTATGTAATCGAATTGAATTGACGGCTAACTTAGTACACGCTATTTGCATGGGCGTTACAAAGCAACAATTTCCAGAAAATATTCAAATGAGTACCAGAATTATTCGAAAGGGGATTTGATGTGTTGTTTTATTTAAATTTACAAGTCATGACATTATTTGGACGATAAAATCAACCAGTGAAAAATAACCATACATCATTGATTAAGCGATATGTTTTACACAACATTTTGATCGTGTTTATTTAATACACTGTACAGATTTACATATTTAGCTAGAACTTTCGCCATAGGCGCCTAATATGCTATTCGTCTATATATTTGTACAATTTGTACATGAAATATTCAGATGGTCACAATTCTCATAACATCTTACATTTTGTGTGGCTTTCCGATGAAAAACTATAGTAAGAGTTGCATCAACAAGATTGAATTTACTATATGTGTAATATATAGCATATTCTGAAAGAAAGGGCCATAACTCTGACAGTATTTGTCTTATTGGCAAAGTCTTAGTTCGATGCACTTCTGCACATCATGTTGAGTTACTGTGCAAAACTAGAAAGCTTTTCACGCAAACTGTGGAAAAAGTTTCGTCCGCAAGATTGGGTCTACAGACGAACGGTGAGACAGACGGTAAAATAGTGATATCGACAGTGAAAATACAAGTTCAAGTAATATTTATAATAGAATGGAAGTATCATATCTATTTGACTTCATTAAAATGAAATCGATCAAAAAGAAGTGCTACTTGCTTATAAGAAATTGAAATTAATTCTGAGGAAAATTATTCAAAATAAATTTACATCTTATAGGAAAAAGTAAATAAAACACTTGATCATTTTTTAAAATTTACCTATGCATTTAAAGCGACTGCACTCCAGATGGACAAGTTACGATAAAAAAAGAAAATTTTCAATTTCAAGAAAACAATTGTCATTACTGTATCAGGGGCATTGTATTATGATGACGTGACAAGTTTTCTAACAAAAGAAACAATTAAAATGTGTTGTTTTGCTTACTTTTATTGTAGAAAATATCACCCCGTGACTAATGGGGTGGGCTCTTTGGTTTATCAATATTTTTAACTCGCATCAAATCAGCTGACTCCGTAGCGTAGTAGGTTAAGCCCCTGTAAATTTTTGTAAGCGCAAAGATCCGAGTTCAAAACCTGGCTCGGGTAAATTTTTTTTCTACCTTTATTTTTAGCTCTTACACAAAGAAAATAATCTTGATGCTGACAAATTGAATATATATTGATTTTACCAAAAAAATAAAATTTACTAAGAATTTGGAGTGCAGTCGCTTTAAGTGATGTTCAGACTAAATATATCAAAAAAGGATATCATATAAAGCCTCGACACGTATGCATAAACATACCTGTATTGCACGATACGTCTTTCCAGCCAGGATCGCATTCACCTAGGTCACATGTTCCGTTGATGTTGTCGCAATGTGTTTGATTGATACAGTGACATGTCTTGTTACATCTTTCTCCAAAAGTTCTAGTTTTGCATTCTAATCAAATGTTTGAAATGATATCATATATGCTAGAGAAATTCGCAATATATCTAAAAGACCATTAAACGCTTGAAGAAACAAAGAAGTGGTTTTACATGGACTAACGTTATGCGTGACATAAACTGTTTTTGAACCGGATAACTTCTTCGAGAACAGAGTGCTGATGGTAGGCATCTCAAGCCATCCAGTGTATGTCGTTTGTTGTCGGTAAAATACATCTCCTCTGATTACTTGATAAAACTTTTACTTTATACCCTACAAAGTGTTAACAAGCTATAGAGATCTGTATTTAGTATTTAGTCAGAATTTAAAGGTTTACATAAATGTTTATCAAATAGCCTATCTGTAGAAGTACAAAAAATAGGCCCTAAGGCATTGGACAGTTTTTCTTAAAAGGAAGGCCAAGATGGTCTTATATTCCTTATACGAGTAACATTGTACCAAAAGAAAAGAAAGTCAATCATAAGGTCATACGGATGACTTTAAAATCTGCTTGCAAAACTGTCCAAAAAGCCCAAATTGCATAACTGTAGCTTCAAAAACGGTCAAGGAGTCTAAATTAACACATTTAGTGATATAGTGATGGATTCACATTGATTAGGTGTTCGACTTCAATAATGTCCACAAGGTTTTCTTCTATGATTTGACTTGGTGACCCAGTTTTGGAAATTACATAACCCAGTTTTGAACTTGAATACAGATTATCAAAACAACCATTCAGACCAAGAATGGGTACAAAATCTGGCTTATAGTGTGCTTATTCATTTTTCATTTGGCTTCTTTGTTTTTGATCCGACGAGACCCAGCTTTAAACTTGCCTAACACTTAATCAAAATAAACATTCTGACTAATTTTCAACATAATTAGTGTTTGTAGGTTTTTCTATCATTTTATTGGTGACTTCTTTTTTGACCCCACGCGACCCAGTTTTAAATGTGTCATAGAAATCATTATGACAAACATTCTGACCATGTTTCATGAAGATTTGGTCAATAATGTGGTCTCTAAAGTGTCTCACAAGCATTATTGTTCACGCGCGACATGTTAACATGATTTTCTATGACTTGTCCAGGTGTTCAGTTTTTAAACCTACTTTAACCAGTTTTAAAAGTGTCCTAGAAATCATTAACAAACACATCCTGAACATGTTTCATGAAGATCTGGCCAATTATGTGGTCTCTAGAGTATTCAAAAGCATTATTGTTCACCTACGACGAACATTTACTGAGCACAATAGCCCACCTTGTTCAGTTGAGTAAAAACTACTTTTGAGTGCATTTATTTGAAATATAAAGACATCTATAATATTTTATAAGGAAAATATTTTAATTTGAGGAACTAAGCATGTAAAGCATACTCACCATGCGTTTACGAAAGTCAATTGTTCGTCAAATGATTAAAGTAAAGTGATCGTTAATATAATTTATTTGTGTCTTCAATTTTAAAATTGACAAAAGAATATAATACAATAAAACTAGAATCTTGAGACAGTTTTTTCGGTCCTAAAATTTCATTAGAAATGCAAGGGAATCCAACAAAAGAGTGTTAAGATTAAGCTTATAGTGGTGCTCACGTATAACTTTGCTCAAGAACGAACAATACACGATGCAAGGACGATATCTGATGAATGAATCATTAATGATAAACGAAACGAACGACTGAAACGAAAAACGATTACTCGATATACTCGGACATTTTCGTATGCTTAACAACAATATTACTAATAGCGGTCCTATAGTACTTTATATTGGAAATGAATGGTGGTTTCCAGAATCTTTCAAAGGTAAGCATTACTTTTTATGCTAAACTATCTTTATATCTCGTGTAAATCCTGCACGATATACAGAGCGTCTACTTTCGTTTTAAGTCGAACTCAACATCTCTTCTACTCACAAATATATCGTGAGATAAAGAAAAACAGGTAACGGCAAGATAGTTTAGCTAATTGAAAGAATGATTCTTCATTTCATTTCTGACATAATTTTATCCGATCGTTGAACAATAATATAAATGATACATGTTTAAACCTAGACTTACGTGAAAACGTCCTACGCCATTGGTCGTCTTCACTATCTCGGACTACGCCTATATCATTCTTATCGTGCAACGTTCATCACACGGAACTAACGATGCGCTACACGATACACGATATGAATGTTGCACGAAGAATACACGAACGATACACGAACATTTTGCAAAGTTACACGTGAGTACCACTGTAACAAACAGTTGATAGTCGCATATTATTACCCAGTTCACATGACTCTCCTCTCCAACCAGGCAGACATTCAGGTGTTTGACATTTACCGGTAATCAGATCACAACTTGCATTATCTGAGCAGTGACATTGGTGACTGCAGCCGGTTCCAAATGTACCCAAATTGCAAACTGTAATATATTTATAGCGTTTGTTGATACGATAAAAATGAAGCTCAGGCAAGCATTATGCTATTTAAGGCTTCTGAGCACCTCAACAACAATGCACAGTGAGCAATATGTGTTTATCTTAGGATTAATACCAACAACTTATAAAACGCACTTAAATAGAAGTATGCCCATTGTGTCATTGTATTGAAACGTGGTTTTCAATATAGCGCAAGATTTCAAAAGCGTTTGCATAGCTACAATTTGTTATTTTCAGACAGTTTAATGGACCGTTTTTAACACCACAATCTGAGGGTGAGCATCTTTAAGGTGCAAACCTCCGAGCGTCGTGTGTTCGATAATTCTAAACAGATGTTTTTATAACTTCATCTTGTGCATGAATACGAGACATTGTTATCACATTCGTGCCACGGAAAGACGGATTCAGTTAGTAGATTCTCATATTCTTTTACCTTTTTCATACAGCTTTAACTCACATATCGTCAAAATAGCAGATGAACGCCTAACGATAAGGAACTTTGCAATGGTAGCTCTGTCTAATATTTGGTAAATACTGTGGAATCTGTGATGTTCGGTATGTGGTAAATGGATTTCCCCTTAGTATTGCCGCTCATTGTTGTATTGGCTGCATAGATAGTTGCTTGTTCCAACTGATAGTCAGTGCGAGTTGGTCTGATATTTTCTGAAAATGAGGTTAATTTACGTAAAATTTAAACGGTCGTTGTGGTATCCTAAACATTCGTATTTAAAAACTCGTTTAACCTGAAATAGAATCAAGTTAAAGTGATTCTTTGCAAGTTTCCGATGGCCCTTCAATTTTCGAATTTTAAAAAAATAGTATTAAACGTGTTTTTTGAATTGTCAAAGAATGGTACAATAAACAACCCAAAATAAAAAGGGCGTTGTAAACACTTGATTCTTTCCTTGCAACCATTCGGTGTTTACTATATCCTTAAGAGCGGAATTTATAAGCCTGATCATTTGACGTATCCTATGCCATCACAAATAAGAGTATTTAATGTCTCCTTGACCCTCCTAGATTTAAATTCTAGAATTAAAATTCCTTTTCATTTTTAAGTTACAAATCTGATCAAAAATATACATGAACTTCTCATCTAGTATCTAAATATGAACTATGAAGTATTTGCACCAAATTTCCGACAAATACAATTAAGCCAAGCCTGACCGTGTATGAGTATTGGCGTAGTATGAAAACTGCGTTTCGAGTAGTTCCATTTCAACATTCACATTAACAGGAACTCACATTTCTGAATTTAAATGTTTGAATGCTATGGGGTTTCCTGGGTACGGTTTGCTGACACTGGAATGTTGAAGATGTCTCAAAGTACTGTTCTCTTGCGAGAGTTTTTAGTTTAAGAACTAGAAACGAAGTTACAGGCCCTTTGTCAGTAATATAACTATAGGTGCTACTATCAACGGGAAAAGCCCAATATTAATTTTATTCATTAATTTGTTATTGGAAATCACGATTAATAAACACTACATTTAAAGTTATAGACCGGAAACAAAATTGAATGCAGTAGTGCAACCTTTACTTTGGATATTGGTTGCTGGTTGTTGTGCATGAAACATTGGGTAATGGGTATTGCATGACACACTATTCGGTATGGGTAACAGTTATATCAAAATGGTCGATGCAAGTGGAAGATACAGACCGGCAATAAAATTGCATGTAATAGTGTTTGAGCCCTAAGTGTGACCTCCTAAGTCTGATCTTGATTCGTTGATTAGGTGGCTGGCTGTGGTGCATGACACACCTTTAGTGGTATGGGTAACAATTATGTGAAATTATATAACAATCAGTCCGTGCATGTGGAAGATACAAATCGGAAACGAAAACGCATATTGTAGAGTTTTTGCCGTAAATGTGACGTTAACCTCGGGAGAAGGTTCTTGCGTATGACACACCCTTGTGGTATGGGTAACATTGTGTGAAGTTATATCAAAATCGATTCATGCATAATGCAGATCAGAAGGGAAATAGCGGATGGACGGACTGAACAGCTCAAACTGTAGTCCCCAAACCAGTCATTTAATCGGTAGGGGACAAATTAACATACTGTATGTTCCGTCAGAAGTGACTAAACTTGCAAAGGATCGTTTGTGCTTATTTGTACAAAATATATTGGAAGTAATTTCTACCTGATCAAGGGTTTTCCTTCTGCTGTGCAGTAACCGAATTGTGTCTCCATTGTCAAAGAACTTGCGTGTGCTCAAGTTGTGCTTTAAAGGGGTTAGGACAGCTCATATTCAAAGGCAAACAAAAAACCTATTTGTACCTTAGTACACATACGTAAAACGGAAATTATTGTATTAAACTTACCTGGGGACAAGCTACTGTATAGTGATACCCGTATTATCGTTACCATGCATATTGTGTTAAATTGAATTTAATAAGGGATATGCAGGGATTTGCATCGTTACATCCAAATAATTAACTAATTTGCTTTTGTTTTCGTATAATTCGTGTATTTTGAAACGCGCGTTTAGGATACCACAACAACCGTTGTATTTCGGCGAATTAATCTCCTTTTCAGGAATAATCTACATTAATCAAAAAAGATGCAAGAGCATGCTGATAGCACTTCAAATTGTATGTACTCTCCGATTCATCTAAGGGAAACCCATCAATTATTTGCAAAGATAATGACAAAAACTTATTTAGAATTGGATGAAATTCTTCTGTTTTCTGTGTGACGATACCTAATAGTCACATAGGTTGGCGACACTGTATTTATTACATCAATTTTCAGTTTAAATCGAGTAAAATACTGAAACTTTTGATTGCATATAGGCAAATGCATATCGATATAATACATACCTTCGTATGCGCGACCATAAATCTTGAGTGCATCAATAAGGTATTTTTGTCCTAGATCAATCTGCCACCAAGACGTCACGGAACCATTTGCAACACTACAACAGTTACAATTATCTACATCGTAGCTGTCAATTCCGTCCAAAGCCTTTGGAGGAATCCATACCGTTATATATTCCTGACTGGGACGTTTGAACATTACTGATACGACGTAAGAGATTTAAGTCTGGAAAGCAAATACATAGTACATTTGACACAAGAGGCATGCAATTCTTATTTCATGCATTTTAGATATTATAACCAAAGAATCAAACTATTTATCCTATACTTTTTAATATCATCACTTTGTTGCTACAGAGCTTGGAAAAAAAGGTGAAAAGTGACTGAAGTGTAATACGTAATACATTTGTATAGTACTTATTAATTATCTCAACATTTAATTATTAATCGATTTTGCAACTCTCAGTAAGTTTCACTTTGAAATAAAAGTTATACAAAATATAGCATTGTCAAAACTATGTCTCTCTCGATGCAAATGCTGATATTAACAAAAGTCATGTTTTATTCCTGATTATAGCAGAAAAAATACATTTATACAAGTATTCTTACCAGTAGAGCAAGTATTTCCGCCCCAACCAAAAGCACAACCACGGGGACAATAGCCATTTGCTTTGGAACATGGTAAACTGTTGTTGCAATGGCAAACATGTGTACAGTCTCCAAAATATCCATCGTGACACTCTATTAGAAATTTTAATACATGTATGTATCTATTTTCAGACATGAAGTCAAAGGAACGTCTAAATATTTGTTCAATAAGTCAGGAATACTCTGAATGATAACAGATGAAGCACATCGAAAATATACAGAAGTGCCCTAACGTAAGCACATTTTTTGCCAGATGAACTAACGTGTGTTAAATTCTACCGTCCCTTTAAATTGTTTATATGTTTAAGAAATGTGCGATAGTAGGTCGTTCATATTAACTGTAAGGCTTATAGCGATTTTGACGTTAAGCAGTAGTTTATTAAATGACAATAAATACAATGAGACTATTATTATGTTACGACGTTACCATTACTGCAATAATTGCAAACAAGTTACTGCAAAGAAGTTTAGAGTCAACTTTAGGAACATAGCGTCATATTCTTACATAAATAATGTTTTTGTGTCTTAAAACCAAGAGTAGAAAAAACAAGGTTTTATTATGTAGCAAACAACGTTTCTACTAGTAGAATGGTACGACGTCAATATGACGTCATATTTATTCACCTTTTGCAATATGTGGTCGTATTGGAATTGAAACAAGAAAAGTACCACAGCGGGCTTTAGAACAGTGTCTTAACTTGTTATTGCCAAGTCACATATCAATTTTAGTTGTGTTTCTCCTTTCGAGAGACAGCTTCCTACTTTTTTGTAACAGGAGCAAAATATTCCACATATTACAACTTTTATCTTACAGAAACTTTATATTTTAAACAAAGCAATGACTATAATTGGTGATACCAACACTCAAATTCCTACTTACTACTAATTATATTATAAATTACTCACTGAAGAGTGATGTTTACCCAATTTTTATCTGACTTTCATATGCCATTTTCATTCAGTTTATAAGTTGAGTGCAGAGAGCTTTCCACTTCTTTACCTATATTCCCGTTTTACCGAAGCTGATATACAATAAAACTACTTTCTACATGTAAACGTGTGCAAAGAACTATTCACTACTTCACTTACATAAACATTTTCTAAAGCCGTCCTAAATATAGCTGACCGCTGTAGCGGCCTACAATGATATCATTTTCATCGTTGTTACCCTCTAATAAACTATCATTTGCCGTTCTGAAGCTCAGTAACAAACCACCCAGAACTCCGAATCCTTGTTTATTAGACAACGAACACAGTTGGAACGGATATAATTTGTTTCGTAAATATCTATTGATTTCCGCCAGTAATACCAGTTGAAAATAACGAATGTTCTATGTCTCCTCATATAATCATACTGTCATTGAAGTTGATTGCACATAGTTATCTAGCCATTTTATAAGCAAATAATATTGTAAGTGTTGTGCTAAACTTGCAATGTGTTTAAGTATTTCCATTCATAAAGCTTATAAAGTTGATAATTTTACAAATGAAATACTGTTTATTAATGTTAACTGAACTGTTGGGGCATTAGGTACTTTTAAATTTAACATGTTGAAATACACTTCATATCATGGTACATTTCTAACAATAGCTGGAGAAAACACAAACAATAAGAATTTGTAAAACAGTTCAAAGATCAAATTTGATATATTCTACGTACAAGAACTGTGTAAAACTACATAGTGCACATTGTATAATTGGAGTGTTTCCACTTACACATATAACTTAATACATATGTTTGTTTCCCATATATTGTCTTTATGTTGCCGTGTCAAAATATATAATTTATATAATACATATAAAATCTAATGCTGCAATATGCAACTTTACAAATACGTGGTTTCTTTTATAACTGTATATCAAATGAAGTGACGTCAATTGTGCAGTCAGACATGCTGTCAAGACGTCTTTTATTTTCATAGTTTTTGGTTTAATTCAAACATAGCAATATGGTATATAATGCAAGAATGTTGTTTGGAAAGTTGTAGAAAAAAATGTGTTATCTGTTTTATTAAAGCGATACTATCAGATTACATTTTGAATACAATTATTAATCCTCTGAAAGCATATATAAGACAACATCTGTCATGTGGACAAACAACAAACACGTGTGCCCTACTCTCTAAAACCTCATTGCACTTTAGGCTTATTGCCTATTCAAATCCGGTTATACTTACGGTTATAATTATATATAATTTCATGATCTAATTTTAAGGACTTTACAGACGTTTTTTCCTTCCGACTCGGCTATTTGCTATTGATGTGAAAATGTATTTAGAACAAGGGTTTGCTAAGAAAATTTGATCTGACTCTTTTTTTATCATGTAATACATTTTATTGTTATTATCAATAGAAGTTTCTCAAACTGTTGTATAATTGATATACAATTTTATAAAAATGTATAAAGGAATAAAACAAATGAATACTTGGAAACCAGTTGCAAGATGTTTATAAATTAATTTTAAACTTGTATGTTAATGCAAAAATGTATTTTAATGTGTACAATTTTACCGCTTATAAAATATTCTGCAAACTTGACTTAAATTTATTATACATGTAGAACAAAGAAATAATGCAATACAATTTTCGAATGTTTCCCTCGAATAGTTAAATCAAATGCAAGGAACCGGAGCTATGAAAATACCACAAGGCATAAAATATTCGCTTCGTGAAAATAAGTTTATTTTGTAAATACATTTTATATTATTTCATCGTACCCAAGAAAAACTTTTAAAAAGTGTTGTTTCTGTCGGGATTCAAACTTCAAGCTTTTAGTTTTTTATTGGTTTCAATGCCATAATTCATTTGAAAATTGAGAACTTGTGGCATTAATTGAAGACAATTATAAGCGACTAAGTATTTTCAATTTCTAAAGCAATACGTAATTATATACATAAACATTACTTGTCACGGTAAGTCTTCGGAAATGTATTTGGTTTACGTGAGTTTAGATTTTAGTTCTTAAAGTAAGGATGCAAAAGATTGAGGATCCTATGACATACAATTGATCGGAAACCATGTTAAACTAAAGATCACCACGACCCTGATCTTTTTTCATTTTTTGAACTGACAAATGCCAGTCCGTTTATTCTGCAGTTAAACAACAAATACAAACAGTATCACAGTCAAACAAGGAAGAAAAAGATTAATTAACAAAACCACATACTATATATTTACAACAAGTATATGCTTTTCCTATTAAATTCACCAAAAATTCATTTTAGTTTTTTTTTATGGAATTTCTCCAGACTTACAGGGAATTCTGTGTTTTTCGTAGTATTTGAAAAAGAAATGTATCTCATCTATTAATATATTAAGAGTATCATATGACTTTGATATCTTCTTTCACTACAAAAGTAACCTTTATATATTGAAAAACCAATGTATACGAGCAGTATGTTTATGTATTTATATTCAACAAAGTCAATTTTGTACCCTAGAACTATAAATTCTAGCTTGTTTAAGAGTCTGGAAATACCACAATGGTTTAATATGTTTAACATGCACTTTAAAAATTATTTAATGAATTGACAACCAATAAAGAAATGTTCTAAATTCTCTGTGTTTCCACAGCAATGACAAATAGGGG
This sequence comes from Saxidomus purpurata, assembly GCA_022818135.1. Lineage (NCBI taxonomy): Eukaryota > Metazoa > Mollusca > Bivalvia > Venerida > Veneridae > Saxidomus > Saxidomus purpurata. Next base: position 349,304 of record JAFMSR010000033.1, read on the forward strand.
AGTTTAATATTTTTCATGTATATAAATTTTCATTTGTGGCTATTATTTTAAGAATTAGTTTATATTTGTATTGTTTTATTCTGTTATCTATAATAAACTTATTGAGTAATAAATAGAACTTTTCCTAGTCAATGTGAACATAAAAGAGATTATTCCAGTACTTATGTAAGTATGGTTTAACAAATTTCCGTTTGA